>JBAMAV010001604.1:0-356335 GCA_037043315.1 Amiota communis | reverse complement strand
TGTGATCAGGTCGATGAGACGAGTTGGTTAAGCCATGACTGGCTGTCCGTCTGCCCTTCTGTCCATCTGTCTGTCTGTATCAAAACTAGTCCCTCAGTTTTTGAGCTAGAGAGCTGAAATTTTGCACATAGGTTTCTTTTTACCATACGCAATTCATTTGTCGGTATCAGCCGAATCGGACCACTAGGGAGGGTACCTCTCATTCAAACTACCCTTTAAATTAAAGTTCTTATTAGAAAAAGTTTTTTGTTTTGTTTTTGTAAATGCACGAATTTACAATTTTAAAGGGAATGTAAAAATGAAATTAACATAAATATCAATACAAATTTAATAAAATTACATCCAAAACAAACAAAACAAAACTTAACATTTGAGTGATACGTCATAAAGTGTGAAGTGATTGTGTGTGTACTGATATTTTTAATTAATAGATTTAGATAATTGTTAATTCATAGTTTTGCGATTTCACTTTGACTGCCAAATTTTTTTTTTTAATAAAGGCCACCAAATTAACGATAAATTATTAATTTTAAATATTTCCGATCGCGAAGTACTGATAGATAACCAGTTCGGATATTTATATGCATGAAAAATGTTGAAATAAGCGCTTATAATATGCCCGAAAAAACTAAAAATATGCAAAAAAAAAAGAACTATTCAAATGCAAATATTGAAAGGTTTTTATTTTTATTTTATTTCAAAAATTCAGACTTAATTATATGATCATTTTATTTTACAAGTTCCCCTTTATCAATTTTAGTCGCCCTCTTGAACGTTCTTATTGTTACAGTAAATAATAAGATGATATTTTAAATTCTGAAATTTTAAAGATTATCGTTTTTCTGTTAATATGCTTGAATATGCACAGAAACTTCGTTCAACATCTGTAGACGAGACGGGGTAGTATGAAAAAATGGTCAGCTCCGTTAGGGAAAGTTTTTTTACGAAAGAATCTGTGGCACCCATTTATTTCTGCCTAGAATAGCGTGAAAATTTTCCAAATATGCTTTATTTTCTAAAGCAGAAATTGAAGTTCTTATTTCCACCACAATGCGGATGGACTTTTAAGCTCGTTTAAGATTTTATTGTTTAGAATAGGCAAGTAATGCTGTCGATGTGTTGTTTCGCATAGAACTTGATCCTCCGCATATTTAAAAAAAAAAAAAAAAAATTGTGGATGGCTCATCTTTATTAATTTCATACAAGTACTAGTATACCCGGCGTGTTGTTCTACGCTCCCGACGTGATGAAAGTGCGCGATGCTGTTCTCTGTTTAATTGTAGTACATTGCGAAGCAATTAAAATGATTTGAAAAATCAGACGAATCAATTAAGTATTAATATTGACATAATCATCTGATATATTTGACAAAGGTGACTTGATTGACTTTAAAATTTATCTCTTATTATTTGGATATTGATAATGTTGAAGTCGGGCACTTTTCACTGGTTGGCTTTGCAGACGAGTTTATGTAATTGCCTTCATACATTTTCATACACTTTTTTGTTTCGTCTCCTTGAAAGCCAGAACAACCAATGTGACAGAAAACAACGTTCGTCTAACTCAAGCTTTAGGCGCATTGAGCGATATTTGGTAGAACGTAAAACTATGAATTCGCGTTACCTACATGCTATCCCGTTATTCCGTTTTGTGCTCATTCACTCGCCTTCTTCTTGTTTTGTATTTGCTTGTTTGAAAATAGTTCAGACATACACAACATTAACATATGAACGGACTGGACAAACAAGTGAGAACAACAACGTTATGCATGAGAGCGATAGAGACAACAAACATCTTTGTGAGCATTTCTAACTATTTCAACATAGTAGACAATAGTAATAATATAAATACATATTTACAAATAAGAAAAAAGAAATATAAGAATGCCTTATTCTTTTAACAAATAAAAAACGCGAACTACTCCTTGCTCCGTTTGCCGATGACTTTTTCAGTTCTCGTAATCCTATCTTGAGGATGAAGGTATTAGAAAATATAAAACTTCACTTCTTGCAATATTTTTTTTTTTTACTCATTCAGTCTGAAATGAATGCTGAAGGAAGCACAACGTGCTCTGACTTCCTTCTCTAATTTCATTCCAGTAATTTGCAAAATCCCACATAGTGCAGCCATCTGGAATGCAAATTGCTGGAAATTCAGATTCATTAGTTAAATTCCAAATAAACCTATGCACATAATGCAGGCCTCGGAATTTAATTTCTTATTTTACATATAGGAGAAAGCATAGAACAGTAGACATATTCGAGTTGACTCCAAATTGCACAAAATTTCTGGCGCACCTATACTTTTTTGCTTCTTTGTGGGTAATATCGAAAACAACCGACTTCGCAACCGTCGGAGATTTCTTTGGATTTGTGCATCGTTCTAAGTGCAATACGCTATCGCGAAGATTGAGTTCCGGAAACGTTGGTATATGTCTATTATATCTAATGTCAACTAATTAAAACTATAAAATATTGAAGTTGCCATGCATTATGTTAATAGAAATCCTCACGAAAACACTATAGATACCTGATTTCTATGAGAGACAACATCACACCAACTGTGATAAAAACTAGTAAACTAACTTTAAATGGGGAACCAGAAAAGAGAGTCGAAAGGCGTTTGGATCAACTGATTTCATGCAAACCTGCTATGTTCTTATCCACAGGTTTTAGTCTAAGGCTTTTGCTACTGAAATCTAAATGAATAAGTTGGTTGCCACACATGATTTTAGTCTGAAAGTTCTGCTAACACTAGGGATGAAGATGAAGAGGATGCAATGTGTCCACTGCCCTCAAGAAGTTTCACAGGTTTAGTATATTTAGATCTTTCTTATCGACATTTTTTTTTTCTCTAATATTCTGTACATTTATTGTATCTCCAAACCTTGATATTTTGGACTAACAATGTGGTTTCAACTATTCAAGACCATATTATTATGTGTCCTTCCTACAAGGTGGAGGAAGAAGTTTTCTTCACATTAACATTAGCCATTTCAATAAGACAACTTCTCCACCACATCACACTGCATTAGTAGCCACACACAAAATGTCGTAAAAAACAGAAAGCAGTGTGGCAAATACAGTTTTTGTAAGAATTGCTGTGACAACTGCAGTGAAGCACACGTTTCTTGTATGGGGGTCCCCTTTAATTTTTTAACCTTATTTTATTTTTACTAATTGTTTTTATAGCGGCAATTGAATTACACACTCTGTATGAATAAAACAATTTGATTTTAAGTGGACTGTATATTTTTTAATGTTCTTTATTTAGTATTAATTCAGTAAATTTATTATTTGGGGTCCTCACGAGTTAGCATAAATTGTGGCTACCGAAAGGTACCGAAACGGTTGGCGGTGTATAAATTGATGCAATCAGCTGTTCTCGCAAGCATAACTGCCAATCTAACAAGCGAAAGAAGCAGAAGTTGCAATCAATAACTAGAATATAATGTATTAATCGTACTTTTATTTTCTGTTTAAATTAATTTTGTAAACCATTTCACTTTTGTCATTTAATTTCGGCAGAGTTGTCAGAAAATTAATTACCACTGTGGCAACGCTAATCTTCTTCTTTGTTCCAGCATGTTCTTTCTCTTGCTCTTTGTCTTGTCTAATGTTTCTTTGCTCTCTCTCATTCTCAAGGGCTTCTTACCCTTGACCACCACTGTTGTAAAATCTAATACTGCTCAGTATTGAAACCAATGTTATTGTGTCGCACCTAACGTGCAGCGTTTCAAACTACAACACACTCTATGAAAATTAACTGTCTACCTATTACGGTTCTTGAGAAAGAGCTCACTGACGGACGGATTGGTACGGAACCAGTATGGTGTTACTTAGACTACCTTTTTTATATGTATTCTTATTTTTAATAATATATATATTAATTTTATAATATGTCGCGCCGTCGCCTTACTCCAGCGCCATCATGGCAGCAACCATATTCATTTCTGAACATTCTGCCACCGGAAAGATATCGTGCCGTCGTCCTGACACCAGCGCCATCGTAGCAGCAACCATGTTCATTCCTGAACATTCTGCCACCGGCAAGATGAGTTGTTCCTTCGACTTCGACTTATTTTTGAGTGGACTATATTTTATTATTAAGATGTTCTTCCATTTGAACATTCTTCTGGCGGCCTTGATTATGCCGCTTCCCGTATTTTCTTTTAGACGATGATTGCGGACAACAAATTGCCTTAGTGGGAGAAAAGGGAGACCTATCGAACAATTTATCTTTGTTCTGAAAGTCTACATTTATATTTTTCGTATACTGTTTGGACTCGTCTCCATATTCTTTCTGGCGCCCTGACACCAGCGTCATCGTGGCAGCAACCGAAAACGGTGAACATTTTCCTGACCATTCTACCACGGGCAAGACTTTGCGCCGTCCCTCTGACAACAGTGCCATCATAGCAGCAACCATGTTCATTCCTGAATACTTCAATGTTACTTCAGGTGTTAGCCAGTTGAAAACGGCAAGTTAATTCTAATTTTGAGGAATTGTAGCGACGTTTATAGTACAGGAGAACAAGCTTTAAGGTTCAGTGTAAATTTAATGCTAATGTTCATTGACTTTTATCCGCCTTTTAGACGAACCCTCTTGAAGGATTTTATGATAATTATTCAGTTCTAATGCAGTTTTTACTGGGCTGATTAGGCAAAAGTTGATGTGACAATTTGACAAATTTTTGCAGTATCAACAGTAAAATGTATAGAGTTGACTCAAGAACATTTGCCTTGAGGAAGGAACTGAACTTGACTATTGAATGAATGACATGAAGAAGGACAACAGTACAATGGGCCTATAGTTCGCAGCTTGATGTTATTTATTATTCTATATTTTGAGTGTTATTTCCTTTGTTAAAATATTAAAAATGAGGAGTGTGTAGCCAGTTGTGATAACAAACACATTCATCAACAATAATAACAACTGAACAATATATTGTACTTAATGTATTTATGTATATACTTTTTAAAACAATAAAGTGCGTAAATAATTATTGAATTATTGAAGAACAGAACAACTCTCTTGTGAGCGTGACGTGCTTTTTGTTACTCTGTGATATTATTTGTTTTATCTTACTTTTTTCAATCTTTTATTGTTTTTAATTTTTGAATTTATAATACTTTATATCAGGTAATATTCATTTGATCGTGTTTTGCTTATTTAGTTGTGTACAAAAGTGTATTTTGCAAAATTAATTATAAATTTGATTTGGTGCTTTTGTTTTGTTTTTGTATTTTTTCTCTTTTTTTGATTTTTTTTTTCTTTGCTCTAAAGCATCTTATCAAGTGCAACTGCATTGTTTTTGCATAATTAGCATATCCCTCTCGCATTTTGTTACACGTTTTTTTGTGTGTTTAACTTTTTTTTTTTTCAATCATGCACTGCTGCAATGGTTCATGCGCTATTAAGGACTGTTTTGATTCGGAAAAAAATCGTGCAGTCACATGTTGGATGTGCAATACTATTGCTCATTTAAAATGTGCTGGCTTGACCGGAAGGGACCATGACAGGCTATATGGAAATAAGTCTGCCTGTGGTGTTACCAGATGGTCTTGTCCAGATTGTTATAAAAGACAATCAGATTTTTCAGGTATATACCGGCGGGTACGGAACCAGTTCTTAATGCTTAAAAGTCTTTCTTCTCAATTGTCTTCTGCTTTTGATAATTCAACTGATCTTCTTGGGAATTGAACTTCCTTTGCTTTCCCTTTCACCCTGTCCTATCCCCAATAGTAATCCACTCTCAGTTCCTTCTTCCATGCCTTCTTCCATACAACCCTCTATGCCTCCCCCCACGTCTCCTTCCATCCATTCTTCCATGCCTTCAAACTCACCTCGGTCTACTAATACTTTACTAGTCCCAAATCCCCCTCCTAATCTACAATTATCATTGCCCTTTGTGCCTTCCCTTTCATTTCCTGAATCTCCACTTTATTCTTCAAATCACTTATCTTTGTCCTCAGCCTCATCACCTGTTGTTATTCCAACACCCGACTTAACTTGTGTCATTCCACCTGTAGTTTCCAATTCCCATCCTGTCCTCACTGCTTGTTGCTCCACGGAGACATGTTTTCATTTCTGGATTGTCAGCTAACACATCCTGTGATGATGTTGTTTCTTATATAACAGCCAAAGTAAAGGTAAAAGTTCAATTTTTCTAATCCAAGTGATATTGCTTTTTTCAAAATAAATGTTCCTGACAGCATTTTTCCTATTGTTTGTGATGCAAAATTTTGGCCTGAGCACGCCGTTGTCCATGAATTTAAACCGCGACGTAAAAATCATCGGTCATCTGTTAATGTGCCCTCCACTAATTTTGCCTTCTGAAACTCTTTTTATTCATTATCAGAATGTTAGGGGTCTCCTTAGTAAACTTGACGTTTTGTATAGGGATAGTATCTCCTTTGTAGCTGACGTTATCGTGTTTTCTGAGACATGGCTGAACTCGCATGTACTTAGTAATGAAATTTTTTGTTCAAATTTCGTTACATATAGAACCGATCGCCCTATTCGCCGCGGTGGTGGTGTGCTCATCGCTGTTACTTCACACTTACGATCGGAACTTGTCGATCTGAATTTTCCAACCAACATTGAGTTTATTTGTGTGAAGTTAGTTTTACCTCATGAATCTATTTTTATTTCATTTTCCTATATTCCGCCTAACTCCGTTTCGGAAATTTATTTAAGTCATGCCAGTGCTATTTACTTAGTTAATAACATTCTTCGTGACCGTGACTCTTTTATCGTTCTAGGCGATTTCAACCTCCCACTCATTTCATGGTCCTTTTCCAGTACATCGGGTTATCTAGTTCCTTCAGCACATCATGATTTCTTGGGCACCATGTTTGACCTCTCCTTATTTCAAATGAACTCTGTAGTCAATTTTTTGAATAGATCACTTGATCTTATGTTCAGTAATGACTTCACTGGAATTTCTGTGTCAAGATCTCAACCATTATGTCTTCCTGAGGATACCTACCATCCAACATTGGAAATTTTGCATTCTGTAACCTGTCCTGCTTCAGCCCCCACATCTAGATGCAAACGTCGGTTTTGTTTTCGCAATGTTAACTTTGCACAACTAAATGCAATCTTTCATGGAACTGATTGGTCCTTTTTAGTCAATTGTAGTGATATGACTACTGCTATTAATTTCTTTTATTCAACGGTATACAATATTTTCGTTGCCAATGTCTCGTATATTGTAGATTCGTTAGTTACATATAAACCACCTTGGTTTACAAGAAGGCTTTCAAACCTAAAAAACATAAAGTCAAGGTTATATAAAAAATTTAAGAGTACTGGCTCTTCTATTGCTTTTGCTAACTTTTGTGTAGCTCGGGCTAATTTTCTTTCATTAAATAACCTTTGTTATAAGAACTATCTCTCACGTTGTAGATTGCAATTTTCGCGTGATCCTAGCAGTTTTATAACTTTGTTAACTCAAAGCGCAAATCTTCTTTATTTCCCTCATCCAGTTAACGAACAAGCCCATAGCGATTTAGGTATTGCAGACCTGTTCGCAAAATTCTTTCAATCCACTTATTCCTCTAAACCATATGTTGGCAACTTTTACCCATATTCCACTTCCCATTGTAACCAAATTGTAACTCCTGAAATTAGTGAGGAGAGTCTTCTTTTAAATTTGAAACTGTTGAAACCCACTTTCTCACCCGGTCCAGACAAAATACTTAGTTGTCTGCTTAAGTACTGTGCGGAATCTCTGCGTAAGACGCTTCTAAAACTTTTCAATTTATCACTTCAGAGCGCATCTTTTCCTGCTATCTGGAAGGAATCCTTTATTGATCCGTTACATAAAAAAGGTAACAAAGCTGACATATCTAATTATAGAGGTATTGCCAAACTTTCTGCAATCCCAAAGTTGTTTGAAAAAATGCTCACTTCTACCCTTTATCACTACTGCAAATCTATTATTTCTCCGTGTCAACATGGTCTTATGAAGAATAGATCACCAACTACTAACTTGCTTGAATTCACATCTTTAGTAAATCTTGGTTTTAACGAAAAATGTCAAATTGATGTTATTTATACTGACTTCAGCAAAGCGTTTGATTCCGTTAATCATGATTTGCTTTTACTTAAGCTAGACCTTTTAGGTTTCCCGCAAGATCTTCTTTGTTGGATTTCTTCATATTTAAGAAATAGAGTTCAGCGAGTGTTATTTAAATCCACTCTTTCTTGTCCGGTTGATGTCACTTCTGGTGTTCCTCAAGGAAGTCATCTTGGCCCATTACCGTTTATCCTTTTTATAAACGATCTTCCTTCATCCTTGAATTACTCTCGTGTTCTGATGTATGCTGAAGATGTCAAACTATGCCTCTCATTTAATGACATCCTTTCGCAAGTCAGATTACAAGATGATCTAACATCACTGCTTTCATGGTGTTCATGCAATCTTCTTCAGCTTAACTGCGCAAAATGCATGTTTATGACTTTTCATCGCCTGAAACCTCATCTTCTTTCTTACACGATCGACAACAATTCATTAGCGCGTGTCTCTTCCTTCAGGGACCTCGGAGTCATTTTTGACCCTAAACTGAGCTTTAACCATCACATTACTTCAACTGTTAATAAAGCTAAAAGTATTTTTGGTTTTATTAAAAAATGGTCTAAAGAATTTAACGATCCCTACGTTACAAAGCTTCTTTCTATCTCTCTAGTCCGCCCAGTACTCGAGTACTGTTCGTGCGTCTGGAGCCCTCAATACCAAGTACATCAAGACTGTATTGAGTCGGTACAGAAGCAATTCCTTCTTTTTGCACTTCGGGGCTTAAATTGGAACCCTAGTGTACGTTTGCCTTCTTACTCAAGCAGGCTTCTTCTTATAGATCTTTCTTCGTTGAGTAATCGCCGAATTTCTTTAGGAATAAGCTTTCTTCATAAGCTTATTACTGGTATTGTTGACTCACCAAGGCTTTTGAGTAAACTTAGTTTCTGTGTCCCTAGTCGTACTACTAGGAATTTTGTTCCTCTTTCTCTAGGTAGGTGTACAACTAACTTTGCCTCACATGATTTCCATTTCGTGTATTATGTGATAATTATAACAAAATTTACCACATCCTTTCTCCTGAGACTTCGCCCACCGCTATCAACGCTCTGGTCTTGCAACACCTACGATTCTCCATTCACCGTGACTGAATCTGGATGCACAATTTTGGATGGGGTGTCTAATGTCTGTCTCTGACCACATATGCTGTGAATAGGGGCATAGCTAGCTATTTAGCAAATAAATTTCCCCCACCGGGTCAGAGACAGTTTTACTTTCTCTTTGCTTAATTAGTTGTAAGGCTTTATTTTAAGTATTTTTAATGTTCTTTTTGCTTAATTAGTTGTAAGGCTTTATTTTAAGTATTTTTAATGTTTTTTGTTGACAGTATTTTGTCATAATTAAATTAAATAAATAAATAAATTTTGCCACTTGGAATCAATTTAATTGTGTAAGGAATACGATGTGTTGTTCACTAAATTAGTAACGTCGATGATTAATATGAAAAAGAATAAAAACATTAAATAAATGCACCACTCACTTCACTTTCTTTTCTTTTCTACTTACCTTGTTTTATTACGCCAACAACAAATAATTTTTGTTTTCACTTCTTTTTCTGCGCACGCGACTGCTGCGACTGTATACACAATAAAGAAGAATAGCTCGAACGACAGCAAAACAAATACCGAAAATTGTGTCTTTGCGTCGTTTATCAGTTAAACCGTTGGTTACCTCTTTTACTTATCATTGCTACTTATCTATTACAATATCCGTTTCATGCTCAGAAACGTTCACGTTCGCGGGAATATTTCGGACATGAAACGGATATTGTTGCGGAGCTGATTTTTTGTTGTTGTGTTTTCGTCTCTTTTGCCTATTTTTTCGCATACATCCGTTTTGTACGGTCGAAACACTCATTTCTGAGCCCGTTTCAGATAGTTTCGGCGGAGGTCCGCACGACATACGATGCTTGGTCAACTGGGTGGGGAGGGCAAATGTATTTTGTGAGAGGAATTTGTGTGCAATTGTTGTTGTCAAATGTAGTCGGGGATGTAAATGTCCTTGCATACCAACAAACAACACAGTCCAAAATAACATTCAATTCAATTCGGCATCGCTTCATTTGAATGAGAACATGGAACATTCTCTCGGTTGCACTCAGACATTGGAATCCATTTAAATGAATTCGAATGTTAAATTCATCCATTTAGGCATGAGTACCGAAAATGCACTTTTGAATTAATTCATACAGATGTCTAGTTCATACTAGGAAAATATTTACTCATTAGCGTCACTGAAATTGTAGTTTTAACGTAGCATTACTCTCATTCTCTCTCATTGCTGCTATTTGAAAGCCTCTATCGCTTGCGCTTGCTATTTATCATTCTGCTTTGTGAGAAATGCACGAATTTACAATTTTAAAGCGAATGTAAAAATGAAATTAACATAAATATCAATATAAATTTAATAAAATTACATCCAAAAAAACAACACAAAACTAAACATTTGAGTGATACATCATAAAGTGTGAAGTGATTGTGTGACTGATATTTTTAATTATTAGGTTTGTACTACTGTTAATTCATAGTTTTGCGATTTCACTTTGACTGCCAAATTTTTTTTTTTTTTAATAAAGGCCACCAAATTAACGATAAATTATAAATTTTAAACATTTCCGATCGCGAAGTACTGATAGATAACCAGTTCGGATATTTATATATATTATATATTTATATGTCCGAAAAAACTAAAAATATGCATATAAATATGCAAAATAAAGAACTATTCAAATGCATATATAGAAGGGTTTTTATTTTTATTTTATTTCAAAAATTCAGACTTAATTATATGATCATTTTATTTTACAAGTTCCCCTTTATTAATTTTAGTCGCCCTCTTGAACGTTCTTATTGTTACAGTAAATAATAAGATGATATTTTAAATTCTGAAATTTCAGAAACTTCGTTCAACATCTGTAGACGAGACGGGGTAGAATGAAAAAATGGTCAGCTCCGTTAGGGAAAGTTTTTTTTACGAAAGAATCTGTGGCACCCATTTATTTCAGCCTAGAATAGCGTGAAAATTTTCCAAATATGCTTTATTTTCTAAAACAGAAATTGAAGTTCTTATTTCCACCACAATGCGGATGGACTTTTAAGCTCCTTTAAGATTTTATTGTATAGAATAGGCAAGTAATGCTGTCGATGTGTTGTTTCGCATGGAACTTGATCCTCCGCATATTAAAAAAAAAAAAAAATTGTGGATGGCTCATCTTTATTAATTTTATACAAGTACTAGTATACCCGGCGTGTTGTTCTACGCTCCCGACGTGATGAAAGTGCGCGATGCTGTTCTCTGTTTAATTGTAGCACATTGCGAAGCAATTAAAATGATTTGAAAAATCAGACGAATCAATTAAGTATTAATATTGACATAATCATCTGATATATATGACAAAGGTGAAAATTGTCTTTTTGAAATGAAAATGAAGGAATATGCCTTTATATGCATTCGTGTGTTAAATATGCAGCATGCTAGAAAAATGCAATTATGTGTGAAATATGCAAAATGCATATGCAATATGCATTTCTAAGCAAATATCCGCTTCCACAAAAATGGAAGAAGAAGACACCTGTCAATCACAAAAAACGACGAAATTCTCAAAATGCTGCCAACTTTCACGGAAAAATTGCCCAACACCTCTTAGAAAAAACAAAATTAAGCATATCAATTTGAGATTAGAATATCTCAATCGAGTCACATCTTCAACAACAAACACTAAATTTTGTCATTACCCCTGTTGTTGTTGTCAAATGGAACCCGAATCAATAGTCGCATCTTCATAGATTCGAATCTTAGCTCCCTGTAAAGCCACTAACTATTAGCTACACGAACATTACATTAGAACAACAGTCAAAGCATAATGAAAATTTACCGTTCATCGAGCTTTGTTTCATCCGTTATCCTTTTTTTTATTTGTTTATTGTTATACAAAGATTTTTTGATGAGTGCAACCATAACATTTATACATAATGTGGACAAAAATATTAAACATAAAATGCCATTAAAAGTAGCCAAAAGCAAGAAAAATGTAATAACAATTTCAAAACAAATTATCTCAGAATATCTGTAAATTCATTGTATTATAAAAATGCAGACATTTTTTTAATATAATATTAAAAAAAAATGTTGTGAACTTTTAAATCATCGGTCGCGGTTGACCTTTCTGTGGAAATGCCCATATATAAAATTGAATGTATGTATGTAAGTCGCTTATGGACTCCGTAACTGCTGAACCGATTTTAATGAAATTTTAGGGGAATCCCTAGCAGAGTCTTGAGTAAAGTAACGTTTGGTGCGATCGGACTTGCTGTTGTAGAGAAATTGGTGGTTAGTATTTTGCACATAATATTTTAGACACTTTTTAAAATAAATCAAGTCGCCTTTGTCAAATATTTCTGCTAATATAATAATATCAATAAAAATAATTGATTCGTCTGATTTTTCAAAATTATTTCAATTGCAGCGCAATGTACTACAATACAACAGAGAACAGCATCACGCACTAACATTACGTCGGGAGCGTAGCAAAGCACGCCGGGTACGGGAATTATATATACATATATTATTAATATTGTAACTAGCACCCCCGGCGAACTTTACACCGCCTTCTCATACGATTTCTTGTTCATCTGCACTGGATTGGGCGCGTTCAGCAGGACCAATCGCTGACTTTTTCTGATTACTTGGTGTTCAATGTGCCTGTCAAATTTACAAATTCATTCACAATGAAGTGATTGCGCTGACTAAAAATCAATCATAAAAATACTTTAATTACTCAAAGTCAGCGGACAAAGACTATAGACAGGACAAATGCAGCGCGCACTCTGTCTATTTTTTTAGCCCAACAACAAATTGTGTGCAATGTTTCCTCGAAATTTTATTTTGACATACAATTTGTTGTTGGGTAAAAAAATAAAAAGAGAGCGCGCTGCATTTGAAGAGGGCGCGTTGCATTTGTCCAGTCTATATTCTTTTTATAGTGTTTGCAGCGGACTTCAATCAGTTGTGTATTGTTTGTAAATAAAGAAAAAAAACATATTGTTAAGAAAATTTGAGCGTTGGTAGTAGTATCTTGTAATAATATTTATTAATATTTATATTTTTTTTATTTACTCTAAAATTATAATTATAAATCACTGTTATACTCGTCGAACTTGTTTGCCGAACAACAATTCATTTGCCCACAAACAAGGCGAACAATTCTCACGAACATCAATTGCTAAAAAAATTCAGGGAGTAAACATGAAAAAATGACAGAGGAAAGTAATACAGTTGTGGCCTTGATGGTTATACAAATTTGCTTAGAGCAACAAAATAAAAAAAAAATATAAAATCTTTTATTATGCGAACAAAACTTCGCACACGAAAATCTGTCGCGAACACCTCCACAAACGACGCACATCTCAATAAATTCGACGAACAAATTCGCATGTGGATGGCCTGCTTAAAAATGAGCCAGCATTGTGGCAGCTTGATCAGCTCGACGAGAGAGCCATGTCCGCCTGTACGTCCATTCGTCTGTCTGTGTGACTGTGCGTCTATCTGTCCGTCTGTCTGTATGGATGCAAACGAGTCATAATGAGGATGATGTCCAACAAGTAAACATGATGATGATAATGATGAATAAACCAAAAGGAAAACAACAATAAAAAATTGAGTCTTTAAGTCTTTACGAAATTCGTAAACTCGCATATTGACCTCATGGTACAATAATACAAGGTACCGCCACTAGGGCCTTTTACTCTATTGAAATTTGCCCACTCTCAATTGTTGACGTCATTCGCATATCAGTATATAGAACGCTGAAATGGTGCATTTAGTGTTGAACATAATTTGAAAATGCATTGATAATTGAAGAAGCAGTGCTATGAAAATTCTTCAAATTCTTCAATTTTCAATGCATTTTGAAATTACGTTCAACACTAAATGCATTTTCAAATTATGTTCAACACTAAATGCACTATTTCAGCGTTCTATACACTGATATGCGAATGACGTCAACAATTGAGAACGACACATAACTGTAAACTAATGGCGCCACCTCTATTTCTTACACCATGTGTGCTTAGAATAAAAAGAACCAAAACACAAAGAAAATAGAGCAACTAATCGACATGAAGAGCTAACCAAAAGAGAACAAGTGAGTCAAATTGAACAACTGAGTAAACGAGAACAAGTGAGTAACAGTGAACAAGTGAGTGCAAAAGAACAACTGAGTACATGAGAACAACTGAACAGAAAAGAACAACTGAGTAACATTGAACAAGTGTGTGAAAAGAGAACAACTGAACAGAAAAGAACAAGTGAGTAACAGTGAACAAGTTAACAGAAAAGAACAACTGAACAGAAAAGAACAATAGGAAGGAACATGTTCACTTGCTCAGTTTAGTGAGTAATGGGGCGGTCACACGATATGACAACCTGCCAAATGTATGCCACTTTTTCCGTTAAAATTTGTCCCAAAAGTTATCATATGTTGGCAAATGCCATCGTCGGTGCCAAACGCAATTGCACGAATTTGTCACATCGTGTGTACACTCTTTTGGGACATTGAGCAAATGAGGCATTTGGCAATAATTGAAATTTCAATAATTTTAACGGAAAATGTGGCATACATTTGGCAGGTTGTCATATCGTGTGACCGTACCATAACTTTTTTTTGTTCACTCACTCATGAGCAACCCAACACTAGTGTTCATACACATTTCTGTTGCATAAGCGCATTCATTCTTGATTTGCAGACCCACGCAACATCAAGAAATAAACATCCATTGCTACCGAAATAGCAGATCTTGTAAATATTGAAGTTTTCGTTACTCCTAAATACAAGAATTTGAGAGGGTATCCAAAAGTCGGATCTACCCCATTGAAAGTTTTTGTAGTTAATTTTTTTGTTTGGTTCATAACCTCTAAAACTAGCAATGTCTTTTGAAAAAGAAGGTACAGATCATTTATATGTGGAAGTTTACATAAGTACAGAAAACAACGAGACTAGTGTTTTTACAAGTGTCCCGTCTTTTTTGGCAATATACATATGGCGTTTTCTAGATGCACCAGAGAACATAAAGTTAAAATTTGTACGTACTGCAGTAGTACCTTCTGGAAAAGTCCGACTTCAAACGAAAAACTTGTGTCACGAACTAACTAACGAGACAGTAATATGTAAGGAAGCTACTAGTATCTACGCTATACGAGACTTACGTATGCCAATATATGCGAAAGAATGCGACACTTATATTGCTGGAATTTGTGCTGTGTGTCGGGAACTAATTGGTCGACAACCACGTAAAGATCGCCGTAAGCTGTTAGGTTTTAAGTCCAGTTGTCTACAGTCTCCTGCAGAATCTTCTATATGGACACGTTTCTGTGAAGTTGATGTTGTAAAACTTGTTAACGATTTATTAAATGGAGTTGAACTGGAACATTTACCTCTAGAGTTGGTGCGTTTTGAAAAACACATTAACGAGCCTGTGCGAATGCATAACATTTATAAAAAGGCACGAGAGCTAGCCAATTTGGGTGAAGACACAAAGAATGTAAAAAAAAAAGGCAAGATACTCATAGAGTGCACAATTCCCAAAGAAACCCTCTTAATAGAACATCGTTTTGCTGAAGGCTTAAGCTTTACTGTTGCCGATTTGATACTATATCCATTGGTTCATATCGTGTTCCAGTATTGTAATAAAAATCACTTTCCGCTGCTAAGCATGTGGATAAATGAGGTATGGTTGTGTTTAAATACTTAAAATATTCATGATTGTCTGAATTTGATTTTTAGGTCGAATCTTTTGAACCAAATTGCTTAATTGTATTGAAAGATCTTTATTCAGGTTTCGGTACTATTTATCAGAAAGTTACACTTCCAATCCCAGATTGCGAGTCAAAGAGTCTTTACAAGGCTGATCCTAAGAGGTATAAACCTCGCAAACGTGTTTACACGTCGCAGCCAGAAGTCGACACTGTGCTATTTAAACTAAAAGAACTTAATTTGGATTTTGCCATAGACAATGACTTATCTTATGGAAAACAACTGATTGATTGGAATAAAATTGATCCCACTCATGCACAGAGTTCATCGATACCGCCAAAGCGTTTAGAACGCAAACGCCAACAGTTGGTCAATATGGCCAATGCAGTAATATCATTGGCAAAAGATGATGACCGAATCGTAGATTTTTGTAGTGGAACTGGGCATTTGGCCATATTATTAGCACTGAAGCTACCCAAATGTAATATTATTATAATAGAAAACAAACCATTTTCATTGTCGCAAGCAAAAAAGCGAGCATCGGAACTAAATCTCAAAAATTGTCGTTTTTATCAATGCAATATCGACTACTTTGTAGGTAACTTCAATATTGGCGCCTCTTTACATGCTTGTGGATCGGCAACAGATATTGTTTTACAACAATGCCAACGGGTGTCCGCAGGTTTCGTATGCTGCCCTTGTTGTTATGGTTCACTTCAAACAATGCCGCACATTAAATATCCTTTAAGTAAAAAATTTCGGAGCATTATCAGTGATAAAGACTACTTGTATATAGCTCATTCAGCAGATCAAACCCATGGTCATGAAACAAATTGTAAACCTGAGAAGACATTGCAGGGTCGACTTTGTATGAGCATTATCGATACAGATCGCCAATTACAGGCTGAGGAAGGTGGTTACAATGTAATACTAACCCGCCTAAGTCCAGAAAAGTGTACTCCAAAGAACCACTTGTTAATCGGACAATACAAATATATTTCTTAATATTTTTGAAATTCAAAAAATACGTAGTAATTTTTTTCAGAAGGTATATTAATTTATTTACAAGATTACCATATAAAAGTATTGGACAGAGATACAACAGAATTTAATAAATAGTTGATACATAGCATCACTTTTTTAACAAAATAATATGTCTTGAATATGGGGAATCATTAAAAACAACCTCCACGCAAAGCCAGTACCAGGTGAAGAACAGAACCTCCCTGCACTTTATAATCGGCAGCAGTTTTGTCATCGTTCCTATAATATTAAGTAGGCTCATGAAAAAAAAGTATACATTTAAAATGATCTAATGACTTGCATCTGCTTGCCAGAAAAAATTAAACGTTGCTGCTGTGGAGGAATGCCTTCTTTTTCCTCTACACGTTCTTTAATTCGATCGACTTTGTCAGTAGGCTCAATATCGATTTCAATCTCTTTACCTGTAAGTGTCTAAAAAAATATTTAACTTTGAAAAAATGTACGAGTCTGCATTAAATATTTATATTGTAAACTGATACAATTACCTTTACTTTGATTAACATTGCAATTTGGTTAGCAAAACTTGGAGAGAATTATGGAATAGCAATTTTAGCACAATTTGTTGCCGCGTTTCTGGTATAAATATATGAAATGATAGAGTTGTCTTTCTAATGGAATCAGAATTTAAAACAAGTTGGCAAGTTGGGGATAGACGATTCGATTTTATCACTAAATTGTACGGAAAGTATAATCGTACTCATAGGGGCCATACACGGTAAGACGTGATTCATGAATAGGTTGTGTACTAGTGGATTTACGTTAAGCGTACACAGTTTCCGTCTTTCCAACTGTATGTATGCAAACTAATCCCTCAGTTTTTGAGCTAAAGAGCCGACATTTTGCACAAAGGATTATTTTTACCATACGCTGCACATGTCGGAATCAGCCGAATCGAACCACTAAGAGGGTTACCTCCCATACAAACCCAAAATCAAATTAATGTTCTTATTGGAAAAACTTTTTTGTTTTTTGAATTATTGAACTGAAATTTGGACGCTATGAGAACCTGATCCATATTCACCAACCATGTAAATTTCAACATTCTAGTTTACTGGATCGTATAGCTTCCGATGTACATGTGATATATATTTCATAATTATAGTCATGCGCCATCTACATGTGCTGTATTGAAATTAGTATGAATACTGACTCTACCCTAAACGTAAGTCAACTCATCAATATAATATTTCTGCATCTGCTCATTCACAGAAGCGTGAAGAGTATTACATCTTTGGCATATCCAATGGGCGCGTTCATCGGGACCAATCACTGACCTTTTTCCGATTACTTAGTAAGCGCTGACTGATTTGACTTTTCTGAACGCAGTGCTGGCTACTTGTATAATTATGGCATTGTAAATTTTGCGGCTTCGAAGTCTGACGCAATTTAATCTGCGGCTTAGGAGTGTTGAACAGAAACAGCTGATTAAGAGAGAACAATGGACGATAACTTTGCCTACAATTAAGATATTCTCCATTCCACTCATCTTTGAAACACATATTAACAACATAAATAAATATTCCCAATCAAGTCTGGTATCCTTCTTAATAGTGTATTCAGACAGAGCAGAACTCGCACAAAAACTCGAGCCCAAATTACAACAACCACAGGGAAAATGAACGAAATTTGTAGTTGTTGTTGTAGCTCAGAACTCGAGTTCTCATGCGAGTTCTGCTAGAACTCGCTGTTCTGACATGGTCAGTCAAAATAGTGTTGCTAAAATTTTAACTCTTTTAGTAGATTGAACAAGAAAGAACAAGACTATCTTCTTTCTTTTTGTTGCGCGGCAATAAACAGCTGATTATGGCAGAAATTTATTTACGTAAAATTTTAATTGTAATTTTTTTTTTGAAATCTATTATTAAAATACGTAGCAGGAATGAAAAAGGGAAATGCCAGAACTATGTGCATACACTGCAAAATGTTTTAAATCATGTATTTTTCACAAAATTTCAATTGTTATTTCCTACAATTGCCACAACGTTCCATTTGTGCATTTGAGTGTATAATGAAAACAAAACAAAAAACAGCTGATCAGAACTCGGAATTCAGAACTTGGTGACAAAAAACGGGTAACCAGAACTCGCTGTCTGAACACACTACATCTCTACGACCAAGAATTTTCTTAACAATAGCCTTTTTATTTCTTTGTTTACAAACAAAACACAGCTGATTGAAGTCCGCTAACTTCAAGTAATCAATGGATTTTTAGTCAGCGCAATCACTACATTGTGAATAAATTTGTGATTTTGACAGTCACAGTGAACACCAAGTAATTGGATAAAGTCAGCGATTGGTTCTGCTGAACGCGCCGAATGATAACCATCTTTCTGGTTTTGATTTCTGTTTGATTTGTCAAGTATCTTCGCAAATCAATATCATTGATAAACAATTTATAATTTTTAAGGCAAATTTAACTCTTATCATCATCATGATGTGTTTTGGTGAGCTCTGAGTAGCTGTTTTTAGGGTTCCGTACCCAAAGAGTGCTAACGGGACCCTATTCCTAAGCTTCCGCCGCCCGTCCGACTCCGCTGCATCTCATGAACCGTAATAGATAGACAGTTGAAATTTTTACAAACTTAAAGGAGTCCCCATACAAAAAACGTGTGCTCCAATATGCACTTCGCACAGTTTTAGAAGCTTTGTTATTTATTTTGTTTCATATTTTGGTAATATTTTTTTTTTAGTATACTTTTAGGCTTCTTTACATAGTATAAAGCAAAGTCGAAATTTCAAGAAGTTAGAATACTGATTACTTCTAAACCAGGCAACGTATTTTGATACGGTTTTCACTGTTAATTAAAGAATTTCCTTAGAAAGGTTTGCATGTACATAAATAATTGATTCCATAATAAAAATAATGATGATTATTATCATTAATTATCCATATTTGCCATTCACTAAAGACAGCAACACTTTGTTTGACATTCACCAAAACAGGTTTCTGTCATTCACTACAACATCAAACAGCTTTTTTTGGTTCACAAAACAGTTCAAAAAGTAATTCTTTTCCCATTTACCAATACTGAATTTTTATAATTTCACAAGTTGGCTTTGCGAGTACCGTTATGTTCGCTTTTAAAATTAATGTAGTTGTAATAGTGTTATAATTTAAGGAAAAAGCATTTACTGCCACTACAATATTGCAGCTTTTCATTATTTTCACAGCAAAGTTTCTTCAAATGTGATTTTAGAATTAAATTAAATGATTATTATCATTAAATATCCATATTTGCCATTCACTAAAGACAGCAACACTTTGTTTGACATTCACCAAAACAGGTTTTTGTCATTCACTACAACATCAAACAGCTTTTTTTGGTTCACAAAACAGTTCAAAAAGTAATTCTTTTCCCATTTACCAATACTGAATTTTTATAATTTCACAAGTTGGCTTTGCGAGTCCCGTTATGTTCGCTTTTAAAATTAATGTAGTTGTAATAGTGTTATAATTTAAGGAAAAAGCATTTACTGCCACTACAATATTGCAGCTTTTCATTATTTTCACAGCAAAGTTTCTTCAAATGTGATTTTAGAATTAAATTAAATGATTATTATCATTAAATATCCATATTTGCCATTCACGAAAGACAGCAACACTTTGTTTGACATTCACCAAAACAGGTTTTTGTCATTCACTACAACATCAAACAGCTTTTTTTGGTTCACAAAACAGTTCAAAAAGTAATTCTTTTCCCATTTACCAATACTGAATTTTTATAATTTCACAAGTTGGCTTTGCGAGTCCCGTTATGTTCGCTTTTAAAATTAATGTAGTTGTAATAGTGTTATAATTTAAGGAAAAAGCATTTACTGCCACTACAGTATTGCAGCTTTTCATTATTTTCACAGCAAAGTTTCTTCAAATGTGATTTTAGAATTAAATTAATCATTATTATAATTGAAGCCTTAACATTATTATCATTTACGCCATACTATAAGGTAAAAGAAACATTTGTTTACTTGCAATATAAGGAAAAAATGTACAACACAAAACTTTGTATTGTAATTGCAGTTAGCTTACATCTTTTCTTATCAAAACATCAATTATGCCAAGTCGTTCAAATATAGGTCGTAGCACGCCAAACGCACACAGATATCGTTTACTTCGGAATAATGAAACTAACGAAGTAAGGGAAACCAGACTGTCTTATGTAAGATCAAGTAGTTCTTTGCGTAGAAATAGAGATTCATCTGTCGAACGTGCAATTCGTCTTCGTTATGGCAGAAATAGATGCAGATCTCAGAGAGCCCTAGAATTGTCTGAACGCAGGTCGATAAGGACTTCTAATTTGTGGTCAAACAAGTTAAATTCTGCCATGAATTACGATCCTTCTATTGAATATAAGAATGATCCTGTCGTTTCAATAGGTACAATGTCGGTTGTCTGCGCATATTGGTCTGCTTTGAAATGGAAGGATGATCCAAAGGTCTTTGTTGCTTGCAAGGAAAAAAAAAACTACATGAAATTCTTCCTCCACCTGAACCACTTTACTCTCTTCTTACGGGTGATCATCCTAAATCAAAAACATTCATGCGCAATAGACGCCGATACAACAATGCATTCCAAATGACATCTTTTAAGAGTACGCAGGTTGTTGAGCGAGGTTTTACGCCTACATTTAAAATACAGGGCCAAGTATATCATTTAGCAGGAAGTTTGCTACCATATGGGTGCGACGATCACAAATTTCTACAGATCTATTTTAAATCAGATCCCGAAACACAAGCATCAGCGAGGTGTAACAGTGTCGCACAACCAATGGATCAAAGTTTGGTAAGACTTTTACAAGATTTGTTACATTCCCATAACTGCTACGTACAGTCTTTCAAAACTGCTATTGAGAGCGTACCGCCAGGAACACCTGACTTTAATATCGTAATCCATGCAAATAAAGTGCCTGCTGGAGAACACATCGGCCGTTATAATGCTCCATCTACGAGTGAAGTTGCATTTGTGATAGCTGGAAAACAATTTGATAAACGAGATATTGTATTGCACAATCGTGACAACAACTTGCACAGAATATCCGAATTGCACCGATCTTATCACAGCTTACAGTATCCTTTGATGCTATGTCGGGGAAAAGACGGATATACTATAAATATTACTCAAGTTGATCCTGTTCATGCATGAACTACTATTGTTATCGAATAATGAGAAGGCATGCAAATTTTAACCTCTTACTGAGGTATGGAATGTTAACGAACCAATACTTAGTCGATCAGTATGCGAAAATTGAATCGGAGCAATTAGTTTACATCCGAAACAATCAAACTAAATTGAGAGCAGAAAACTACGTTCATCTTCAGGATGCTTTACAGTCGAATGAGCACAGCAACGAAATTGGACAATTAGTGATACTGCCTTCATCATTCACTGGTGGGCCTCGATATTTACATGAAAAATCACAGGATGCCATGACTTACGTGAGACATTACGATAAACCTGATCTTTTTATAACTGCAACATGTAACCCGAACTGGGCAGAAATCAAAGAAAATAATTACTTTAATTTAAATCCACAAGACAGATATGACATAGTGAACAGAGTATTCCACTTAAAAGTGGAGAAACTTCTATTTCTCATAAACAATGCTCACATATTTGGTCCAGTTCGATGCCACATGTACACTATAGAATGGCAGAAACGTGGTTTGCCACATGTTCATCTGCTGGTATGGTTAATGAATGAAATTAGACCGGATCAAATTGATAGCGTCATTTCGGCGGAGTTACCAAATGAAGAAATTGATCCAACGCTGTACGAAATTGTAAAAAAACAAATGATACATGGCCCTTGCGGATCTTTCAATCCTAGTTGTCCATGTATGCGTGAAGGCAAGTGTACCAAAAATTTTCCAAAATCATTCCAAAGCCAAACATCTACCATTGACGACGGATATCCTAAATATCGTCGACGTCTGCCAGAAGAGAGTGGGCATACTGCCACTGTGCGAAACCACGAAATTGACAACCGCTTGATCGTTTCCTATAACTCATTGCTTTTAAAAATATTCGACTCTCATATCAACGTAGAGATGTGCAGTTCTATTAAATCAGTACAATATGTTACAAAATATATTAATAAAGGTACCAATCAAGCTATATTTTGCATACAATCGCCAAATGAGGTAGACAAATATCAATCTGGCCGTTATATCTGTAGCTCGGAAGCAGTCTGGAGGATTTTATCATTCGACATACATAACCGAGCGCCCACAATTACCTACCCGTTCATTTAGAAAATGGCCAAAGAGTTTATTTTACCGATGTTGTTACAAATCCGCGGGATACAACGTTAACAGACATTTTATGTGCTCAAGATAATTTCGCAAAAACCTTGACTTATGACAAAGTTCCAAGCTTTTATACATGGAATAAAACTGCTAAAACCTTCCAACGTAGAAAACAAGGGGCTCCAGTCGAAGGGTTTCCGGAAGTAAAAAAACAAATGCGCCTGGGGAGGGTTTATGTAGTTCATCCCAACAACAGTGAATGTTTCTAATTGAGAATGTTACTTCAAATAGTAAAAGGTCCATCATCTTTCGCACAGCTGAGGACTATACAAGGCGTAACTTATAATACGTATCAAGCAGCGTGCAAAGAGATGGGTCTCTTAGAAGATAACTCCCATTGGGATAATACAATTTCGGAAGCTGCTATTTGAGGTATTTGTTTGCCATTATTGTAGCATTTTGCCAAGTGGGCGACTCTCTATTTCTCTGGAATAAGTATCAAGAAAATATGTCTGAAGACATATTGATTCAGCGACGAAGAGAGATAATGTCAGATGTCCAATATGATGACAATATTTTTAACGAAGCTTTGTTAGAATTAAACAAAGTAGTAAAAGTTCTTTCGGGTAAATCTATTAAAGATTTTGGACTGCCGATATTTTTCCTTGATGCTCCTGGAGGTACCGGAAAAACATTTCTAATTAACTTGCTCTTAGCCAAAGTAAGATCTATTGGTAAAATTGCAATAGCTGTTGCTTCATCCGGAATTGCAGCTACACTTTTAGAAGGAGGCCGAACCGCACACTCAACGTTTAAACTTCCTCTAAAAATTCCTACTGAAGATACTAACAGTGTATGTAGTATTTCCAAACAAAGCAATACTGGAAAATTGATGCGCAACTGTTCATTAATTGTTTGGTACGAAGCTACAATGTCAAACAAGTCTTTTGTTGAAGCATTAGATAGAACATTGCGCGATTTGCGCAGCACAAACTCAGCTATGGGTGGGTGCACAATATTATTCTCAGGTGATCTTCGCCAAATTTTACCGGTTGTCACAAGAGGGACACGTGCTGATGAAATAAACGCTTCATTGAAATAATCATACCTGTGGTCGCATGTGAATATATTAGAACTCAAAACAAATATGAGAGTTTCGTTGCCTACACATGAAAACCGGAATTTTGAACAATTTTTGCTCAAAATAGGAAATGGACAGATGCCATAAGACAATGGAAGAATTAATATTGACAATGAAAACATTTGCGTTTTGGTAAATGATCTTCAAGAATTGGTAGAAAAGGTGTATCCCAAAATTGATAACATAAGTTTTAAGACAACATCTTGGTTAAAGAAGAGAGCTATTTTGTCACCTACCAACGATCAAATAGGTAAAGTAATTGATTTAATTCTGTCAAAGATCAATGGACTGACTCAAACATACTACCCTGTAGACAATTCTATTGATCTGGAAGAGGCTGTTCATTTCCCAATAGAATTTCTTAATTCTCTACAGCCTTCTAGTTTGCCCTCACATAAATTAGTTTTAAAAGTAGGGTGTCCCATTATTTTATTACGGAACCTTAATCCACCAAAATTGTGCAATGGTACACGTTTACAGATAAAATCATTAAAAAACTACATAAAAGAGTGTACAATACTGACCGGATGTGGAACTGGAGAAGTCGTTTTAATTCCCCGGATTCCATTAATACCAACGGATCTACCTTTCCAGTTTAGAAGATTGCAGTTTCCTTTAAAATTGTCATTTTCTATGACAATTAACAAATCACAAGGTCAAACATTCAACGTTGTGGGATTAGACCTGAGCATTCAGTGTTTTTCCCATTGACAGTTATATGTAGCTCTTTCGCGCGTCACTTCAAGACAAAATCTGTTCGTATTGTGCAATGACAAGAAAGCTGTAAATATTGTATACAAAGACATATTGTAAACAAAATTTTGTTTAAAAAATTAATCAATAAAATTTCTTGCTATGAATACCAAAGCGATATTTTTTAAATTGCACCCGTGCAAAGCAGGGCGGGTTGCTAGTATATATATAAAATCGTAAGCCCTTTCCTGCCTTTGCACGCTAATCTCTGAAACGGCTTAACCTATTTGAATGCGATATTGACTTGTGTATTGTAGCAAGCTTCGAGTGACATTTAGCGTTTATTTTATCGATATCGACATACTAAAGCAAAATATATTCATATTTTAATTCTGTTGCCTACATTTTTGGCTGATTTTTGAATGTTTTCCTCTTTTGCTGGGGGGCAACATTAAACATATGATAATTAAGAAACAAGATTACAAAATACACGCTATTACAAACATATTTCGAATACCACGCGTACGAAGTCGTGGGCACAGCTAGTTTCATAATAAATGCATATTCATTGTGTTTGAAATTTCTCGAGCATTGAGCTATTGATACATAATTTATTTTTGCGGCAAAAAATCTTGTACGATGGTACGGCACCCTCCGTGTGCGAGTCAGACTCACACTTGGCTGATTTTTTGTTTCGGTTATACACACAAGTGCAACTGTGCGCGCACGTTTTCTAAATTAAAACTGAAAATTTGTGAAAAATACATGATTTACAATAGAAAAATTTGCAGAATATGCACATAGCTCTCCCAGCTCCCCATTTCATTCCTGTTACTTATTTGATTAATATTATAAAAAACAGGTTATCATTGGTTATGCCAAAGATGTAATACTCTTCGCACTCTCGGTCAAATACCAGATATCAGATATGCTTTGTTAGCATTACTCTATTCTCTCTGTTACAGTTTGAGTGAACTTTAACTATTTATAGGTTTGTCATTTAATTTGGGTTTGTATGGGACCTGGTACCCCTAGGATGATTGAAGAATATAGACCAGAAACTAATAGTGTCCAAATTCCAGTTCAATAAGTCAAGAAACAAAAAAGTTTTTCTAATAAGAATATTAATTTAAATTCTGGTTTGTATGGGGGGTAGCCCCCTAGTGGTCCGATTCGTCGGATTTCGACAAATATGTGTATTGCAGCAACGTTTGAAAATGAGCTGTACTGCAGCAACGTTTGTAAACAAGCGGCACCATGGCAGTGCAGTCATGGATGCTCTTAGGTGGATATGGTGTGATAGGGCATTTGATCGGTTAGTCTCTGAATTGCACTCCAAGTGATAACTTGTGCGTCTCGCTTAAGACTTTATCTTGTATACAAACTAGTCTCTCAGTTTTTGAGCAACAGAGCTGAAATTTCGCCCATACGTTGCACATTTGACAGTATCAGCAGAATCGAACTCTAAGGGGTACCTACAATACCATTCAAATTAATGTTCTTATTTAAAATTTATTTTATTTTTTGACGTATCTAACTGGAATTTGGATACTATAAGTTTCTGATCCATATTCATCAACCACGTAAATTTCAGGATCCTAGAGTTAGCAAGGGGGGTACCTCCCATACAAACCGACATTTAAATTAATGTTCTTATTAGAAAAAGTTTTTTGTTTTTTGACTTATCGAACTGAAATTTGAATACTATAATAGCCTTTTTACAGTGACTAAAAAGTTGGGTTCTGAGCAGAACTCTGTGTTCTGACGACAACAACAACAGGGATAACGAATGAATTTTGTTGTTCTTGTAGCAGTCAAAACACAGAATTTTGGTTGTGTTATAGTCGGTTTAGACTGAAGGAAAAATCAGATTTTTCCATAATCAGGTAAAAAATTTGATAATTTTTACAAGAACCACAGGGGAAAGTGACGTCTCTGAGGGTTGTTGCCATGGTTAACAAGGTTAATTATTATCAGATTGAAAAAGAATCAGGTTTTTAATTAACTGTCGACTGTTCACCTAGTAGTGTTCACCTTTTTATTAGCTCATTTTGGCTCTTTTTCCCTTTTTCTTTCCCCGCCAAACATAAATCAGCTGACAACATGCTAAGTAAAATATATAATGTTAATTGTTTTAAAAGATTTTAATTTTTTTTTTTATATTGATTTTTAATAATGATTTAATATTCTAATAAATACATGAAGAAGCTTAATGACGAAACACAGCACGACAACGATCAAATATGAAGTAAATAATAGTTGAACAGAACAAAATTTAAACTTTGAACTCTCTGTTTGCTCTGTAAAAAGCATAATTTTCCTTAAATGTCTTATGTATGTATGTATTTGTAATTATTATTTAGAAAATAAAATATGAGTCAAACACTTTGACTATGTAAAAAGCAAACATCATGTGTTTGCTGCTAGAAGTAGTAAAACCTTAAGAGGGTAGTGTGCTAAGCGCTATCTCGTGATACAAAACATCAGAGAGAAAGGGTTCAACGCCAATCCGGAGTATTAATTAATAAATGCATCAAGGTGCTTAATGACGACACACAGCATGAAAAACAAACGCACGAACAAATAACAGTAGAACAGAATAAAATTCAAAGCGTTCAATAATGTACAAATAGTACATACAAAGACTATGAAATTAAAAAGACTGCACAAGTCGCTCAGAAAGGGCGATCTCTTCTACTTATTTCAAATTTTCACATACCCAAAAACAAATGTCGTGATACATAACAAGAAAAACGTTTTCACGCAAAAACAGTAGTGTAGCGATACTATGTTACGCCGGTAGAGGCTTCGTCGATCACAGCTTTTGAGCTTCCCAATTAAACAAAACGAACAAATAAAATTTAATGTTCTTTTATTCCAATACACTGATGATCGCTAAAATCTATACATACCAATTAAACACATCATTCATTACTTTACTTACATCTGTGCCCGCTCGCCTCTCGTTGTCACTTGGTCTTCTATCGCTACTGTCTTGTTTGCATTTTATTATTCGACTGATTTTTAACAAACTAATGAACTTATTTCCGCTGCAACGAAATTAAGAACAAAGAAACTACCAATATAACGGAGCGAGCACAGTGCCGGTGTGAAAGCAAATAAAAAGGGATTTTAATTTGCGTCGTAACATTCCCCACCCCGTAATTCACATGCTCCACCGAGCTGTGATACCATTTCTCCTATGTCTAACTTGGTGAGCTTTACAGCAGGGCGAGTCATGACCACATCGACAGTACGCACCACAGCTCTTCGAACTTGCCCATCCTTTACCCGATGTACATCTAACACCATACCTTTCGGCCACGTCACCAAAAGCAATTGGGCAGAAGTTGGCTGAAACCACTTTGTACTAGATACCGTCGGCAGGTACTCCCGAAGCCACTTTTTCCAAAAACGATCAGCTAATTGACATGAGACCCGAAATCCTTTAGCTAACTCGGGTCCCGTAAGTTCCTTCAACCTCGTTTGCAAAGTCCACTGGAATTACCAACCGAAAAGTGATTCGGCTTGAGCACCTCATTAACAAGCGAATCCAAAGGTACATATGCCAACGGTCTGAAATTGATCGTATGCTCGACGTCTGCCAACGCTGCACTTAGCACCTCATTACGAAGACCTGACTTTGATAGAATTTCTATTAGTATTGATTTTGTAGAACGTACCATTTGCTCCCATGCTCCACCTTGTGCGATGCTCCTGGTGGATTGAAAACGAGTTCCATTTCCGGATACTGCTTCTTCACTGCAGACGTTGATATTCGTTCAATGTCAAATTTCAAAATCTAGCTTGCTTCTCTGATGTTCGAACTTTTATTTTGACTGCATCGAATCGACCCATTAATTTCTGGCACTTTACACCATTTCGTACTACGTTCTATGCAGGCTCATCTACTTCGGGTCCTTCCAAAACCTCGTCTAATCGAAGTGCTACAAATTGTTGAAATTTATGTGCATCAGAGCGGATCTAATAAAGCACTTGTTTTGAGTCAGTCTAAAATACGCGTTCCTCTATGCAAAGTGACATCTCAGACTGAATGCTTTTCACCAATATCAGACCCAATGCAGCATCCATCAATTCCATGTGTGGTACCGACACTGGCTTCAAAGGAGCCACCCGTGTCTTCGTAGCCACCAATATGCAGCGCGTGCCACAGCCATCGGTTGCGCGTAACTACTTTAAAGCTGCATATGCGTTGATACAATCATCGACAAATACGTGTAATCGCAATGATTCAGCATGGCACAGTAGTGTCGGGCATCTTGGTATACGCACATCACTCAATTTGGGTGGCAACTCCATCCAACACGTCCAATCTTCTGCATCGTTTTCGTTGATGTACTCATCCCATCCAATTTTCGATCTTCAAATATTCTGCAAGATTATTTTAGCACGAACAATAAAAAATTCAATTAGACTAAGAAGATCGAAAACTGACAATGCTCAAAACCTGTCGCTTTATTGGTACTGTATGTACACGTGCAATTATCTCCAGCTTCACCACATAAATCAGTATATCTTGCTCTGGTTGCCACCACATACCTAAGATCTTCACCTGCAGCTCTGCGAAAGCTCCTATATGCCGCTTCGAAACTTCATTCTTATCATTAAGTGCTTGCGACTCGTGCTGAATTCGATGACCATTGTCGCATTTAAGAACCGCCATCTGAATTAATTGCACTTACATTTGTTGCCAACTTTATCATCTGCTCTTCACTGTACACCGACTGCAACCAGTCATCGACAAAAGTATTGTCACAAATGGCAATTACGGTTTCAGGATGAACATATATAAATCGGTTGGCGTTGCGATTCAACATAAAGTTCATTAATGATGGTGAGCATGACGCCCCAAATGTCATGACATGCATTACATACATTTCAGGAGGTCGTGTAGAATCGCCCTCATGCCACAAAAACTTCTGCGCATCCTGATCTTCACGGCGTACCTTGATCTGATGAAACATTTCTCGAATATCACCGGAAATCGCAATTGGACGTTCTCGAAAGCGTATGAGAATTCCTATTAGAGATGCCAATATATCAGGCCCTTTAAGAAGCATATCATTTAATCATATACCATCAACTCTGGCAGCTGCATTCCACACCTATCGTGTTTTGTTCATGTTGGGATTTGTGACTGTGAAAACAGGAAGAAACCATGAAAATTATCCTTTATGTATTAACTCACCCGGCTACAGCTTCCGAATGTATTTCTTATCTTTGTAGCTTTGGATCGTGCTCATCATAAAAGCTCTTAACTGCGCATCTTTTGCCATTTTTGCTTCTTAACACCTTAGTCGTTTAAATGTCATTGAGTATGAGTCAGGCATAGACAATTTATCGAATCTCCATAACAGTCCTGTTTCCCAGCGTCTCTTCCTTGAGATGTATCTAGCAGTTCTTTCCATCATCTGCATTGAACGCTTGTCTTCGTTGCATCGCTACAACATTATCATATTCGAATTGCCGCACTTCAATTGGTACACTTATCTTTATGTTGTCCTAGCCGATGATCATCCGTGGTCTTACATTGTTATATGGTCGTATCGTTAAACCCTCTAAATGCTTACGATTGCTCAGTAACTCCACACCAACAATTTCAGCAGGAAGATCCAAACGTTTAAAAGTGCGCACGAAATCAAGTTTGTATCGTTGTTCATCACTAGTACCAGCTGAGACTTTGACACATACCACCATAGAATCAGCTTCACACTGCTTGTCCACCTTTGAAAAAGCTGCTCTGTAGGGTCACATAGCTGCACTTCGTCTGCCAATGCTGTCTCCATTAACGAACACGCGGAATCCTCGTCAATTAGTGCGAACGTATGTATATTTAAGCTTTAATAAACAAAGTGATCTCTACATACCAAAACAGCACCTTAGATGAAGAATTGCCATGAAATAAACTGCAGATTCTCCCTGCCTGGTAACACCATTTTCACTTCCTCGGTTGTTGGTATCACCATTGCTATTTTTTAGAAGATTAGACATTTACATCAGAATGCGGAACAGTTATCAATACCACACTGTTTCCTTGACCTACAGCATCAAAAACAAAGCCGCTTACTTTTAATAAACCTCTACCGCTCGTTCACATTGTGAGCACAAAATGCATCACAATCCTATAAACGGTGACCATCACCTTAGGACACACTACTTTTTCTGCTGGTTGTTCATTATTTTGTCCGAGTTTAGCATTTCGATAGTTTGAAGATTATTATTGATACTCTAGAGCAGTGGTTCCTAACCTTTTTTGATCAGGGACCACTTTGATTCCTTTATCATTAGCAGGGACCACAAGATTTAAAATACACTGTATCAATCTGAACATTAATAACTGTAATTGAAAACATATAATTTTGGCAGATAATTCAGTTTGTATCAATGACATTTTTGATCTTGCATCTTCTGTACAAGTTTTTGAATTTTTGGAGTAATATTGTTACTCATAGCTACACTTACTTTCGATCGATTCCTGGACTTGTTTTTAATCATAAGTAATGAAGAAAATTCTTGTTGGCATAAATAAGTTGTGGAGAATAGCATAAGACAGCGCAAGGCGATGTCTCGAATTTTAGTATATGAGTTTGCTTTTTTACACCAAAACTGCTCCAAAGAATCAGGTTCAAATGCGTCTTTACAGTCTCTATCATTTTGTAATTCAATAAGTTCTTCTTGGATTTCTTCTGCAACATCTCTAGCATTAGTATCAAAAGGATTCCGTATCAGTATTTGGTCAACTTCAGATTCTGTATTGCTATAATCTGGGAAGTAAGGATTGATTAAACATTTACAGATGAAATTTTATGTTTTCTTGTATGCTTTCCCTAAGCATGTCATACTTTTTGTCATCAAGGAGTGCCTTTAAGGTTGCGAACGTACTATAATTGTCCTTGTCAACGTGAATAATCCATAATTGGAGTTTGCAAATAAAAGCACGAAGTATATCTTCAAAGATAAATATATTAGCAACACCTTCGAAATGTCTGTTCCCCAAACCTTGCAATTACAAGTTCAATTTATTTAAGTGAGTGAAAATATCCACAAGATAAGCCAAATGTATCTGGGATGTTAGATCGGAAAACTGCTCCAGTAAGTCATTCATTTTTTTTCTCGCCTAAAAACAACTCAACCTCTCCCATGAGCTCGTATAATCTTTTTAGCATGTTACCTTTCGACAACCAACGAACCTCTGTGTGAAAAAGAAAGTTCTCATGGTTGGAGTCCATGAAATGCACAGTTTTATAAAAAGGTAAGAATTTAAGGCACTACTTTTGATAACGTTTACTACTTATAAGCCTGGCGATGAAGGATACAATGCGATGCTAGTGCTGACGGATTCCTCTGTTTGATTAACGTCGCTAGCCGAAACATGATCCTAACATCGCTGGAGCGCCATCCGTACAGAAACGAGCTAGCTTTTCCCAAGTAATGTCACATTTCTCAAAATATTCAATTATGTTCATGACGTCGATACCTTTTGACGTCGTTGTCAGTTCCTGCGAAAACATTAGATCTTCTTTGATTATGTTGTCATTTCCTAAAAAGTGGACAAAAACGAGTAACTGAGAACAATTAGAAATGTCAGTAGATTCATCACACTGCAAAGCGAAGAATGGCGATGACTTAATTTTTGAAACTAGTTGCTCCTTGATATCATTTGTCATGAGTTCAATTCGAGCTTTCACCGTGGTGTTCCATAAAAGTATATCGTGTACCTTTTTTTTGCTTCTAACCCTAAAACTTCTTCGTTAGCTTTGAGCAAACAAGGCTTCATAAGAGTTTCTCCTATTGTGTGAGACTTATTTGATTGTGCTATTAATTTCGATATCTCAAAAGATGCTACTAATGCTTTTTCAGAAGATTTAAATCTTGTACCACTAGGCCCGAGCTTCATTTTTTTTAAATTCTCTAATTTACCTTGAAATAACTCTGGTGGTCGATCAGAAAAATTTGAGTGGACCGTTTCTAGATGACGATTTTAAATTAGCTGGCTTCAAGGCATCGTTCCCAAGAACGGTTAAGCATATAACGCACTGTGGTTTGATTTCTCCATTACTTTCTATCGAAGTAAATCCAAATTTAATGTAGCTATTATCATATTTTCTCTTAGGCGGCATTTTCTGAAACTAATGAACTTTTTTAGGACATAAGAACATAGGTAAACCAACATCCAAATTCTCTTTTGTAATAGCAAGCTTTTACAAACATTCTCAAAATGATAACGAAAAAAGTTGAAAGCTGCACTGTTAACAAAAGCTGTTTTTTTTTATAAAAGTCTGTAAAGTGTATGATACCAGTCTGTAAATTTCAGTTTATGCAGTCTTGCCATCTTAGAAGAAAACGAAAATATACGTATTGGAAATATAAAATATTTTATATAGAAGGAATATTGCATAAAATAAAAATGGGTGTTTTAAGGGGATTCTTTTAGTCAGTCTGACTATTTATAATTTTTTTGTCTGTATAAGATTTTTTCACCCAAGTTGGCAACCCTGAATTTATCAAACGGTATTTCAAGTCATCTATCAATTGATGGCAACAGTTTTTTTTTTAGAATAGGGCGGTAAGTTGGTAAAAAGGTAGCATAGTAAAATGCGTACTTACCCTCTTTATATTCTATCAAAATATTGATAAGAATATTGTAGACTAACAATTACAACACCGCCAAACAAATATTTTGAAATTTTTTCACTGCACATTTGTACTTTGTCACACACATTATTATGCATTTTGATAATGTTGTGAAATATGTATCAGAGATGTACAACGAAGCCTTCGTTTTTTGAAGAGAGCGTGTGTTCGAGCTCTCAAAAAAAAACAAAATTCGCTCACTCTCACAAAGATGTTTCTTGTCTCTAACGCTCTCATGCACAACATTGTTGTTCTCACTTGCTGGTCCAGTCCGTTCGAATTTTGCTGTTTTTTTTTTCTTGAAGGTCTTGTTTATATTTGGCTTGCTTGCTTGGCTTGGCTTCAACTTGCTTAGGCTTGTTTTCTCACCAAGCCTTCATGAATGTCGTTATGATGTTCACTGCACATCTCTGATATGTATGTATGTATCTAATGTATGAATAATATTTGATATTGCGTTATGCTAGTGTTTGGTTGATCATGTTCTCACTTGTTCTTTTCACTCAGTTAATCTTTTTGTTCAATTGTTCTCTTTGCTCTGTGCTGTTAAATAATATCTGTTGGAGGAGATCAATGGTATAAAAGAAGTCTGTTATCGATAGAAACTAGTGTTCTGTACATGTGTACATTAAGATTGATATTTATTTAGTTGTAGCATTTTGTACATGTAAGAATTAAGTAAAAGAAATATGAAATGTATAAAATAAGAGTGCAAGTAATCACATTACAGGAATCGGTTACCGATCAAGAGGAAAAAGCTTTCCTGTCATCGTTGTGATATAAAGTTCTCTGCTTGCGTTGAGTTCGGAAGCTTCGTTTGATTTTACTGCTGGTCCAGAACTCAACAGCGACGCACGTCTGCGCGCTGATTGATAGAAATAAAATAAAAGAATTCAACAGCAACGCACGTCTGCGCGCTGATTGATAAAAGCAAAATAAAATAACTTTTTCATATATATTTTATAAATTTAAGCAAACGCTTTGTAAAATAAATAATAATAATAATAACATAAATAAACAAACACCACAATAATCATAAAAATAACTGGCGCCCAACGAAAATTACTCACAAAAGAGAAAAAAAAAAGAAGTAAATTTTTTCTCATACTAACACAACGAAAAAAAAACATAAAAGAAGTAAACCCTTTTCTCATACAAACACAACGGAGTTTAACATACAACGGAGTTCAAAACAACACACACACACACACACACCTATAGCCACACACACACCTACTGCGGATTATGACCCACAATGAGGGCCTTATGGAGGTGAGTAATAACGTCAACCGAATCCGAAAGACGCTGAAGGGAGATGTTTTACTGGAGTTGGATGCCCCCATGAAGGAAAACCTTCAACAGCTCAAGGACGCCGTGGGCTCAGCACTTGGTGAGAGTGCAAACATACGCTCGTTAACCCAGGAGACCCAGCTGGTGATCCTTGATATCGATGATGCCACGGATATGGACGAGATTGTATCAGCTTGCAAGGAGCAGTTTGCGATAGAGGTAGGCATAGGAAATATCAAAAGCCTCCGCCCTTCCTATGCTGAAACACAAGCGGCTACTCTTTAGCCTGCCATCGAGAACCGCATCAGTGCTCATTAAAGCCGGCAGAGTGAAAATTGGCTGGACACCTTGCAGAATCCGAGAGCGGCAACAATCCCGTAGGTGTTTCAAATGCCTGGAGGTGGGGCACATAGCAGCAACTGCTGCCTAAGATGCGGAGAGGAAGGGCATCAGGTGAAAAACTGTACAAGCAAACCACGGTGTTTCGTCTGTGCTTCAAAACAACTGGGCGATACCAACCACGTAGCCTGTAGTCGAGACTGCCCTGCGTCGCGTGAAGGAAGCACAAAATAAAACACGATGTTCAAGTTACTGCAACTTAACTTGAATCACTGTGTTGCGGCTCAGGACCTACTTATGCAGACGATCCGAGAACAAGAGGTAGACGTGGCTATCTTGAGCGAGCCATACAGGTGTGGTAACGACGATTACTGGTGCTGTGACGTAGACCGCAAGGCAGCCATATACGTCTGCGGTGCAACCCGGAGGACCGTTACATCAAGAAGATCCTTCAGCTACTTCTCGAGAGCAAAGGTAAGTGGCCTTTGGATATACAGCTGCTACTTACCTCCCAGTTTAAGCTTGAGCGAATTTGGAGTGCTGCTGGACGAGCTCGTCACCGACGCAAGAGACCGACACCCTGTCATCATCGCTGGCGACTTCAATGCGTGGGCTACAGACTGGGGTTCCCCGTTGACCAACGCTAAGGGGCGTACCCTCTTGGAGGCCTTTGCAGTCCTGGACGTGGTGCTTTTGAACTCAGGCTCTGGTCATACCTTCATGAGAGGCGGCATTGGTTCCATTGTTGATCTCACGTTTGTAAGTCCCTCCCTGTTCAATACCTCCAAGTGGACGTTGAGTGGCGTATACACTGCGAGCGATCACCAGGCAATACTTTGTGACGTCAACGCTGATAACAACATAGCTAGCAGACCTGGCTATCCAGTTAGGAGGGGCTACAGAGAGTCTACACTAAATCCCCAGACTTTCTGTACTGAGCTCCGGGTGCCAGTTTTATACGGACCTGTAGAAGAAATGGCTCTCAGGACTCAACGCGCTACTAAGCAAGCGTGTGATTCCAGCATGCAGCGTAGAGGAATCCATAGCCGCCATCAGGAGAATGAAGATATTGCGTTAGCTAGACGCCAATGCATTCATTCGCGTAGGGTATATCAGCGTTCCAGGCACTCGAGTCAGTTCCTTGAGTTACGGGAAAGTTACCACTCTTGTAGAAGGGCATTGAAGAGGGCCATTCGTGTCAGCAAAAGGCGATGTTTCCTCAAGCTATGTGACGATGTAGAAAATGACCCCTGGGGTAAAGCCTATCAAGTGATCGTCAAAAACGCAAAAGCACACAAGCCGGTGCAGCTTTTGAGCTCCGCGGAGATGTTGCACATCGTGACTACGCTCTTTCCCCAGCAGCCGCAATTGCGCCACGATAGCGGGGAGGACGAGAGCCAGGAGATGAATGGCTTCTTCCCGGTCACCACGGAAGAAATCCTGACCATAGCAAAGTGGATCAAAGGCGGCAAAACACCAGGACCTGACCAGATTCCAAACAGGGTGCTTAAGTTGGCGATAACCCTACAGCCTCACTTCTTTGCTGACCTGTACAACATCTGCCTGCTGGAGGGGGTCTTCCCAACTTGCTGGAAAATTCAGAGGCTGGTGCTCATTACCAAACCTGGAATACCTGCAGGGGAACCGTCTTCGTACAGACCAATTTGCCTTTTGGACACAGCAGGCAAAGTACTGGAGAAAATCCTAGCGAACAGGTTAGAGGCAGAAATCCAGCAACGTGGTGGCCTCTCCACGTCCCAGTTTGGATTCAAGAAAAAGCGTTCAACCATCGACGCTGTCTCTGAGGTGACCAAGATTGCGCAGGAAGCGTTCCGGGGCAGGCGGAGACAAGGAATACTGCCTAGTGATAACGCTTGACATAAAGAATGCCTTCAACTCGGCAAGATGGGCCAGAATCATGGAGGCGCTTGCCAACTTTGGAGTCACGAAGTATCTCCTGAGAATGCTTCGAAGTTACTTCAGCCGGCGGGTTCTCCTCTACGACTCTGCAGAGGGCGAGTCAACATACCACCTAACCGGAGGAGTGCCCCAAGGGTCTGTTCTCGGCCCCTCCTCTGGAACATAATGTATGATGGCATTCTTAGACTGCACTTACCAGGTGGGGTAAATATTGTCGGGTTTGCGGATGACATCGCTCTAGTGGTCGTTGGAAAGCACATTAGTGAGTCGGTTGAGCGTTGCAACACAGCCATTGCAACCATCGCAGCATGGCTGAACCGCGTTGGTCTTAGTCTAGCGGAACATAAGACGGAAGCGCTACTAATAAGCAGTCGGAAAATCGTGGAGAGAGCTACGGTAACAGTTGGCAATACGGCCATCACAACAAAAAGATCTCTGGTGTATCTAGGGGTTACCCTAGACTATAGGCTCACCTTCAAAGAGCACTTAATATACGCCAGTGAAAAGGCGGCAAGATCGTGTAAGGCTCTCTCGAGGATACTGCTGAACACTCGAGGGCCCAGGCAAGGTCGCAGGTTGTTGCTAATGAATGCAACGAAATCTATTATGCTTTATGGAGCACCAATATGGGCAAAAGCAATGGACAAGATCTCCTACAGAAGACATCTGGAGAGCGTCTATAGACTGGGCACGCCCAGTGTAATCAGCGCTTTTCGCACTGTATCGGAAGATGCCGCACTTGTACTCGCGGGGCTGGTGCCAATTGATCTACTTGCCATGGACACGGCAGAGGCCTACGCTTGGAGATCACGGCCAACGGAGGAGACCAGAGCACAATGAAGCCAAATGAGATGCTCATCCATCAGGACGTGGCAGACCCGCTGGGACAGTTCCACGAAAGGACGCTGGACGTACAGCTTGATCCCAAGCCTAGCAGAGTGGATCGGAAGGAGGCATGGTGAAGTCAATTTTTACCTCACACAGCTCCTGAGTGGTCATGGATGCTTCCGGAAGTACCTATGCAGGTTCCACCACGAAGACGCCCCATGGTGTACGCACTGCGGAAACCAGCATGAGGAAGACGCCGAACACGTTATTTTCGAGTGTAAAAGGTTCGATATTGAGCGGTTTGAGTTAAGAGATGCCCTAGGAGAAGAACCTACTGTCGCGAATTTAGTTCGTAACATGCTGGACCGCCCGTCCAATTGGAATGCGGTTGCCAAGTTTGCTGCTATGGTCATGAAGAAGTTACGTGGCCTGGAGAGATCCCGCCGTAACCAAGTCGTCGGCTAACTTAGCCGGTTCTAGTCATACGAAGCTTTGCTCATCGGCAGTCCCGTAAGGTCCTGGAACAACCCTCTTTCTCTTTTCTTTCCTTCTATCCTTTATTTTGTACATACAATATTTATGCTTATTCTTCTAATAAACGAACAAACAAAAAAAACCACAAAGAAAGGGAAGAAGAAAAGCAACACCGCTCACCTACAGAGGAAATAGGCAATTAGAAGGCAAAAAAAAAAGTAAGTAGATTGCTCATTGTTTAAAAAAAAAAAAAAATTTTGCCTTGAAAAAATTTCATATATGCATAAACAACATGTTAATGATTATGTACCTATAAAAAGATACATACAAGTACATCCTTTGTGAGAAAAAACAGCTATCTAAATGGTGGTATAAAGATAGAAAAAAACGGTTTAAAATACAGTAACATAACAAGAATGCAATAATACAACGATTCATGACATAGTGGTAATAGAAACGGTTAACGGGACAGTGATGTTATCAGTGGACAGACATAGCACAGGAAAGACTGTACACGTGTTCCCCTACAAGAAGTAAATAGGATATTAATATTCTAAATAAATTCTATGCTAATTAATTATTTTATTCATGAATCATAAACATGATTCTTTGAAAATAAATAAATACGAAATTATTTTTTTAATAACTCTGGTCGTAAAATAATTTAGCGTGAGTTAGGTCGGTTGATTAAATAGTTTAAAAAGAAACGTATCAAAATTTCTTTAGGTTTGAACAACTAATTTATACCCTACACTATAAAAAAATTTAAAATTTTTTTTTTTATGAAAAAAATATGACTTCTTCGTAACTATAGAAGCGTATGCGTGTTCCATACAATAAAGACTACAATAAATCAAAAAAATATTTAATAATTTTTTTTATTTACCTCTTCTTCAAATAAATTTTGTGCTTGTTAAATATTTTAAATTGATTAAGTTCCATACCATTCATGAATTATCATTCATCAATTAGAATCAACTAACGTGATTCTTTGAACAGTAAATAAACACAAAATTATATATTTTTTTTTAACTCTGTGCTACCAAAATACCGTAGTGACTCATACCTCTCATAACTGTTGGTGAGTTAGGACGTTTAATCAAAAAATTGGAAAGGAACATACCAAAAATTCTTTAGGTTTGAGCAACTGATTTGTACCCTATACTATCAATAAAAAAATATATTTAAATTTTTTGTCTTCACTTTTCTCTGAAAACGAAAAAGGGACGAGTTCTTCACACTTATAGAAGCGTATGCGTGTCTTATATCCTTCAGGAGCGATAGTGAGTTAGAACAGTTGTCCAAGCAGTTAGAGAACATAAGAGTAGAGAGAAGAGTGAGTAACAATTTAGTGACAAATTGGTGGATAGGCACAAAGCAGCATACGGAAATGGCGTTAGAGCGGGCACAGGTAAAAGCAATGGTGGATGAAGCCCTTGCCTTACAAAGGGAGCGTTTTGAAAAAGAAATAGCAGCACAAAAACAAAAGTTAGACAGTGTCAACATAACGACACCGGACATAGAGTCATATAGGGAGATCGAAATCACGCCGGGAGTACAGTGCGACGAATCGCTTGATATAGTAAAGGCGCTACCGGAATTTGATGGCAAGCAAGAAGCGTATGTGTCGTGGCGCCAAGCTGCACATACTGCATACAAATTATTTGAGTGTTTCGAGGGAAGTTCAAAACATTATCAAGCGGTAGCAATTCTAAGAACAAAGATCAGGGGTCAAGCGGACATGGTGCTTTTGTCCTTTAATACCGTTATTAACTTCAAGGCAATCATTAATAGACTGGACTTTACATACGCAGACAAAAGTCCAGTTTACCTAATAGAACAGGAGATGTCAACCCTTCGACAAGGAAATATGACACTCTTGCAATATTATGACGAAGTAGAGAAAAAACTTACCCTCCTCACTAATAAGACAATCATGTCCTACAACAGCACTCCTGCAGCGTCCATCAATGAAAAATACAGAATGGGTGCATTGCGCATCTTTGTGTCAGGCACAAAAAAGACCCTCAGTGACGTGCTTTGCAGCAAGTACAAATGATTTACCCTCTGCCTTAGCATTAGCCCAAGGCTTTAAAGGATGAACAGAGACAGCAGTACAGAGATAGAAACCCAGCAAGGGAGGTAGAACTAAACAATATTCCCCAGCATAAGATTCCATTCTATAGCAGACAACGGGGGCCCAACAATAAAGGCCCACAAGGGCAAGAGCCTGTGCAACCCATGGAAGTTGACCAGTCGCTGCGCATCCAACAAAATCCAGTTTTCAGTAACTCGTGTATTCATAAAAATCCAACAAAGTACCAAGGTAATCAGGGTCAGGCAGGTAAACGAGAAAGTAGTGGTTCTGCTAGGTTTACCGGCCCCAAGCACCAAAGGATCAACCATGTTTCACATGGAAATCCCACACCCGGAGAGGGGGGATTTGAATATCAGTGTGAAGCGGAGACAGTAGTAGCAAACATAGGTGATGAAATAGTACATTGTGATCAGTTGAATTTTTTAGGTACGACTCCCTGCTTCCGTTCATAGAAAGGACGATTGCAGGGAAAACTATCAAATTACTATTAGACACAGTGGCTTCTAAAAATTATGTAAAGCCTCCTAGCGAGCTGAAACATATCGTTTCTGTAAATAAACCGTTCTTTGTGAGATCAATTCATGGTGTTAATAGTGTGAATAGAAAGTCTTTTGTGCATCTTTTTGGCACAGTTACGACATTTTTCATACTTCCAGATCTAACGCATATAGGTGCCACGCTGGACTTTAAAAACAAAAAATTAAATAGGATCAGAGGATATTAGATTTCACAAGTGTGAAAATGTAAACTTTACACAAACAAAAGATGTTGAAGTACCGCAACTGGTAGATAGCAAATTCAGAACGATGATGAGGAATTGGTCGGGAGTCTTTGCAGACCCTAATGAGGCCCTCCCATTGAACACAAATATTATAGCGACCATTTGTACTGAAAACGAGGAGCCAATATATTCAAGACTATACCCCTATCCGATGGGTGTAGCAGAATTCGTAAACCAAGAAATAAGACCTACTTAAGGATGGTATAATTAGACTATCAAAATCGCCCTATAAGAATCCCGTATGGGTCGTAAAGAAAAAACGTTTGGTTCTAGATTTCAGAAAACTTAATGAGAAGATGGATAGATGATAAGTACCCAATCTCAAATATAACAGTCATCTTGTCAAATTTGAATAAAGCCAAATATTTCATCACCCTTGACCTAAAATCTGGTTTCCATCAGATACTGCTTGCTGATAAAGACAGAGAAAAAACAGCGTTTTCAGTAGCTAATGGGAAATATGAGTTTTGTAGACTTCCCTTTGGCCTGAAGAATGCTCCAAGTATTTTTCAAAGGGCAATTGATGACATTCTCAGGGAACAAATTGGTAAATCGTGCTTTGTCTACGTCGACGATGTACTTATATTCTCTGAAAATGAGCATGATCACATTAACCACATTTCATGGATCTTTAAACAGCTCTATGACGCTAATATGAGGGTATCATTTGAAAAATCGAAACAGGAGGTGGAATATTTAGGTTTTGTCGTATCTCAAAACGGGACTAAAACTAGTCCTGATAAGGTGAATACGATCAAAAATTATGCAAAATCAACTACTTTGTTCAATGTCAGGTCCTTTTTGGGTCTTGCAAGCTATTATCGTTGCTTTATTAAAGATTTCGCAACGGTAGTAAAGCCCTTAACAGATATTTTAAAAGGAGATAACGGGAAGATTAGCGCTACTAAATCAAAAAAAGTCGCGGTCAAGCTAAACCCAGAACAACTTCACGCCTTCAACAAACTCAGGGAAATCCTTGCATCCGAGGACGTACTACTGCTCTACTCAGACTATAAAAAGCCTTTCAGTCTAACGACCGATGCTCTCGGCATAGGAGCAGTCTTGTCACAAGACAGAAAACCCATTACGATGATCTCAAGGGCACTGAAGGGGAGAGAGTTGAATTTTGCAATAAATGAGAGAGAATTGCTAGCAATAGTATGGGCTTTAAAGAATCTTAGAAACTACCTTTATGGGGTTAAATATTTAAACATTTACACAGACCACCAACCACTTACGTTTGCGGTTTCAGATCGAAACCCAAACGCAAAAATAAAGCGTTGGAAGGCTTTCATCGATGAGCACAACGCTCAAATATTTTATAAACCTGGCAAGGAAAATTTTGTCGCTGATGCACTGTCACGACAAAATATCCACACTATCGAAGCAGAGACTTGTAGTGTCGAAGCCACGGTACATAGTGAAATGTCAACAACTTACACCATAGAATCAACTGATAAACCCGTCAATTGCTATAGAAATCAAATCGTTTTGGAACCGGACCGGTTTCCTTCGAAACGAAATTTCATATTCTTTGGTCAAAAACACGACATCTAATATAAGTTCGACTCGAGCTTTCGTAGAGTGAGGTTGTCATAGAAACGGTGTCTCTGCTATCGTTGTTTCACATCACTCCCGCTAGTTTTCAAATCGATTTTTTCAATTGGAAAGCCAAACAAGCACATACATCGAGCTAATAATTTTGTTTCAAAATTACCGCATAATCATCTTTAAACATAAAGCGAAATCGACTGGCATCAAATTTTGAGTCTGGCGCATCTGGCGCTTCAGACAGACTAAAAATGCCGCGTTTAAGTAATAACGACAACAATTATAACAATTATTTTCGCCCTCTCCAAACCATCGATGATGACAGTAAGGACCCTGCTGATGACCAGTAAAGCCAACTTTGCCGCCACCAATTACGGTTTTAAAGAAATCCGCAACAGCTATTCACGAGTTAATTAAAAAAACATCCAGAGCTAACTACTCTGTCAAATCTATTTCGATTGGCATTAAAGTATTTTTAAGCTCAGCAGAAAATTTTAATTTAATCTGCAATGAGCTTAAGAAATCCAAATTTGAGTTCTACTCTCACGAAACTAGGCAAACAAAGCCTTATTAAGCCATACTCTCTGGATTGGAAAAAGAAAGCAACGACGCTATAAAAGATATTCTGACTAGCCGCGGCCTAAATTGCATCGATGTAAAGACTATCGAAAAAACTACACGGGCTGGATATAACTTGCTGTTGTACGTTGTTTATTTCAAAAACGGCGCAATAACTCTGCAAGACCTGCGTAAACATCACTCCTGTATAAACAACACAAAAGTACGCTGGGAGTTCAAAACCAAACCAACAAACCAACTCACACAGTGCTACAATAGCGAACTTTTCGGACATGGATCAAGTAAGTGTAATGTTAAAACATCATGTGCGCATTGCGCTGGTTCACACAATACAACTACTTGCACAAAAACTGTCCCATATTACTGTGCAAACTGTAAAGGCGATCACCCCGCTACCGATCCCGCTTGCCCTTGCCGCGCATCGTATGTAACAATGCTAAAAATAAGGAACCAGAAAGGTCAACGCACTGTTGGTAGAAACAATAACATAAGAAGCACCAGTATTCAAAACCCAAAAAGTAACAGTAACCATTCTTCTTCTATTAGTCATCAGCATAAGCATTTAGTGACCAATAGTGCGTTTGATAGAAATCCACCAACTAACCAAACGGCAAATTCCAATAAAAGCAACAACTTTATTAGTTACAAAGAAGCGCTCACTAGTAATAACAACAACATTAACAAAAACACACCATCTCAAAGTTCACCTGATCTGTTTTCGCCTGACGAAATTAGTTCGCTGCTGAATGAACTCATGGACAAACTTAGCTGCTGTACAAACAAAAGAGAACAGTTTAATATAATAACTCAGTTAGCTGTAAAGTACGTATATACTAAATATTAATTTAAGTAATTGTCTTGACATCATGGCATGGAATGCGCGTGCCGTAAAAGGTAAAAGAAGTGAACTTTTACACTTTTTAAATTCTAATCATGTCTATATCTGCCTTCTAAGCGAAACGTGGCTAACCCTTCACGATAGTTTCCTTATCCGAGGCTACTATGTTTATAGGAACGACCGTTTTGGTTCTATGGGTGGTGGCGAAGCAATAATTGTAAAAAGCGAGATTAAACATAAACAAATTGTAGGTTTAAATACTCATCTAATTGAAAACGTTGGCATTCAGCTGGAAATAAATAGAGGAAACTCCTTAAAAATTTTCTCTGTTTACTTTCCTGGCTCTTCAGCGAAGTGCCTATCAAATTCATGCTCTTACTCAAACGGTACTAAACATAAAAAGGACATGTTCAAGGCTGACTTGCTTAAGATGCATCAAATTAATGGTAGCTACATACTAGGTGGTGATTTCAATTGTAGAAATCGCCTGTGGAATTGCCTCAGAGCTAATTGCTGGGGAAATATTCTATACGAACTTGCTATGCAAGGTAAATTTAGTATTATACACTCAAGGGACCTCACTTACGTACCATCAAACTACAAGGCTAATCCGTCTACACTTGACCTATTTCTAGCTAGTTCACCTCATCTTCTCACTGAGCCGCTAGCTCAAAACGATCTTTCATCAGACCATTTACCAATTATCAGTAAAGTGAATTCGACCTTAACCAGTTCAAACAAGCAGACCCTACTATATTCAAAAGCAAATTGGAAGATGTTCAGACATATCCTAAACCAACGCTTCCGAATAATACCAACCTTTAACGAAAATTCACTATACTCTAGCGTCTGCGGTGCAATAGACCAAGCCATACCCAAATCCTATATCACCCTCCCATTTAACACCAAAACCCCTGACAATATTGTAGAGCTTATAAAAATACGTAACATTACGCGAAGACTCTGGATAAGAAATAGGCATCCAATATACAAAGCCAGATTAAATTTTCTAAATCGTCATATTAAAGTACAATTGTTAGAATTTAATAACATTAACTGGAACAATAAACTTTCCCGCCTTGACACAAACTCTAAATCATTCTGGAAATTAACAAAAATAATTAAAAACAAGAAACTATTCGTCCCAAGCTTTTGTTATAATGATCAAATTCATAGTACCAGAGAACAAAAAACCAAAATTCTGAGGAAATCTTTGAGAAAAAGCATCACTCCACCGATGCACTTTCAGATGCAACCACTGAGGTATTAGTAAATAGGTCGCTGAATACCCTGGTCACAGCTGCGTTCACAAATAACCAAACAATCACCCTTGCGGAAGTGAAGGATGTCATTCGCTTCTTAAAAACTAAAAAGTCTCCAGGTCCAGATAATATACCTAATATCTGCCTAAAGCATCTTCCCTCACGTGCTCTAAATTTACTTGCTATTATTTTTAATAGATGTGTAGACATTGGACACTTCCCACGCAACTGGAAGTTAGCTAAAATTGTGGCGATTGCAAAGCCAGGTAAACCTGTTGACTCACCAGAAAGCTACCGCCCTATAAGTCTCTTGTGCGGTTTCTCCAAAATCTTTGAGCGAATAATTAAAGGAAGGTTAAACACATTCATTGAAAGAAACAACATTCTCCCATCTTTTCAATACGGCTTTAGGCCCACCCTCAGTTGTATTCATCCCCTCAATAATCTCAAACAATTTGTTACAAACAAACTAAAATCAAAGGATTCGGTAGGCATGGTCACACTGGACATTCAAGCTGATTTTGATACTGTGTGGCACAATGGCCTCATACACAAGCTAATGCAAACCGGTACCCCTCTATACCTTGTAAGAATGATTTGCATTTTTCTATCTGACAGATATTTTTGTGTATATATGGATGGTGTAAGTTCAGATAGAAAATTGATAACGGCTGGTGTTCCTCAGGGCTCGGTGCTAGGACCCTTGCTCTATAATCTATACACATACGACATTCCAACTCTGAACCATTGTCATGCATTAATCTTCGCCGACAACACTGCCCTCTTCTGCTCCCGTAATATCCATAGTGTTATTCATCAAAACCTTGAGGATGCTTTTGTCATCTATGATAAATACTTCCATAGATGGAAAATTAAGCTAAATGCCAATAAAACCAACGCCATATACTTCACCCGGAAGAGTAAGTCCTGCCATTTACCAATCTCTAACCTAGTGCTCAATTCCCAACCAATAAGTTGGGATAACTGCATTAAATATATTGGCTTAAATATAGACAGCAAACTAACCTTTCGTTTGCATATAAATGGGACAATCAGTAAAACAAATAAGACGCTAAGAATCCTATATCCCTTTATCAATAGGAAATCTAAACTTTCAATAAAAAACAAACTTATAATTTTTAAATCGATATTCGTTCCAATTGTGTTATACAGCTCGGAGGTTTGGGGTGACTGCGCGAAAAGTCACCGTAATAAACTTCAGATCTTACAAAATAAATTGTTAAAAATGATATTTAATCTTTCTTTTTACTACTCCACTTCCCTATTACACGAAAGGGCAGATATACCCATGATTGACGAAAAAATTCGACAGATTACTAATAGTTTTAATATAAGGAATCAAATAATGCACTTTCCAAGTGTAGATCGGCACTTAATTAGCTAATTCTTAATTAACTTTATTAAGTCCAGATCCCTAGTTTTTAGTTTTAAGTCTATAGTGCTAGTCTTAGGTTAAGTTTTTATAAAACTCTTAATTGTAAGGTTTTTTGTATCCCCTATTTTCCTTACTCTAAAAAAACATGTTCTCTATTTAATGAATAATTTTTTTTTATAATTATTTTCAAAGAAACTAAACTCCATATAAGCGTAAAATCATCAAAAATGTAAGAATTATACTATTACGGGTTAATAAAGAAATAAAAAAAAAAAAAAAATATCTTTTGTTGACCTAAATGATCTTTTCGATGAGGTCAAGGCAGCTGTAAACCCCAATGTAGTAAACGCAATACACTGTGATTTATCAGTATTGGGCAAAATTCAACATGAGTTAGTTCGGTCCTTCCCATCAGCCAAATTTTGGTACTGTAAAAAATTGGTACTAGATGTCGTCAACAAAGAAGAACAACGGGAGATAGTTATGACAGAGCATAATCGAGCTCACAGAGCTGCCCAGGAAAATATAAAACAGATTCTTTGTGACTATTATTTTCCCAAGATGAGCAAATTAGCATGCGAGGTGGTAGCAAACTGTAAAACTTGCACTAAAGCTAAATATAATAGACATCCTAAAAAACAAGAACTTGGGGTGACACTTATACCATCCTATTCTGGGGAGATCCTCCACATTGATATCTTCTCTACGGCCCTAAAACATTTTCTTACCTGCATCGACAAATTCTCTAAATTTGCCATTGTGCAACCGATGCACTCTCGAGCGTTACTCGACGTAAAAATCTCCATTATTCAATTAATGAACGTTTTCACAAATACTAAAGTTATATATTGCGATAATGAGGCGGCCTTTAATTCAGAAACCATCACATCTTTATTAAAAAACCACTTTAGTGTTGATGTGGTAAATGCTCCCCCATTGCATCGTCAAATGGACAGGTTGAGCGGTTCCATGGTACGCTAATAGAAATAACTAGGTGCCTTAAATTGCAAAGGAGGATAAACGATACGGTCGAACTTATTTTGTTGGCAACCGTAGAATATAACAAATCAATTCATTTCGTGACCAATAGGAAACCAATTGACATAATTCACGCTAAGTCCCCCGAGCTTAAAGAGAAAACAAAAGGGTTGCTTATAAAAGCACAACAAGCCCAATTAGAACGGAATAACCCTCCTAGACAGAATAGAATATTTGACGTAGGGGAACACGTAATGATAAAGGGAAACAGACGACTTGGAGACAAGCTCACACCTCTTTGCAGTGAGAGAAAGGTTCAAGCAGATCTGGGGACCACCGTTCTCATCAATGGGAGGGTAGTTCACAAGGACAATTTAAGATAGACGACAATTAGGATTTGTTGGAATTCTAAGCTATGATTTATTGGTATCATTTGTACAGAATCAGTAGCATGTTGATTTCCATATTGATTCCAATGCTTATTCAATAATGCAAGTCGAAGGAAATGTTTGACCAATGAGCAGTCTACCAAATAAAAAAGAAAAATTTTTTGTATCTTATTTAAGATTTATAAAATTGTTATTATGTATTTTTGTATTGTTGTATATTTTCTGTAGAGTCTTAGATGTAAGTCAACATATGATAGCTGTTATTGTAGGTATAAGTAAGATCTGTACGACATGAACAACCTCAACGGCTCTTCAGCACCAACACGCCATGAGGAAGCTGGTAAGCAACTATGCTGATGCCTGTGGCCCACCAGTAAACGATTTGTCAACAACAAACAGCCAACGCACACACTTTTCCGTGGCAGTTACTTCATGTATCTTGTAACGAGGTAACGCCGCTCGTATTCAAGACGAATGAATAGCCATCGTGCTTAAAGCCTTCATTAAATTGTATCGCTTTAACGATTCTAATAATCTTTTGAAGTTAAAAAATTGCATTTTAAACGCGCATTCGATTTGTACCACGGCCAAGAACGAGGACGATCTTAACTAAGCAAGGGAAGAGTAATCACATTACAGGTATCGGTTACCGATTAAGAGGAAAAGCTTTCCTGTCATCGTTCTGATATAAAGCTCTCTGCTTGCGTTGAGTTCGGAAGCTTCGTTTGATTTTACTGCTGGTCCAGAACTCAATACGGACGCACGTCTGCGCGCTGATTGATAGAAATAAAATAAAAGAATTCAACAGCGACGCACGTCTGCGCGCTCATTGATAAAAACAAAATAAAACCAGAAAGAAGGCTCTCATTGGCTATGCCAAAGATGTACTCTTCACGCTCCTCCGGGTTACATCCAACCTTCCTTTCTTAGCATCACATCAGTTTGAGTGGCAATTTTATTGTATATTTATTCTTTAAACTAGCAAACCGCCCTGCTTTGCACTGGTGCAATTTAAAAAATATCGCTTTCGTATTGATATCATGAAATTTTATTAATTAATTTTTTTAACAAATTTTTGTTTACAATATCTCTTTTTATAGAATTTCTACAGCTTTTTTGTCATTACACAATACGAACTGAATCGACGCGTGAAAGAGCTACATATAACTGTCCATGGGAAAACACTGAATGCTCAGGACTAATCCCACAACGTTGAATGTTTGACCTTGTGATTTGATAATTGTCATTAAAAATGACAATTTTATAGGAAATTGCAATTTTCTAAATTTGAAAGGTAGATCCGTTAGTATTAATGGAATCCGGGGAATTTAAACGACTTCTCCAGTTCCACATCCGGTCAGTATTGTACACTCTATTATGTAGTTTTTTTAATGATTTTATCTGTAAACGTGTACCATTGCACAATTTTGGTGGATTAAGGTTCCGTAATAAGATAGGGACACCCTACTTTGAAAACTTATTAACGTGGGCGCAAACCAGAAGGCTGTAGAGAATTAAGAAATTCTGTTGGGAAATGAACAGCCTCTTCCAGATCAATAGCATTGTCTACAGAGTAGTATGTTTCAGTGTGTCAGTCCATTGATCTTTGACAGAATTAAATGATTTACTTTACCTATTTGATCGTTGGTAGGGGCATTTTTTCCTTATATTGCAAGTTAACAAATGTTTTCTTTACTTTATAGTATGGCTTAAATGATAATAATAATTACTTTAATTTAATTCTAAAATCAAATTTGCAGAAACTTTGCTGTGTAAAGAATGAAAAGCTGCAATATTGTAGTAGCAGTAAATGCTTTTTCCATAATTATAACACTATTGCAACTACATTTATTTTATAAGCGAACAAAACGGGACTCGTCCGCAAAGCCAACCTGTGAAATTATCAAAATACAGTATTTGTAAATGGGAAAAGAACTACCAACAGAAATATCCTCCGTGGCCTAGGTACATGACACCACCTAGACCGCCATTGCCAAGTAAGACATACATCGGGGCAGTAGGGTTCCTAGGTTGTTGTTGCAGATTTGAAGTCATCATTTCTGGATCGGTTCTTGTTACTGAATTTTTATTTAAATTCATCATGTTAAAATACTCTTACTGCTGGATTTGATTTTCATTTGATTGGTTTTTGGATTGTGATTAATAAATGATTGTAATATTGTATTTAGAAATAAATTTTGATTTATCGCATCTATTGAATTGGATGTCGATGATCCCGAAGTTGTTCCATCATTATTCTTTCTAGTTACAATCGCAAAATAAATATCAATAATTTGACGTATTTGTTTTGGATTAAAATCACCTTTCGCTATAAGAGAATCAGTAAGTTTCGAAGAGACTTCAGTCTTTTCAAATTCTGTTACATCAATTCTAATGTTACCGGATTGTTTTTGCTGATGTTATTGGTGGCTTGCTAATGATGATGTTGTTTGATTTGGGTAACTTGTTCCGCTAGTGTGATTGCATTGGTATTTTCACTATTTACTCTCTCCTCTAAGTCTTCAAATCCGTGTAGTTCAATTGTATCGTGTTTCGATGTGGGACCACTCCTAAACCATTCTGGTTCTTCATTTCTGTCACTAGATTGTTAATAGTTGTTCCGTCGATTTTGACGTTGTTGCTGCAGATGTTGATAATTACAAGATTCGACGTAATTACAATTTTCTTATGAAGTTCCTTGTCGAGATATTAGCGCACTTCTTTTACAATTAAATTGATCACGACTATCATCACTAATATTGCCACTTGTCGGCTAGTGGCGATGTCTAATCGACGGTTCCTATAACGATCACAATAATGGCAATGAAATCCATAAACTTCATAAACTCTTCATACTGTTCCATTTTATTATTATTACAGTTGTCTAAAATACTCAAAGGAAAACTGCACGATTCACAATTGTACGACTGTATAAAAAATGAATACAATAAGCAATATTCCTTAATACTTTATTGAAATAATAAATGACGAGCAATACCAAAGCAAAAGTGGTCACAATTGTCAATTTAAATGTGCGTTATTTCACAACAGCTGTTTCATGTATACTAACAGTCAGACATCCGGCACATGGCTTGTAATATGCTATTTACACCAAAGTACATCGCGTTGTTGGAGTTTTTCCTTCACACCGGATATTTTGCATCACGAACAGCTGTTTTTTGTTTTGGTTATACACACACGTGCGAGCACGTTGGTAAAATAAAAACTAAAAATTTGTCAATAATAAATGACTTAGAACATTTTGCAACATATGCAAATAGTTCTTGCAATTCCCTTTTTCATTCCTGTTACTTATTAAATTCTTTTAAATAATTGAAAATTTATGGCTTACTTAAAAATGTTTTGTGCCATCAGCTGCTGTTTAGTGATGCCACAGGCGGAAAAACACAAAAACAACTTGGAAGCACTAGGAAAAACTTGGCGACACTGACAGAAAATGTCTAGAGTGACCTTTATTAATTTTCATATCAAGGCACATCAGTTCTTGAAGCGACTATTGATCCCCATCACATTCTACAACAACAGCCCCTGAATGAAGTCATTTTTCTTGTGGTTGTTGTCGAATCTGATACGTATCAGTAGGCACATCAATGTTGATGTGCATTTGCTTTGGCGTAAATTGCATCGTACGGTAGCGCTCGACATTCACAATAACGTTGCGGCAGTCGCCGTCTTTGAATAAGTACGGCCCATAATGCACACCAAACAATGACTTTTTCGGGATGTAGTATGCTTCTGTTGCTCTTCAGTCCAAATGCGGCAATTTCGCTTATTCACGTATCCATTCAACCAGAAATAAGCTTCGTCGCTGAACACAATGTTTCGATACAAAATTGGATTTTCATTCAACTTTGCCAGCTCCCATTCAGCAAAAGTTAGTCCTTGTGGTAGGTCGCGCGGCTTCAATTCTTGCACCAGCTGTATTTTAAAAGGTTTTACACCCAAATCCTTCCGCAAAATTTTCCACGTAGTGGAGTAACAGAGGCCCAATTGCTGCAAACGGCGTCGAATCGATAATTCAGGGTCATCAGTAACACTGGTGGATAAAGCTGCGATTTTTTCCTCTGTCCGCACTCTACGTATGCGTGTTGGTGGTTTAATGTCCAATAATGTATATTGGGTGCAAAATTAGTCACAACATTCCGAATAGTCGACCAAACTGACCATAAACTTGCCTTACCGAGCATGAATTTTGGTAATTAAAGTCAATAATTTGTAAACGCTGTTCGTTTGTAAGTCGATTCATGGTTAAATTATTGACCAAACTGAACGTGTTTGATAGTAACACAAGGCACGTAAACTGCGTCAGCTGTTAAAAACAGTGTTGCCAAAAAAAAAATTGTTAAAAAATCACCCGTTACTACCAATTTGTCTGGTCATTTGGTCATAGACAAAAAATACGAAGCATCGTCAAGTAGGCAAATAAGGCATTGATGTATTCCATCAGCTAAGACCTGCGAACTTTCACAGTTGTGGAAAACAATGGGTTTCATTATTTCGTCAACACGCTTGATTCTTGTTACGAGATACATTCTCGTACAAAATTGCGAAATGTATGCATGCCAAATCTTTTTAACGACATGAAGTCAAAATTGACTGCTATTTTGGAAGATCTTGAGCATTGCGCTATAACAACGGATTGCTGGATGTCACGCGCTACCGAAAGTTATCTCACGGTCACTTGCCATTTCAAAACAGATAATCTTCAGTTTGGCACAGCAGTTCTGTTAACCAAAAAACTGCTTGATGAAACGAACCACTCGTCAGGGAACATATCGAGTTCATTGCGTGATGTTGATGGCGAGTTTTTGAAAAATTGACAGCAATTGTGACAGTTAACATGATGAAAGCATAAGAGATCCTGCAAAAAAGACATGTGCCATGCTTTGCTCACTAAATGAATATAAGACTGCCTTTCTCAAGAAAAAATTAAATCTATCATGGGAAAATGTTAAAGTCGGGTAATTTTTCAAGAACAGATCAGAAGGTTATGCTAAATTCAAAGAAGCACAGGATACCGACACCCCATTTTCTTAGTTTAAAGCAGAAGTGCCCTACTAGATGTAACAGTGCGTTTGATATGATCGAACGCAAAAGCATTATTGCCATTAACCGTTTGGAGGATTTGAGGCAAGTGTTTTCACCATTTGAGCACGCAACTCTGTAAACATCATCAAGCTCTACAATGGCAGTGTTTATGGTTATATCGATGGTATGTGGGCTTCTCCAAAAGCAAAGACTATTGTAGTATGAGAAGCGCACAGTCACACAAGTGTCTACACTGCTATATCCTCGTTTTAGGGAGGGGTTCTTGTCGCTTTTTAATACATCAGAGGCAGAGAAATTTATTCAAAATGAGCTATCATCAATCAACGTCTTGCCCAAAGCTGCTCATCCTTTGGCCACAAGCCAGCCAACACCAACGTCCACAACACAACCACTTTTTGAATTCTCAGAAATAAGTAAATCACATAGGAATCGGAACTGTCGAGTTGACTCCATTTTGTCTTTTCGTCAATATTTTAATATGGACAATTTGGATTCAAGCTTGTGCCCATAAAATTACTGGAAGGCAATACTTTACTTAATAATTTTGGCTTTGAATCGTTATTAATGAGAATATTTTTTCTTTGCAGATCTCAAATCATAAGTATTTACAAATATGCTCTAAAAAGTATCTCTGCGTTCCTGCAACACCCACTGAAAGCGAGCGAATGTTCAGCAAAGCAGGGTTTCGTTAAAATCTAAGCATGTTGACATGCTTTTTTTATTAATAAGACTGTTAAGGAATCTCACTTCTGGCTGGAACAGAATTGTTTATGTTGTACTTTCTTTTTTTTTATTACTTTGATGTGTTTTAAATTTTTTGCAATGTTTTATTTTCAAAATTTTTGTATACTGAAGTATGCAGACCAAGTTTGACAGTGTAGTAGCTAATCATTAGAATGCCATCATATTATGTCTGCAGCATGTATCATCGTTTAATACACGCCAGTGCTGGAGAACTATCGATGGTACTATCGATAGTATCGATAGTTTTGTTATCTTATCTTACATCACTGTTTCTTTTTTGCGGCTTAGCATTGTTCAATTGAATAAAAATGTAAGCATAAAAAAAATATAAAATAAACAATAATAATTTTGAAATTTTTAATTTATAAAAGTGAAATTATTAGATTAGCGATTCAAAAGATTTAATCGCTTCCGCGAGGCGATTTTTATGCACCCCAGCTTCTTCGACCAAGCTTATGTTCAGTAAGGCTGGCTACCTAATTTTTGACAGGAGCAAAGTAATGTTGTAAAATTTTATTTCTTAACAAAAACCAAAGTTTATTCTGATGATTAATATATTTTATGTAATAATAATATAATCAGTTGAAAGATCTCTAAAACACTGTGAACGAATGAATTTAATTTTCTTTTTGTGTTATTATTTCCTTAATACTTATATTTTTATTAAAAGTTGTTTATGTTTAATAAAACCATATTCTTGTAATCATTATTTTTAATTTTAATCAGAGATTGAAAATGCTAATCTATTTAATAGTTTTTGTTTTTTGCTTTTGCTCCTGCTCTCAGTTTGTGAAGCACAAAGCAAAGAGCACTGGACAGAACAAAAAAAAAATACTATTTATAGTCGGAGCAATAGTGTAAAAAAATGGAGCAATCAGAAACCGAGCAAACGAAATAGTTTTGTGTGCTATTGCTCCGGCTACTGCTCTTGATGCTCCTGCTCTGCTCCCGTAGCAAATGTTCATGCTCCGAATATCCAAATGGTTTTGATATTTCATCACACATCAGTACTCTCAATTCTCTCTTTGAGTCTCTCTCTTTGCTCTCTCGTGCAAGCTATCTCATTTACGCTTGCACAAGGCATGATACAATAAAACAAGATAGCTACATTTTGGCCTGTTACGCTCTCAAAATTGCTCGCTCTCAATTTTGACTCCATGAGTATGTCAGTGTGCTAAAACGCTGAAAAAATACGCAATTAGTGCTCAACATAACGTGAATGACCACTCGGCAATGGTCAAGCTAGAGTGGGGGTCACAGGTAGCGGATAGTGGACGGCCTGCAGATATGTAGGTTAGCTGCGAATAATGAATAAGCTGTCCCCGACCAATGAGCGGCAAGAATGGAAGAGGTAGCTTAAAAGTCTGCACACCCTTGTGAAGGTCTCGTGACGGGGCGAGTGGAAGCCACCCTTCGAAATAAGCTTTCCTAAATCCAAGAGCGTCTGTTCACATATTGGGCGGCTTCATGGTCTGCGTCTGAACCTGATAGGTCGGCAGTAATATAAGCCTGGCGGTAGGCCTAAAACGCGGAGATGACCGATTCTCGTCACGTTGCGCTGGGAGTCTCCGAATCGTTGTTAGTTTTTCCGCTAATGATGGTGAAGGGGTGATGTGAGCCTGCTCTGCCGAGGCGGCAGGCGTGACGTGGGTCAGAAACCAGCCACTTTGGACCCTGGTCAGGGAGTGTACATTGGACGCTGCGTTGCCCCGGGCGAGCTCCAGTCCGTCCCCGGATTCCGGGACTGGTAAAGTGTAGGTCAGGCCTCAGGGAACTGGGGTAGGGACTGTGTCCCAAGGGTAAACCCATTCCTGACTATTACGGCCTGCCCCCCTGCACACGATGCGCTGGCAAACTAAAACAAGAAATGTTAAATTTTTCCAGGAAGAATTCCAATACTTGGTTGCCGTAGCGGACAAAGCTAAAAGTTCAGCTGGAGATTTGGCCTTCAGGCGGAGCAGCAAGATGTGTCGCTCACCTTCAAGAAAGGCCGAAGATTCACAAACGATCCCGTGGGAGGTAGCTTGCGCAAATGAAGTGCCCTCTCCTTTCACAGTAGGATCAGAAACTGTGCCAGAGGTGATAATAACAAATGCTGCAGTGGAGAATACGCCGTCGGCGAAGGAGGATCCACTCTCTGTAAAGATATCAGGTATAAATAATAATCCTGATAGCGGCTCGTCTACATTGAGGGTTGCAGATGAAAACCCATCCCCTGAAAATAAGGGTGGGGCACCTTCCAAGCCACCACCTAAAAAATGTGAAGTAAGTCTAGTCATTACTAAAGCGACGGAGTTATCTTATGCAGACATCCTAAGGACGATAAAAGGGAAATGTGAGCTCCAAAAAGTTGGCGACAACGTTAGCAGGATACGCAGAACGGCCAAGGGAGAAATTCTTCTCCAACTTTCTAAGAAAGGTAGTGCACAGACGGAAGCCCTAAAGGATGAGATTAAGGAAGCCCTGCAGAGCTGTGCAACGGTGAAATCGCTGTCCCAGCTAGAAGTTATAGAATGTCGTGATCTGGATGAAGCTACAGAGGCAGAAGAATTGAGAGCAGCCATTACCAGACAATTTCCTGCAATCAAGCTCAGCAGCATTGCCATTAAAGCAATGAGATTTGCTACAGATGGGACGAAGACAGCCAATATAACCTTACCGGTCAAGCAGGCAGAATCTCTGCTTAAGGCGGGATCGTTGAAGGTGGGTTGGGCTCGTTGCCGTCTGAGACAACATATAAGTCCCACAAGGTGCTTCAAGTGCTTGGAGTATGGCCACATTGCGAGAGGATGCAAGAATAGTGCGGACCGCTCAAAATTATGCCTGAGATGCGGAGCTGAGGGACATATTGCAAAGACATGTCGGGAAAACCCCACGTGTCTTATTTGCCCGGAAGGTAAGAATGCACATGCGCCTGGGCTGGATGGCATCCCCAATGTCATCCTTAAAAGAGCCATTGCAGCGAAACCTCACGTCTTCTGCGAGGTTTTCTCAAGGTGCTGGAAGAAGCAACGGCTGGTCTCATCCCGAAAGGAAACCTGCCCCCAGAGCTACCATCTTCGTATAGGCCCCCGTGCCTCTTGAGTACCACTGGGAAAATCTTTGAACGGATTATTTGCGCCAGATTGCAGCAGTACACGGAGTCGCCAAATGGTCTGGCTGAAATGCAATTTGGCTTCAGGTCGAGAAGGGATACCGTAGGAGCAATCCAAAAGGTCTGCTGCATTGCAAAGGAGGCCCTAAATGGCACTAGATGACTTGGCGGTGACAAGAAGTATTGCGCAGTGGTCACACTGGACGTAAAAAATGCCTTCAACTCCGCAGATTGGAGCTGCATCATAAACGCGCTAAGCATTTTGGACATACCGTGTTACCTAATCCGGATAGTAGTGTCCTATTTCAGAGAGAGAATCCTGGTTTGTGACACGAAAGAAGGCACTAGGACTTTTGACATTACTGGAGGTGTCCCACAAGGTTCGGTACTAGGTCCAATTCTGTGGAATGTCATGTATGATGACATCCTGCGGATTTGTAAACCCGATGGTCGATCGATCGGATATGCGGATGACATTGCTATTATCGTGGTAGCAAAGACTCTGAGCGAGGTAACATCCAAAATAGAGAGGACAGTAACAGCGTCGAGGAGATGGCTAACACAGAATCACCTTGGTCTGGCGGAGCATAAGACCGAGTTGGTTCTTATGAGCCCCATAAAAAAGGTGGAAACACTCTCGGTTAGAATTGGGAGCCATTCTATTGAGTCGAGGCCTTGCATCAAATATCTGGGTATACTCTTGGACCATCGACTATGTTTCAAGTGGCACTTAAACGAGTCAGCCAAAAAATCAGCTGCCATCAAACAAAAACTGGCCAGGATTCTCCCAAACCTAGGGGGACCCAGACAACAATCTCGGGTTCTGCTAGGTTCGGTGAGTAAATCCATACTGCTGTATGCGGCTCCAATCTAGGCCAAGGCACTTACAACCAAGTCATACCTTCGTGGTATAAGGAGTGCTCACAGGATTGCTAACCTCAGGATTTGAAGGGCGTACCGCACAGTGCCAGACGATGCAGCGGGTGTCCTTGCAGGCAGACTGCCAATCGATCAGGAAGCCCTTGCTGCCAGGGACAAGTACACGTGCATCCTCTCAGGCATCAGACATGGAGGAGATTAAGTCCAGATTCCTGAAAATTTGGCAGCACAGGTGGAGTAGGGCAGAGTCGCGGAGGATACACCAGCTTATCCCAGATATTATGAATTGGCTTAAGCGTCGTTCTGCTGATGTAGAGTTCGAATTTACTCAATTCGCAACTGGCCATGGCTGTTTCAGGCAGTATCTCCACAGGTTTGGGCTCGCTGCGGATCCGTTCTGTGGTCTGTACAGAGATGTCGTGGAGGATCCGGAGCATCTTCTTCATGAGTGCCCCCGTTTCGAAGTGGAGCGACGAAGAGTGTATGCGCGCCTTGGATCTCCTTGCAACTCACATGAGATTGTAAGGCGCATGGAAACATCGGTGATGACTGGGCAAACTTCTATTCTGAAATTGCCAACATTATAAGGGGTGCTCGAATGTACGAGCGAACAATGGCGCCTGCTTAATTTTAAGTTTACTATCCCTCCCTACGAAGGAATGCTTCGGCGGTGCCGTAGGGATTGAAAGGGGCTTGAGGCGATAGGGGGTTTTTTAGTTGGTAGGGTAATGAATCTGACATAACTTGTGGCACGGGCCATAGGTATCTTTGGATGATTTATACCTCCCTGTTTCGCATAACAAAAAAAATAAAAAATAACGTGAATGACACAAATAAATTAATAAAACAACAAATTAACAAACAAAACAGCAACTTTTCTATTTTTCACACAAATTCCAGATTTCTTGCAGTTAAATATGCACATTATTACGTAGCTAAACTGAAAAAACATAAATAACAACATATGATAGTGTTGCGCAAAGTAAAAATTTAGAAGAAGAAGAGCGTAAGTATATTTTTGAGAGAGATCCACATAACTGTAAACTACTGTAGCTACCTTCTTTTATCATGTGCACAAGGTAAGTATGTATAAGAGACAAAAATAGGCATGAGCTCATTTTTTCGAAATACTTGAAGTGAGCAGACATGAGTGCCTGTATGAAATTTTTGTAAAGTACCGACGGCAAATCCGTCATCGACATTGTCTCTCTAGTAGTGCTGGACTAAACATCGATGTAACATCGGTACATTGATGTTTGTAAATTTCTTTCGATCATCGATGTTTTTTTCCGATGTTTCCGATTTTCGATGTTTTTTTACTACTGTTCATCACTCGCGTACGAACAAAGAGCAAAATGAATGCAAGCCCATGCTCGCGAGCAAGAGCAAGAACGAAATTATCAAAGCGTTTATATATATACGCGAGCAAAACCAAGAAATTCTGATTTATGAAGTTCTTCTCGTCCGCCATCTCATTTCCTTCGATACCAGAGTGACCCAGTACCCAGATGAGTTTGATAGAGTGTTGCCGAGCCTTATTAAGAGTTTCTACCGTACTACGTATGAGCCGACAGAGCTTTGATAGCGGCCACGCAGTTTACCTTTCATATACGGAAACAAGAAGAAGTCATTGGGTGCCAAATCAGGACTCTACGGAGGATGAGTCATCAATTCGATGTTTTCACTGCTCAAAAATGTACCTGAGATGTGTGAGAGCTCGCATTGTCATGATGGAGAATGACTCGTCTTTGGCGGTTGGTTTTGCGAATTTCTATCAAGACTTCTGGCAAACAAATGGTCGTGTACCACTGAGAATTAACCGTCCTACGTTGCTCAATCGGAACAGTGGCCACATGACCCATTCGGGCGAAGAAACAGGCGACCATTTGCCTCGCAGTGCTTCGAGTGCAAACAACTTTTGTTTCCTTGCACCAATTGACGCGAGCCAATTTTGAGCTATTAATAGATTATGGAGTATCCAACGATTGCAAATTTTATTTACAACTAATTGTTCATGTTCAAAATCGAATGTATTGAAATGGAACCAATGTGCAAGGATGCCTCTATATCACGATATGTCACATGAATATCTTGCATTATTAGTTCATGCACTGCATCGATAAGGTCATACGAAAGCGTCTCTAGGAACTAGAGTCCAAATATTATAAAAGAACTTATACCCGCAACATTTATAAGGCTGTAAAAAATAAGCATAGGCCACCGATTAATTCCTCAAGCGCAGTTAAAGGTCTCGCACATTTTAGTCATTTAGTGTTTGTATCTTTGCCGACATAGTTCTTTGAAGATGTATGCACAACCTCTTCTGCTTCGTCTGACGAATTACCTTTCTGCTCAGTGTCTGTATTTTCACCATATACTTCTAAAGCATCCTCCACTGTCACTCTTGGCATCGTAATTTGAGTCTGAATCAGAACATTCTAACAGCACCGTATCCTTTCTTCGGTCATCGTGGTGACTAAATTGGCTACCAATGTATAAAAACGGTCCTTAAATAATGTTATCCAATATATTTAATAAGAATTATATACTACTAAACTAAATTAATAATAATATTGAGTAAAAATTTAAAATAAAAGATTAGTAACTTATATAAAATTGTAACGCGTGTACTTGCGCCGGTCTCACAGACCGATGACAGTATAAATTGACACACGTGCACTTTGCACATGCGTTTTCATTGCACTAAACAATGCCAAACGACAAATTAAGAAGCTACTAAGAACCGCAAAGTACTAATCATGATAATTTTTAAGATAACAATTTATTGTTTTGTCGGTCTGAGAGACCGATGCGCGAGTATAGGAATGTTAAATAGGTCATTACAATTATTCTATATGAATCAAAAAGAACATGTTAATATGTAGCTCTTCCAAGAATAATTTCATAAAAAATGTTTTTTATTTTATTATGAGGCTTTATATACGTCTAATTTTAGCTCCGGTGTTTAATTTTTTACTTAGCTTAAATCGCAAAGAAAAAGAGTTAACCACGATGACGCGCAAATGTAAAATTGCACTCTACCGAAACCAAAGATGTTTCACAACAAAAAGATAATTATTTATAAGTAGCGTAGCGTTGCTGCAACCCCGTCGTGATGTTAGTGTGTGATTTTTGTAGTCATTGTTCCTTTCACGCTCTAATTTTGTCCACGCACATTTGTTTAATTTGTTGATACTAACGAAAGCAAGCATGTCACATAGTCAAAATAAATGCACTTATAAAAAAAAAAATATGAATATGAAATATGAAGAGTGGATAGCATATAAACATTCTTCAAGAAGAAATACATATACATACATGCCAACTTTCATGCTGATCGGTCAAACGGTGTTTGAGTTCATCGCTGTTAAACTCATTTTCTCGTCCTATTTTATATTTATAGATTAAATTAAATTATCTTTTTCGTGTATTTAAATACACATATATATTTGAATTGTTAAATATTACAATCTCGTTTGATGATAACCTAAAATGACATTTAATTTTAAGTCCAAAATTGCTGTCCCTGAATATCTTTGCAAATGTGTACACCGAACTACTACATATTTATGGTATAAGCCATGTTATTATACTCCTAATAAAATCTTATATTGTGAAAAAATGAAACTGTAGAAATAAGCAAATACTGGTAAAATTAATTCACAGTAGATATGTACTATACGAAAATTATGTAAATTAATTGAGAATTTCGCAAGGTATGGTTGCAAACTCAAACATCGTAACTCAAAAGGGGCGTATCATAGTATCGTGCAGACTGATTTAAGCTCGTACAAGGTAAGAGCCAAAGTGCGGGATGACCACGTCCAAAAACATCCGCTAACAACATTAGTTTGCGTCGATTAGAACGATAAGATCCTTTATGTTGTATGGACTCAACAGCTGTTTCATCGAAAAGTATTGCATGCATTTGGTCAACCATAATTGCAAGGACAAAAAGACCAAAAAGTGCAGATTCCAATAATAAAACAACGCTATGTACCCTAAAAAAAAAGCATATATTTTATGTTTTATAGAAAAATCGTATTGAAATCCTTACATGCGAGTTTGTGACTCTAGGAAATTTATACTGCACTCATCGCATGGTGACATCCAAGAGCCAATTACAAGTCCTATAGTGTATAACGAAAGCAATCCAACATAAACCAGAAATTGCAAAAAATATTTTTGGTTGCGCTCTCCAACACAATTATTAATCCATGGGCAGTGATGATCCATTCGGAGAACACAGCGTTTGCAGATTCGGCAGTGATGGGCACGTGGCGGCCTATATGTCTCGCAACGCGAGCATACTGTCCATCCATTTTGTCCGCCACTGATATTCTTACCGTTTTTGCCAACAGATGTGGTATGTAAATCAGAAAAATCAAGCCGGTTTGCTGGCAGAGGAACTGTGCCTGGATCCGATAACACAGCTTTTAAATGTGACATACCCAAAAGGAAAACTAAAGTATTAAAAAGCACAACATGCAATGGCGCCCAAATACTGCAATAGTTTAAAACAGCTGCAGATATTGTAAATATGATCACAAGGCAACATCATTTTATACATACCTCATCGACATTGTTTGCAAAATGATCCAACGCATAACAACGTAGTCTGCATAAAAAACAGCAGCATAAGTAATAAGTAAGCACGCAATACCACAGGGGTCTCGTATGAATATCATATTCAATACACACAATTGTATAAAATACGAATTGAAACTTTAATTAAATTATAAATCACCAATACAGTTCATTTCGCCTTAATTATTTAGTGTATAGGTATATTGATTTGATTTTCTGTCGTTCCAATAGTCTTTCATTTTTGTGTTCATATAAAAAATATTTATAACATTTTCTACTACATTCACTTATTACTACATACATGTATACAATTTTTTTAATTCGGATTACGAAGAGTTCAGTGTAACGGGGTTATACGACCAAGTTTTTGTGGTATACATTTTTCAACTGAACTATCACCGTTAACAGAAGAGAACAATATTGTTGGAATAAAACATAGCAAATGATTGCATTTCTCAAGTATTTATTATTATTTCAAATATTGTATTGTTTTGTATGATATAATGCAAACCACACATTATGGAGCGCACATAAGATTTTTCAAAGACAGTCAAATAGGGATAAAACGATAGGAGTAAATACAAGACGTATCGATACCAAGTTCTTTTAGTATTGATTGATTTGGAAGCGAGTAACAAGTAGGTATCGGTATCGACAATTAGTCTGGTTCAAAAAAAGTTCATTGATAGTATTAAGCGAGTATTAGACGATGATACATGTCTGCAGAGAAGTATGATGGCATACTTACGAGTAGCTACTACACTTTCAAATTTGGTCTGAATACTTCAGTATAAAATTGTTAAAGCGAGAACATGGCAATGAAGCGCAAACTTTTAGCGGTTGGTGTGATAAATGAAATATTATTGGAAGAAGAGGAAGACGAAAATGAAAGAAAAAAGAAAATGTGGATGAAGGAATGGTTAAAATATAGGACCATATTTTCCCACACCAATTTATTGAGGGAATTACAAGTAATTGCTCCTGATGACTATCGAAACTATTTACGAATGGATAATGTTATTTATGAGCAGTTGCTGGGTAAAGTGGCCCCTTTCATTGTAAAGCAAGACACTAATATGAGAAAAGCCATTTCGCCACATAAAAGATTATCCACCACTTTACGTTTTTTGGCAACGGGAGAAAGTTTTGCCTCATTAAAATTTAAAACTTACATATCCCAGTCATCCATAAGCAACATCATCTTTGAAACTTGTGAAGCTACTTATAATTACTGTTTTGAAGGATTTCATACAAGTAAGAAGTTCTTTTATTGAGTCATTCATAAAGCAATTTTTCTTTTTACGAAATAAATTTTATTAAAATATAAAATAATTCATTTAATACCAAATTAATCAACTGAACACTACATTTCATTATTTGTAATACTGAACTTAACACTAAATCTTATTATTAATAATATTGAACTTAACACTAAATATTATTATCAATAATACTGAACTTTAAACCTTAAAAGCATATAAATATTACATAGCGTCCTGGTTCGGGCTCATACTACTTCAAATACAAATTTGGTACGTACACATCGGCGGCCCCTGCGCCAGATTTAGCACTTTTCCACACTCTTTTTAATTTTTTTCTGTAGCAGCAACGCAAATTGTTAACTTTTTTTTTACTGTGTCTATTGTCGCTTTATTCTCTATTTCACACAATTTTTCCTATAGTATGTTGTACCCGTTTAATTTAAGTTGTTTCTTATGCTACGTTTCATCCACAATTGTTGTAAATTTCACTACATTTCTATAAAATCTGTCCAAAATAATATGTTTGCAAGTGCGTCCATACTTTTTCACTACTTTTATAACGATGTATACTCATCAGCATCCACAAACGAAGTGAATTTTATTCGTGGTATGACAGACTTGCTATCGCACGAGTATGTTGGTATGCGACAAACACAAAAAAAATCAAAAAATTTTGAAAACCTTCAGACGTGTCTGACTACCTAACATAGATGCAATTGCACGATCAATTTGGTATGCCATCAAACCAAGACGGCAGACATGTATCATCGTCTCATACTCGCTTTACATATTTTTTGCGACAGCTTAGTTCAGTTGCTCGAAATTCAAACTATCGAATATCTAATTTTGTGCAAGCGTTTATTACCTCGTTTACAGGGAGCTTATAGCCCTTCCACAGTGAGTAAAAAGTAGAGAGTTCTTGTTTTACGTCCTCAATGTGTTCTGAACAGCTGTTCTTTGTTTTGGTTATACACACACGTGCAACTTTGCGTGTACGTTGGCAAAATTAAAACTGAAAATTTGTGTAAAATACATGATTAAGAACATTTTGCAATATATGCAAATAGTTCTTGCTATTCCCTTTTTCATCCCTGATACTTATATTATTAAGATAATAAAAAAAATTAACAATTTGCACTTAAAATTGTTTTGTGGCATAATCAGCTGTTTCATGATCCCATAACCAAAAAAGGCAGTAAGTAAGCAGCGCTATTTTAGGGTGACAAGCCTCAAAACTGGGTTCAAGTTGGGTTCATCGAGAACACAACCCGAATTTTATGTTCTGACTGCTATAAAAACAACAAATTTCGTTCGTTTTCCCTATTATTGTAGTCGCCAGAACACAGAGTTTTGCTTGTGTTCTTAGAATCCAACTTTTTACTCAGTTTGGAATGGCGATTAGTTCGTTTACACGAAATTCGAAATATTTATATAGTATGATGTAAAAAGCAAAAGATTTCGGGACACCGAAGCCAATAATCGTTTGTGGTTGAAATTAGCAAACGAATTGGCACTGAATGGTTTTGATGTGTAAGTATATACCAGTATACTTAAAATTTAATATTATTCGTTTAAGGAATATGGTTTTGGAACGAATTTATTTTACGCGGCTTACTGAAATTGCAAAAGAAGGTATGAAATGAAAAATCGTAATATTGTGTGAATTTCTTGAGAGTGTATGCGTGCATTTTTGCTGTTTTTTGTATGGCGCCAGTTGACCAAGCATCGTATGTCGTGCGGACTTCCGTCGAAACTACCTGAAACGGGCTCATAAATGAGTGTTTCGTCCTTACAAAACGGATGTGTGAGAAAAAATAGGCAAAAGAGACGACAAGACAACAACAAAAAGTCAGCGCCGCAACAATATCCGTTTCATGCTCAGAAATGTTCACGTTCGCGGGAATATTTTGGACATGAAATGGATAAATAGATAAATAGCAATAATAAGTAAAAGATGTAACCAACGGTTTAACTGACAAACGACGCAAACACAAAATTTTCGGTATTTGTTTTGCTGTCGTTCGCGCTATTCTTCTTTATTGTGTATACATTTAGTGCAGCAGTCGCGAACGCAGAAAAAAAAGAAAAAAAAAAATTATTTGTACAAATATTAAGTGAAGTGTGTGGTGCATTTTTTAATGTTTTTTTTTTCCTTTTTCATGTTAAATATTTAGTGAATAACACATCTTCATCCTCAACTTATTGCATTTACTACAAGTGGGAAAAATTCGCAGAGTGAGTAAATAACAAATTAAAATATCAAGTGAAATTTCATATTTTCTAATTCTTTCATCCTCAAGATAGGATGACGGGAACTGAAAAAATCATCGGCAAACGGAGCAAGGAGTAGTATTTTTTATTTGTTATTTCTTATATTTCTTTTTTCTGAATTGTAAATATTTATATTATTATTATTGTCTACCATGTTGAAATAATTAGAAATTATTATTATAAAAAAATTGTGCTCATTGTAAATAGTTCTTTTCATTAAATGATTGACTTGCGGCCCGAAAACGGTTTAATTGACGGGCCGAAAGCGGATCCATAGACGGCCCATAAACGGCTCCGTTTTCGGCCCGTTAACGTGTATGACAACGGACCGAAAACGGTTCCATTTGCGGGCCCAAAAACGGTTCCATCAACGGGCCGAAAACGGATCCGTTAACGGCCCGTTAACGTAGCCGTTTATGGGCGTTTTCTGTGCCGAAGACTGAGCGACAGATGATTAATTTACGTACCGATTTCGGGTCTGAAATTGGTTTTTTTACCCGCTCAAAACCCGCTTAACTCTCATAAGTAATACCGCTTTTGGAAGTTTTGGTCAAATGGCGCTGCGCGCATTATTTGTCTGTGTATGTGTGTTTGTGCATTATGTGAGCTTGTACGGTATAAAAATGTTTGTTGTCTCGTTTTTTCTAACAAATGTTAACCATACAAAAATTAAATGCATTACCTCAAAAAACATTTTCTCGCTTCTAAGACCACTTCAGACAATAGTAGTCGTTGGCCGATCGGACTAAATCGTCGGTACAGCATATGCACATATCAATAATGCGTACGTGTGATCGCGTCACCGGTTCGATCCCCAATTTGTACAAGTCACTTCTTTTTATTTCTTGCTATTTGATTATTATTTTTTTTTTTTAAACATGATATGTATTATATTATAGAAATACAAAATACAAACATATTTTTGAATTGAAACTTCTTTAGCGAGGTGTAAGTCCAAAAAAAACGTTATGGTAATCAAATTTGTTGATGCGGGGGAGAGACGTTAATGGGGGCTACACATTGCATATTGGGTTGTCCGTCTTTTTTTTTTTTTTTTTTTTTGTTGTGCGAAACAAGGAGGTAAAAATCTTCCAAAGATACCTATGGCCCGTGCCAGAAGTTTTGTTGGATTCATTAGCCTACCGACTAAAAAACCCCCTATCCCCTCAAGCCTCTTTCAATCCCTACGGCACCGCCGAGGCATTCCTTCGTAGGGAGGGATAGTATGCTTAAAATTAAGCAGGCGCCATTGTTCGCTCGTACATTCGAGCACCCCTCATAATGTTGGCAATTTCAGAAGAGAAGTATGCCCAGTCATCACCGATGTTTCCATGCGCCTTACAATCTCATGTGAGCTGCAATGAGATCCAAGGCGCGCATACACTCTTCGTCGCTCCGCTTCGAAACGGGGGCACTCATGAAGAAGATGCTCCGGATCCTCCACGACATCTCTGCACAGACCACAGAACGGATCCGCAGCGAGCCCAAACCTGTGGAGATACTGCCTGAAACAGCCATGGCCAGTGGCGAATTGAGTAAATTCGAACTCTACATCACCAGAACGACGCTTAAGCCAATTCAAAATATCTGGGATAAGCTGGTGTATCCTCCGCGACTCTGCCCTACTCCACCTGTGCTGCCAGATGTTTAGGTATCTGGACTTAATCTCCTCCAAGTCTGCTACCTGAGAGGATGCACGCGCGATGTACTTGTCCCTGGCAGCCAGGGCTTCCAGATCAATTGGCAGTCTGCCTGCAAGGACACCCGCTGCATCGTCTACCACTGTGCGATACGCCCTACAAATCCTGAGGTTTGCAACCCTGTGAGCACTCCTTATACCACGAAGGTATGACTTGGTTGCAAGTGCCCCTGCCCAGACTGGAGCCGCATAAAGCAGTATGGACTTACTCACCAAACCTAGCAGAACCCGAGTTTGTTGTCTGGGGCCCCCTAGGTTTGGGAGAATCCTGGCCAGTTTATGTGTGATGGCAGCTGATTTTTTGGCTGACTCGTTTAAGTGCCACCTGAAACATAGTCGATGGTCCAAGAGTACACCCAGGTATTGGATGCAAGGCCTCGACTCAATAGAATGGCTCCCAATTCTAACCGAGAGTGTTTCCACCTTTTTCCTGGAGCTCATAAGAACCAACTCGGTCTTATGCTCCGCCAGACCAAGGTGATTCTGTGTTAGCCATCTCCTCGACGCTGTTACTGTCCTCTCTATTTTGGATGTGACCTTACTCAGAGTCTTTGCTACCACGACAATAGCAATGTCATCCGCATATCTGACGATCTCCACCCCATGGGGCTTACAAATCAGCAGGATGCCATCATACATGGCATTCCACAGAATTGGACCTTGTACCGTACCTTGTGGGACACCTCCAGTAATGTGAAATGTCCTAGTGTCTTCTTCCGTGTAACAAACCAGGATTCTCTCTCTGAAATAGGACACTACTATCCGGATTAGGTAACACGGTATGTCCAAAATGCTTAGCGCGTTTATGATGCAGCTCCAATCTGCGGAGTTGAAGGCATTTTTTACGTCCAGTGTGACCACTGCGCAATACTTCTTGTCACCGCCAAGCCATCTAGTGCCATTTAAGGCCTCCCTTGCAATGCCGCAGACCTTTTGAATTGCTCCTACGGTATCCCTTCTCGGCCTGAAGCCAAATTGCATTTCAGCCAGACCATTTAGCGACTCCGTGTACTGCTGCAATCTGGCGCAAATAATCCGTTCAAAGATTTTCCCAGTGGTACTCAGGAGACACAGGGGCCTATACGAAGATTGTAAGTATGGGGCAGGTTTCCTTTCGGGATGAGAACCAGCCGTTGCTTCTTCCAGCATTTGGGGAAGAGTCCTTCTCTCATGCACCTTGAGAAAACCTCGCAGAAGACGTAAGGTTTCGCTGCAATGGCTCTCTTAAGGATGGCATTTGGGATGCCACCCAGCCCAGGCGATTTGTTTAACTTCACCCTACTCGAAGCCGCTTCTAGCTCAAGAATGGTGATATTGGGCACATTCTCATCTGCAACCTCAAGTGGTCGAAGTATCTTCAACAATCCTCTTGGTGGGAAGAGGGCGGCTACTATTTTTTCCATTTGCAAGGTGGAGGAAGGGACTGATGCCTTGAGGCCATTGAACTTGCGCGTTACAATTTTGTAAGCGCTGCCCCAGGGATTCTGATCCACTTCTCTTATCAGTCTGCAAAAGGCATTTCGCTTGCTCCTGCAGATCTCCTTGCTTAGTAGGGACTTTTTGTGCCTAAATTCGTCGAGGAAGAGAAGAGTATCCTGAGAAGCAGGGTTCCTCCTTCTGCTGCGCTGGAATCTTCTCCGTAGTTGATAGCACTGCGAGCGAAGTTCCGCTATTTCATCAGTCCACCAGTAGTTAGGCTTCCTGCCATTGCTTCTAGTCTTCTTGGCATAGAGCCATCGCACATCCTTGTGAGGCTCTGCATAAGTTGCCCGGATTGCTGACTCGCATTACCAGGCGCTACTTCAAACTCGGAGATAAACAGATCCAGAGTTTCCTTATCCAGCTTCCAAGTTTTCCAAGCGATACCCAGGGCCCGTTTCCTCAATTTTGATGTAGTGAACCTTGCCTGAGGGGAAATACAGATTTGTTTCGCAAGGTGATCACTATGGGTGTAGACATCTGCAACCTCCCATTTTATAGCACTGGCAATCGATGTGCTACAGAAGGTGAGATCTATTGCCGGGTTGTCCGTCTGCAGCGTGGAGAATGTATGTTTGTGGGTTTTTACGAAAAGCGTACGAACAAGTGATCGTATAGAGTACATTCACACAAAAATATTTTTGGGCAGAATACAAGCCGAAGACATGTGCTTGTGGGCAAGAAACTTAGAGTCCATCCACACCAAAAGATTTTTTGGCAGAATGCAAGCCGAAGGGATGTGCTTGTAGGCAAGAAACATGCGACGCTTACGGGGTAGCTTCGTCTGTGAAATTAATCACTTTTTAATCATCAAGAGGACTCGAATAATTGATTTTTGTTAAAATGATCTTCCAAATGCTAGCTGGGGAAAGACAAATACCTCACTTTTATTATTTTGTTTTTGTTTGAATGTAAAAATGTGATGTGTACAAACATACAAGAGGTGGTGACACATTGCTTACGGAAGAGCAAATAGAAACGAAAAATGTCTGAAGAAACTTAAATTCTTTAATTCTTCCACGAACCTTCCAATAAATTGTCCAAATTTATGTGAACCTTAATTGTAGACAATCTTAATAAAGTTTCCAAATGTTCGTTGCTTATTCTAGATCTGTGTTTTCCTTTTATTAACTTTAAATTCGAAAAAACACTTTCACTGATAGATGTGCTACCAAACATGGAATACAAATTCCATTTATGCTAAATCAAACAACTAAGATCTTATATGCGCAGAATCCTCTCTCTCTTTCTCTCTTTCATTATAATTAAAATAAGTTTTGCAATTTAAAACAAATCGCGATTTCTTTAAGTGTTTCTCAATGAGAAGCTGCAAATTGTTTTGCTATCAAATCGTACGGCAAAAAACAACAAAACCTACGTTATTGCGAATGTGTATAAAACAAAATGCAGAGAAGAAGCGAAATTGAAAAAATGTTTATTTGTGTGTGTGTATTTTGAATGTGGTAGGCAGAGTCTAGCTGCGTGCAGTGTACGTACACAGAATGATCAGGCTATGCCTAAGAGTTTTACAAAAACAAATAAGCATGATGAGGATAGGACTTGAGCATATTCATTTTTGTTTGTTAGCCCAAGCAGGCTTAGTTCTTCGATTTGTTTGTTTGCTTGTAAACACTTCATAAGCACAAGACTGGTGAAAACATAAGTACATATATATTTGCGTTGTGGAGAAGGGAAGTGCGTGGGTAGTTGTTGTTGCTTGGTTTTGTGCAGAACTTATCAACAGCAACGCACCCACGATTACTACAGTTGCATTTTCGCTCTTCTCTTCAATCATATGTGCTCATGGAGTGTGTGCCCTACATGATGCAGATCTCGCATATTAATTTGTGTGCATATCGCTGAGACTTTGTTGTTATATGTATGTCATATAAATCAATACGGTATTTAACTAAAATTATTAATTATAATATGCTATAATGAAATAAATGAATAATAGTATAGAGCACAACTCTAGTAATATTTTTAAAAATAAAAACTAAAACTTGAGTCCTAACATTTTGTGCACCAGTTTCACTTCAATAGTGTGCTTATATAGGTGAGGAACATTACTTTTTTTTTTCTCTTATATTTTTTAACGTCAAATCAACCAAAAGGTTTTTAAACATTAGTATCATTTTTAGGGTTCCGTAGCCAAAGGGTGCTAACGGGATCTTATTACTAAGCTTCCGCCGTCCGTCCTTCCAACCACGCTGTATCGCATGAAACATAATAGGTAATTATTTTTTTTGTGTGGTATACTTTTAGTCTTTATGAATATTTCACTTTTGCTTTTGATAATTTTCGTAGTTCCCGATCTCAATGTTGATATGTAGTATGAATACTGATTCTATTTTATTAATATTTGGATCATGAGCTTTTTGTCAATTTCATAATAATTGCATATTCAATGTGTTTGGAATTGCTCGAGCATTGAGTTATTGAATACATAATTCAATTTTGCGGCATAAAATCTTGTAAGATGGTACGGAACCCTCCGTGTGTGAGTCCGACTCGCACTTGGCTGATTTTTAATAATAATCATGTGAGTTTAAAGAGAGTGGTGTTTACGAGCCCCTATTGGGGAGGTCGTTAGGGTGAAGTCGTTTTAACCTTCGTGGAGTTCTTGCTATGGGATTAGTGTGTTGGAACACTCGTTTATGCGCTGGCTTAGGTAAACTCGCTTGAATTTTATTAACCAACTGCACTGTTAACAATGCCGCGTTCAACTCTAACTTGGGCAATGGCGTGACCTTTACTGGAAGCACCTTCGCCTTCGCGGCGATCAGATTTACGTAGACCGCCCCTGACTTATCAATTGCCCTACAGTAAACAACGACACCGTAAACTCTTTGCGAATCATCAGAAAATCCACAGATCCAAGAGGATCAAACATTTGTAATAGTTCCGACAGCATCGATCGCTTCGTTATTGTCGTAGCATATTTGACCTTATAAGAAAAATCAAACCTATCCTTTTTCGAATCCCAGTTGATTTCTAATGTCTTTGAGCAATCAGGTCCAATTATTGACAGGTTTCATAGGCCTTCTGTTTCATCTAGAATAGTAGGTTCAAATGAACGCCACTTATGAAGCTCGAATCTGCCACTATTCAAAATAGCTGTTAGTTGCGTCTTCAACACACAAAGCTTCTCTATCGAATTTGCTTCTCCTAACATATCATCTATGTAGAAATTACTCGGTAACGTCTCGCACCCTAAAGTGTACTCCTTCCCTAATAAATCTGCCAAATGGTATAAACAACGGATTTTGTTTCATAAGTAACAGTACGCAAACGTAAAACTTGTATTGGTTCAGATGATTTCGACCTTCACAAAATTCCTTGATAATTACAATCATCTACCAGCAAAATTTGTCGATACATTTAAGTTATATCTGATGTAAGTGCATATCTATAAAATCGAAATCTCACAATTATCTCGAACAAGGTTGGCTGGAGAGTTGGTCCTACTATCATTAAGTCGTTCAGTGATCATCCATTGCTTGACTTGCATGACGCATTAAAAACCACCCTTAACTTATTTGTAATAATATCAGGTCGTATTACCGGATGATGGGGAATGAAATATTTTATTTCGCTCATACACTTCTAAATGGCCCAGTTGTGTGTAGATTTCTGTGAATTCTACGTATTGCTCCTTAACTAAAGTATCCTTATTAAATCTCTTTTCCAAATTTAAGTATCCCCTAGAGCAATTTGGTAGCAATCTCCTATATCTCTCATTGGTTCCTTAAACGACAAGCTCACTATGTATCTTCCCGATAATGTCCTTTTCACATCTTTGATAAATTTGTTTTCACATAATTGCTCACTCGGTGTATAAATTTTCGATGGAAGATTTGCTTCTTCACATTCCCAAAACCTCTTCACTAAAGTGAGCAATTCATCGTCATTATCCTTCTCTGAACATTTTGAAACGAACAATGAAACGTTTTGACTATATGTACTTGCAATCACCAAATACAATCCATCCTAACAACGACTTTGCCAAATCGGGTGATCCTAGTGCAATTTGACCTGCAGCAAGAAGCTTAAAAAACAGATCAACTACGAATAGTATGTCTATTTTCTCTGTACTATAAAATTTTTGGTCATCAAGGTGGACACCCTTTGGTATTGGGAGCTGCCTTCCTTCATACGGACAATTGGCTCGTACTGAGTAATTTCAGGAAGCACACAGAAGTTTGTCGCTGAAGAAAAGTTAGTCAACCGTGACTTGAACTTCACATCAACTTGTCCTAGTATTTCTGGCTTCGCATTTGCTATACCTGAAATGACTAAATCTACCTTACCGATTGTCACTTTGAGCCGATTGGCTAATCTAGACGTTATAAAATTCAATTGTCTCCCTGAGTCTAACACACATCTACACTCTTGAAAACTTCCAAATTTATCTTACACCATCACTAGTAGCCAAAAAACTTTGGTACCGGTTCACTAGCAATGAACTACAATGAACAAATGTCTGTGTATCTTTCGGGAACTCTACTCTACCTGAGGCTTTTACATGAGAACTTTCAACTTCCTTATGTAATAAGCTATGATGGGGTTTGTTGCAGATGCTGCAACGAGGAGTTGCACAATCTTGAGTACCATGACATCTGCTGAAACAAATTAAGCACAATGAACGCATCTTTGCCTCTTTATACCTTTCTAATGGTTACAACCTTTTAAAATCAGGACAACATGTTAATTTATGATTCGAAGCGCACATATAACACCTACCTTTTTGTCTTGTATTAACAGAAGTTGCTAAATTGGTCCTTGCTACATGCTTTCGTACTGTAGTCGAAATTCATTGCGTCACAACTCTCTATTTGCGAGATTGGTATGACGAATTGCTAAGAACTTGCAGAGACTTTTCCATGTCACTGTCCCATTTATCGAGTATTTCTTTATCGAGCTTAGTCCGCATCAAATGAAAAACGATAGCCTCCAAAATATATTCAACACTACCCAGTGACTTCAACGCAACTAATTGAGAATTGACATGATCAGAATCAGCTTGGTTTACCACTTTTAGCTCGAACAATTTTCGAATGTGCGCTTGGAAAACTATAGACCTTTTATCAAAATGATCTTTAAGAAGCTCGATCGGTAGGTAGTTCTCTACAGCTAACTCCTGGCACTCAATCGTACTTAATGCAGCCTCACTTAAACACGATCTCAAATGAATCATCAACAATTCAGTATTTTTAATTTTACTTCGCAATAGATCTCTTCAAAATCTCGCTGAGCTGTTTAAAGATGGATTCTAATAAGCTTAATCTTGCTTCTAAATCGGACTGGGTGAACAAATTGGCATTCTTAAAAATATATTCTTTATTACGACTCCGTGATTTCACCATACCTTCGTGTCGGTACAATTATCTTCATGATTGTTCTATTAATTGGGCAATTAGTGTTTGCCGGTGGTGCTTTGTATAATAAATTTTGGATCGTAATACGTTTTTTTGGTGCAGAGTCTTTGGCAGTGGCACAAAATAATTATGCATAAATAAATAAATAAATAAAATAAAATTAAATTATGAGTTAAATTGATTATGTAATTTTTCACCAATGTCAATTTTTAAATCTTTGAGCCGCCGTTCCATCCTTTTCTTTTTGGTTTCAAACGGCATTGTATTTTCAAATGGAATTTTTTTTCAAAATTGGCACTGTTTTTATTTCAAAATTCTATTGAAACCATGCTAGTCAACTTATTTCAGACCCTGAATCAATCAATCCTAATGTTGCAAAACTCTTTTCAAGAGATGATGAAAATCCAAATGATAATTTTCGATAAGTTAAATTCACCATATTGGCTCATTTAAAAATAACTCATTGGAACGCAAATGGTGTTTCGCAGCACAAACTAGAACTCATAAAGTATCTAGAGGATAGTAATGTAGATGTGATGCTTATCTCTGAGTCTCATTTGACCAGTAATAACAACTTCTTTATACCAGGCTATATAGTTTAAACGACTAATCACCCGGATGGAAAAGCCCATGGTGGTACATGCATAATATTAAGAAAGCGTATAAAACACCAGTCTCTGGATCAATACTCATCCCATTATCTACAAGCAACCTCGATTTTGAAGCAAACAAGTTATGGTAATCTGACGTTATCTGCTGTATATTGTCCCCCACGTTTTTCAATATCTGAAGACATGTTAAAAAATTTCTTTGATAGCCTTGGAGAACGTTTTTAGCGACCTGTGACTACAATGCTAAACACACCTATTGGGGTTCTCGTTTAGTAAATCCACAAGGTCGGCAACTCTACAATACTCTTGTAAATTGGAAAACCAAACTAGACTTCGTTCTCCGGGTAGGCCTACATACTGGCCGGCGGATCAAAGAAAAATTTCTGATATTATCGACTTTGCTATCACAAGAAATATACCTAGAAACCTTATATCAGCAGATACTCATTATGAACTCTCATCCTATCACTCACCCGTTGATATCCTTCTACTCGATTATGCAATAGTCGAGTATCACCCGTATAGACTTATATCTAATAAAACAAATTGGTTGCAATATAAAAATTATATAAGTTCTCACATCGAAATTGTAACTGCGATCAACTCTGAAAGTGATATTGACACATGTTAATGAGATTAATTCAATGTTGGTAGCTGCAGCTGAGGTAGCAACGCCCGCCATTGTTGTGCACAAGTTCAGCAGGAAATCTTCCTCAAATAGGGACATCGAAGAACTAGTGGCTATTAAACGAAGATTGAGAAGAGAATGGCAACAGCACAGATCTCCTGCCGCTAAACAGAGGCTAAAAACTGCAACAAAAAAACTAGTCAAAGCACTTAAAAGTGACAAGGTCGGGGCACAAAGGCGCTATATTGAGAATTTATTATCTACAAACACTAGATTATCACTTTGGAAACCCCAAAATTCACTAAAAACTCCTGTGGAACTGGATTCACCTATTAGAGACCGAACCGGTAGTTGGGCACGTTCAGACGAAGAGAAGGCTAATGTATTTGCCAACCATTTGGAGTACGTGTTCCAACCAAATCTTCCTACTAACAATTTTGTGCTCCCTAACCAGACAATCTCAAATTATAGAAATATGTCTTCATTAAAAACTAGCTCAAGGGAAATCGAATTAATTATTAAGACTCAACAGAATCCTAAGAAATCTGCATTGTTCCTAAAATGATAACTGAACTTCCAAACGCTGCAATATCATTTCTTTCGTATCTTTTCAATGCTATCTTTCGAATTGGATACTTTCCAATGCAATGGAAGAACTCAGTTATCCAATGCAATGGAAGAACTCAATAATCTTAAGGTCAAACTCAACTATCATTTACAAACAAATTGTACAATCCCAGACCATCAGTTTGGATTCAGAGCAAAACATGGAACAATTGAGCAAGTCAATAGAGTTACTTCGGAAATAAGAACTGCTTTTGAAAAACGAGAATATTGTTCAGCAGTATATCTTGATGTAGCACAAGCTTTGATCGAGTATGGCATGAAGGTTTAATTCACAAAATTAAATGTCTTCTACCCCAAAATATGCATAAAATCCTGCAATCATACATAACAAATTAAGAGTTTGTAGTAAGACAAAAAAAACTTCGTAACAAATGAAATTATGATAAAGGCAGACGCTCCCCAAGGCAGTGAGAACATTATATGTTCTATTCACTGCTGACATTCCACCAAGTACTCAAACTGTCACAGCGACTTTTGCCGATAACACTGCCATAATCAGCCGCTCCCCTTGACCAGTTTAAGTTTCTGCAGTCCTGAATAATCATCTAAAAATCCTCCAGGAGTGGTTATCTGACTGGAGAATTACAGTCAATGAGGGGGAATGTAAACACATTACATTTACTTTGAATCGTCGTACATGCTCTCCAGTAACGCTAAATGGTGCTACAATTCCCCAAACTCAAGAGGTAACTTATCTTGACGTTCATCTAGACAGACGTCTCACATGGAGGAAATATAGAAGCTAAAAAGACGTTTTGAAACTAAGGGCACAAAGTTTTCACTGGCTAATTAACTCTAAATCTGGTCTGACACTTGAGTACAATGTGTTACTGTATAACTTATGGCTCTGAAGTTATAGAAAGAGCACAATACAAGATACTTAGAATAATTACAGGAGCTGCATGGTATATTAGGAATGAAGACATTCACAAAGACCTGGAAGTGCCACCAGTAAAAGATGAATGTTCTAAGCGTAAAGGTCTTTATATGGATAAACTAGCTCGACACGTTAATCCCCTAGCCAGAGCTCTTGCCTATGCAAGGAGCTCATCTCGTCTAAGTCGCAACGATCGACCAGCTCTTTTGCTTACTTAGAAGGACACAAGTGTATTAGTTTACAAGAGTTGAATTATTATTGTTAGTCCTATTCATAAAAATATAGTAGATGCAATAAATAAATAAATAAATTTAAAAACCAGAAAGAAGGCTATCATTGGCTGTGCCAAAGATGCAATACTCTTCACGCTCCTTCGGGTTGCATCCAACCTTCCTTTCTTAGCATCACCATATTCCCTCTGTTACAGTCTGAGTATCAACACAGAACACATTTTGAGTATCAGCAAAGAACACAGTACGTGCGTTGCATTGTATTTTTATTGTACTTATACTCTTTATAAGTTTGTCATTTAATGTGAGAGTGTGTGGGAGGTACCCTTGCTGGTGACCCTAGGATTATGAAATTTACATGGCTGATGGATTCATAACAGAAACTTATAACTTAATTCAATATGTCAAAAAACCAAAAACTTTTTCTAATAAGAACATTAATTTAAAAGGGGTTGTATGGGAGGTACCCATTCCTGGTAACCCTAGGATTATGAAATTTATATGGCTGATGGATACGGAACAGAAACTTATAGTGTCCAAATTTCAATTCAATAAGTAAAAAAACAAAAAACTTTTTCTAATGAGAACATTAGGGGGCTTAGTTTGTAACACTTCTGTGATGATTGTTGATTGTCTACGGGGCAGTGCAAACAGAGGCGAAAGGCTATATTGCTGAAAGCCTTAAGACCGAACATTGTGGGAAATAGCCACACCTGCACGAGGTGCCCCTGCTTTCAACTGAAAATGGCGGATCTAGAGAGGCAAACTTGATAAAACCCGTAATCCCAGGTGTTATTCGTACCATGCCTATGGGATGAATGGCACTACGTAAGTGTGTCTCTAAACGGTGGCCTCCAGATACCGGGCACCCTCTGGTTGTAATTAAGCCTTACCGTAACACCGGGGCATTGTTGCGGTGACCTTGTACTCCCTTTTACTCGTGGGACCAAATGGCTGAGAAAAACATTAAAACGTTTATACAAGAGGCAGTAGTGCCTAGTACAAACCAGGTCAATAGTGACCTTTCTGCAGAAATTGCGGAAGTGCTTTCTTTATCGCAAACGGATAAGGCTTTACATAGCCTACCCAAAAGCAGCGAAAGCATTGTAATGGATGTCGACAGTGTGGATATAGGTCCCGATGACAACCTTACATAAGAGGAAGAGGATAATCTTCTTGACTCACCCACCCCTATCCCTGAATAGACGGTAGATGGCGTCAAAAAGGTGCGGCTATGTGGTGCTGCCCGTAGACGCCTTAAACTCCATCTAAGCTGAGGGCATAGCATTGAAGAGGCTAGAGCACTAGCTCAAAAGCCAACTGCTCTGAAGCGTCAACGCCCTAGCAGTACCTCACCTAAACAAAGCGCACCTAAAAGAGCTAGCGTAGGAACGGTGGCAGTAACGGAAAATAGGACAGCTGTGTCCACTGAACCTACAAGGCCTGAGCCAACAGGGCCTGCCCTTGCAGGGGAGGTGAGCACAGCACAAATGTCCTATAAAGATGTTACGTGCAGCTCAAAACTGGGTATCATACCACCTAATTATCCAAACACAATACGGTCTACGGAACAACTCAAGGCCATACAGCACACCATCCTAGAAGCGATTAGGAAAAATCCATCAAAAAACCAGTTTTTAATAGCTGCACTTTCCGCTCGGGATGGCTAGTTATCTCCTGTGGTAATAATGACACAGTCACTTGGTTAAAGGCAGTAGTGCCCAAACTAAAGCCGTGGAAGGATGCCGAGTTGAAGATCGTTGAAGAGGATGAAATACCACGTCCTCAGATCTACATTGGCTACTTTCCTGAACTGGACAGTACTACCACAGAAGATATACTAGGTCTTCTGAACGGGCAGAACACTGGTCTAAGGGTGAACGACTGGCGAGCACTCAATAGAGTGCGTAAAGGTACGGTCTCTGATTAGTAGCCAACTAACCTTTCTTCCTTTCTCAAGGTTTATTTCTGAAGACCTAGTGGCGATTTGGGCAAAAGTGCCTACCAGCAAAGGGGAGCATGGGGTCATCCTTGCCTCTGCTTATCTACCGGGAGACGTGGCTACTGCCCCGACAGAGGAAGTTTTGGCCCTAGCGGAGTATTGTCAGCAGTGTATCCGATGGATTCTCTCCTGCGATGCAAACGCACACCACACAACCTGGGGAAGCAACGACATAAACACAAGGGGTGAGTACCTTCTTGAATTTTTACTAAGTCATAATATTACCATATTAAACCGTGGCAACGAACCGACGTTTGTGAATGCAATAAGAGGGGAAGTCCTTGATCTCACTCTTGCTAGTCACAATGTCTCATCGGAAGCCTCAAATTGGCACGTATCACAAGAAACATCCATGTCGGATCATATGCACATACGGTTTGATGTGGGTGCAACTGTAACATAAGCCAAAGTTTACAGAAATCCCAAGAAAACCAACTGGGATATCTTTTACCTTTATCTACGGCATGGTACTAACTGCTCAAATAAGCATATTTATTTAAAATCAGAGCTTGAATCAGAAACTGAAGAGCTTCATTCTAATATAATCAATGCCTTTTATAAAAGTTGTCCAGAAAAAGTGCATAAACCACGAGGAATGTTCCTTGGTGGAATAAGACGCTTACTGAACTTCGAAGCAAGGCAAGAAGATTATTCAATAGAGCTACACGAACGGGGGACTGGGTTTCCTATAAAGAAGCTCTAACTGCCTATAATATAGAACTGAGAAGATCTAAAAGAGCTACTTGGAGGAATCATTGTGAGAAGATCTCAAATCTTCCAGATGCGATTCGCCTTCAAAAATCCTTAGTTAAAGACCACTCAAACGGTTTTTGTACCCTAAAAAAACCAGATGGATGTTTTACACAAAACACGGGAGAAACCAGCAAACTGCTGCTGGACTCTCACTTTCCGGGTCACTCAGCTTCTAAAGAACACCCAGTACTGGTGGAATCCACGGTATCCATCAATACTGTAGATGTTAAGCTAGTAAACTGTTCCATGAAAATGGGCTTTATCATCATTTAGCCCATACAAATCTCCAGGGCCTGATGGGATATACCCTTGTCTGCTCCAACATGGAGCCAAGTACATTGTCCCAAAATTGGCCAGTATATTCAGAGCAAGTCTCTTGCTAGGGCATATCCCTACGAAATGGGCTGAAGTCAAAGTAGTGTTTATTCCAAAGGTAGGGCAAAAGCCAGAACAGCTACCTAAATCTTATAGACCTATCAGTCTCAGCTCATTTTTCCTAAAATCAATGGAAAAAATTTTGGATCAGTATATAAGGAATAACAACCTTATAAATTTTCCTCTGCAAAACATGCAATTTGCATACCAACGTGGCAAATCAACAGAAACTGCAATACATAGCCTAACAACTATCATTGAAAAGGCTCTTGATTCCAAACAAATAGCTCTATGTGCATTTATCGACATATCAGGAGCTTTTGATAATACTTCATATGAGGCAATAGAAAATGCCCTTCTACGGAAAGAAGTACCCACACCTATTATTAAATGGATAATAGCTATGTTTGAATCTCGGACTATTAATTTACAGCTTGGAGGAGAATTAAAATATATCACAGCCACAAGAGGTTGCCCACAAGGGGGTGTACTCTCTCCACTTCTGTGGACTTTAGTGATAGATGAACTCCTCTACAAGCTTAATGGTCTAGGTTTCAATACACAAGGTTATGCAGATGACCTAGTTGTATATATTGTGGGCTGGCATGAGCAGACTATCTCTGACCGCATGCAACAAGCCCTAAAAATAATAAATAAATGGTGCAGTGAGAAAGGGCTCTCCATTAACCCATCAAAAACTGTGCTGGTACCATTCACCAGGAAGAGAAACATTACTCTCAAATGTCCTGTGTTAAATGGCATCACAATCCAATTTTCCAATGAAGCGAACTATCTAGGGGTTATCCTTGATAAAAAGCTAACGTGGAACCAACATCTAAATAAAGTTACAAAAAAGGCTACAAGGGCATTCTTTGCTTGCACTAGACTTTTTGGTAAAACCTGGGGTCTAAATCCCAAAATGACCTACTGGACATTCACTACGGTCATTAGACCAATAGTCGCGTATGCTTCCATTGCATGGTGGCTTAAAGTCAAACAAAGGAATGCAGTAAATATACTAAGTAAACTGCATCGACTTGCACTAGGGGTGCTCTTATACATCCCACCATTACCTATTCTAATAGAAAAGGAAGCTACTATTAGCGCCTTGAGACTGGAAGGTATTGCCGATTTAAAAGGGGGCAATATTAAGGGACACCTAAAAATTTTAGAAAATTTTCTAGACAGTCCCATTATGCATAGAGATGATACTCTATTGTCTAAAAATATCTTCTGCAAAGTTTTTCAAATCATTATTAATGATCGTGAAGACTGGAGAACTAATTCTATTAAATTCAAACCCGGCTCCCAGATATGGTTTACAGACGGGTCTAAACATGAAAATGGTAGAACAGGGGCGGGAATTTATGGCCCAAAATTCAAAAAATCTATCCCATTCGGTACCTACCCAACAATATTTCAAGCGGAAATGTATGCCATTGAAATCTGTTCGAGGGAATGTCTTCGCAGGAAAATGAGAGGAGTACATATTTACATACTCTCGGATAGTCAAGCGGCCGTAAAAGCCCTACAGTCGGTCACTTTCACCTCAAAGATGGCATATGACTGCCTTAACCTGTTAAATGATCTGGGTAACTTTAATACTGTTGTATTAAGGTGGGTGCCAGGACATGAAGGTCATGAAGGCAATGAAAAGGCCGACTACTTGTCTAAACAAGGGGCGATCATGCCCTTTTACGGTCCTGAGCCTTTCTGTGGTCTCTCGAAAAGCCCCAAAAACGAAGAAATCAGGAAACTTGAGGAAAAGAAATTTCTAAAACACTGGGTGAACTCCACCGGACAACGCCAGGCAAAACAATTCCTCACGTTTTCAAAGAGTATCTCGAACAAGCTTCTCTCACTCAGTAGAGTAGACTTACGCATTTTGACTGGATACTTCACGGGTCACTGCAACCTAAGGTATCATCAAAATAAGTTAGATCTTTCCAACACTGACGTATGCCGATTTTGTGAAATGGATAAAGAACGTTCAGAGCATATACTCTGCAAATGTCCTGCACTCGGTAGACACTCGGTATACAAAAAAAATATATAAAACAAATTGTTTGAAGTCATGTGTCCTGTTGTAATAAAAAAATAAGTTATTAATTTTGGACTTAAACAAATCATTTCATATTTTCGTGCACATAATCAAGTGCTTGCACATAAGCATAGATACTATAAAGAAAAAAAAAACGGTAAATTGTTTTCGGTATTTGTTGTTTTGTTATTACAAACAAGAACAGTTTTATCGGTTTTCATTTTGTGGCTATTCGCAATTAAACAAATTTGGCCAGTTGAACTTTTTATTATCCTAAGTGATAATGGAAACTAATGCTTGTAAAATTACTTCATCAGAGTCTGCGATTATTTAATCCAAGTTTTGTCATGCAAGAAGAAGATTGCGACTATGTTCGAGCGGTTAAACCAAATAGCGTCTAAATCAGCTCCTGATCTACTTAATGAGCTCGATGAGTATGAGTTTCAAGGTTTGAGTGACAAAGGTGGCATTGAGGATAACATTCAGGTATAATTTGAAAAATTATTTTGTCAACAAAAATAATTATTCAGCGTGAGCTTGGAAATTGCGGCAAAGACCAGCAACCACACCATTCTACAATCAAGCTGGGTTCCAGTGATGACTTACACACATTCATAGTTTTAGCTAATCGTTCGCGGCTGCCCCACCTTAAGCTTCCAGAATATAGTGGTGGATACACTGAGTTGGCGTCCTTTTTTTCCAGGTTCAACACAATTATAGACAGTGATCCGGACTTGTCTAATGTGGAGAAGCTGCAGCACTTCCTCTCATGTCTTCAGGAATCAGCGCTGGACAAAGTTCAATCACTGGAAATGACCCCTGATAATTATGAAGCAGCTTTGAAGTTACTTGATAGACGATTTAATAACAAACGTTTAATATTTCAGGCACATGTCGCTGAGATTCTGGGTTTAAAACATGTGGAGAAGGGTGCAACGGCTGATCTACGTGAATTTTGAGACAAGTTTCATCTACGTGCGCTTCGGTCGATAGGTAGCGAAGAGCAGGTAGCTGGTTGAATAATTATTCACACGCTGCTGTAAAGGTTAGTCAGGGTGACGCAAGCAATCTGGGAGGATGCTGCCACTTTAGATGCGATAACATCCTGTGACCAATTTACAACATTCCTGAGAAACGCTGTCAAAAGCTAGAGACTGCTATGGCAATATACGCTCCTAGCAAAGGTGTTGTAACGAGGAAAACATTTGTTGTAACGAACCTTGTGTATTGTGCGACGTAATCGGTCATACTGTGTACAAATGCTCTTCCACTCCAGAACTAGGAAACTGGTTCGTTGACTAAACTGTTTGCAAAGGGGACCATCCGATGAAATTTTGTACTGCACACCATTGTAGAGTTTGTGGTGGAAGGCATCATACTTTATTGCATCTTGGCAGGGCGACGCAGATTAGTGATTTACAGCTGCGGAATAGTAAGGCATCTGTATCAGTCACTCTGTTAATGTTAACATTCATTCTCTTGCATCGGAGTACTCCACATACATTTCGGCATTGGTGGCACCAAGCATTTCGGAGAATTATACATCCTTTACCATTGATACTGCTTCTTGGAATATACCATCGAAAGTGAAATTGGCCGATGCTGAATTCTTCAAGTCCCAGCAAATTGACATATTGATTGGAGCCAGTTGGTACTTCGAGCTGCTGTGCGTTGGGCAGAAAACACGTTTTGGTTGGATCGCATCTGGTGGCGGCTTAAGTTCAAGTCAATCAAGTCTTGTGGCCACTCGATCAATTGATGAATCAGTTGAGAATGCCAAAAAACAGGATCAGACCCAACAAATATTAGCGGATTTTCAAACGGGTTTCAAAATAGTACAATCTAAGTACGAAATTTATATTGCCGATCTAGAGACTCAAGTACTAAGTTTGAAAGAGATCATCACGAAAGTAAATATACAAATTGAATCTCAATTTCGTACAATGGATCAAATTCTACAAAAACGATCCGAACGTTTTTATAACAATAAAAAGTCATCAAATAGAGGTGCTAATAATAGAACTTTACAATCGCCTTTGGTAGTCCATCTACAAATGTTGTATGTCATCAGACACATCACACACATCATCCCCATCTTTCGACAGCAAGTTCCAGCCCAAGTAACACCGCCAATTCAACATCAAACAATTCACGACATAGCGGTGAATGGTCTTTGGAATTAAAAAGGATTTAAGCAATAGGAGAATATGGCATACTATAAATGGAATTGCATATATTAGATTATACTCTCACGATAAAGAAATAACTTTGATTGTATACATTAGAGGATCTAACTGGCAAGGCGAGTTCTCATTGCAACAACAGAAAGAAATTTAATAATTATGGGCGATTTTAATGTACGAATTGGACAACTACAACAACAAATAGATCTAAATAGACTAAATTTTAATGCAGTTTACGAAAACAAGAATTCAAAAGATATGGTAACAAATTCATATCAAGATGTCCCGTGTTAAATGAATTTAGGGTGTCACATTTTAAGAAAAATTCAATTGAGCAAAATGGGCTGATAAAATTATTAAACGGTGACCATGAATCAGTTGAAAGACTCTAGCAAGCTATACTATATATACACAATATTATATTATAGAAAATTTCTAATACCAGAATTCAGCTAACGGTCCTTTTTTTTCTTTTTTCCAAAAATGTATAAATTAAGAGAATTTTAATCTGTACCTATGTATATATGCAAAAATGAATAAAAAGAAGTACTATTTCTACTACTACTACAACTCATGACCCAATTCTAAGCAAAGTGGTGGTAATATTTAATTAACAAAGGAATTATCAAAATTATCATCCCACTAATGAGAGTCAAGCACAAAATAAATGTTGCCTTCTTAAGACTGACAATAAGACACTTCCTCATAAAAAAAAAATAGTAGTTTATTTAGATGATATAATGATAGCAACGGACACAGAAAATGAGCACATGGATATACTAAAGGACGTTTTAAAACGCCTAGTTGATAACAAACAAGAACTGCAGTTGAGCAAATGTGAATTTTTTCAAAGGTAAGTCAAATATTTGGGATACACAATATTAAAAAATTATATACAGGCTGGCAAAGATGGTTTGGAAGCAATAGGAAATTTTCCAGTGCCGACTAACATACACCATGTTCCAAGTTTTTAAGAAATGTGCCATAGTTTTGAATTAGAAACGTTGGCGGTAGTTTATGCTTTAAAAAGGTTTAGAGTCTATTTACAAGGCATAATTTTTAAGATAGTTACAGATTGTAATTCGTTGACGTTAACGTTAAGCAAGAAAGGACTTAATCCACGAATAGCCAGGTGGGCACTCAAATTACAAAACTATGAATATAAGTTGGAACATAGGGCAGGTAAAAGGATGCAACACGTGGACGCGCTGAGCAGGTGAATTACAAGTTTGGTGATAGCAGCAAATACGTTTGAAGACAATTTAGTAATTGCCAAAATTAAGACAATAAAATATGTGAGATAAAAGAACTTTTGAGTAAATCCAAGCACGGACATTACGAAACGCGAAATGGCGTTGTATACAAAAAAGTAAAATAATTTGGTATTTTACGTCCCAGAATCGATATCCAGATAGGCAGAAGTTATTGGTTTCCTAAGATAAGCAAAAAGGCAGACGAAATTATTAAAAATTGTTTAAAGTGTATCGCGTTTTCTGGGAAAGTACCAAGAAAGCAGGGTTTCTTAATGTTGTAATGTTTAAGGGAAATAAGCCGTTTGAAATAGTTCACATAGACCAATACGGCCCGGTTAAAAGCAAGAACCATACGAAGGTACATATTTTAGTAGTAGTAGTAGATGCTTGTACGAAATTTGTAAGATTGTACCCGTCCAAAACAACTAAGTCAAAAGAAGCTGTGGACGCGTAAAAAGATTACTTCAGTATAGTAGACCAAGTGTCATAGTCTCTGACAGGGGGAGTTGTTTCACATCAGAAGAGTTTGTAAAATTCTTAATAGAAAGCAATGTTGATCACATAAAAATAGCTACGGGGTCCCCACAGGCAAATGGGCAGTTTGAAAGGATAAACAGAGATTTGGGGCCGATAATAACTGGTAAATTATGGAGTCGAATCAACAGTGGAGTAAATTACTAGCAGAAGTAGAATATGCGTTGAATAACACAGTACATAGAAACATAAATGAAAATCCCAGCGTTATGTTGTTTGGCAAAAATGCAATATGATAGATAGTTTGTAAGGAAATGTAGTAGAAAATAAACAGAAGTACACCTTCCAATTTCGTTAAAAAAAAGTTTTATTTTTTCCAAATTACACACTCATAAGTTATATTTTAAATGATTTTTTTTATAATACTAATAATTATTAGTATTATGCGACAGACTGTATGAATTTCAACACATTCTACCTACGCTCTACATTAGTAAAAAATAAACCGGTTCTTAAAGTATTCAGAAATACAAGTTGGACTTTTTTGAAGCTTGGAAATATTTTTTCGTATCATACTTTTGTCAGTATCATAATATTCGTTGTTAAATTCGTTACTGTGTTGATGCTAAAGAAATTAAAATGTATAAAATACCATTGAGTTTCTACATACATACATACATTCATATGCATTTAAATCACCGATCTATAAAATTATGTTTTATTAAAAGCTATTAGAAGTATATTTACACCATTAATAGATTAATAATTAATAGAAACGTTTTTATTTTGTTTCCAAAGTCACCTGCACAAAATAACAAAAAATAAGATAGAACTTTTACTTTTGTTCACCGAACTTTAAAAATGTACATAGAAGTGTACGTATGGAAATACTGTATGTACTTATGTTTGTAAATTTTTGTAATTTTTAATCGATTTTATAAGTTTCATTTAAATATCTTAAGAAATGCACAACTTTTCCATACAAAAACTTAAATACTTAGATTAATATCAGGATATGGAGTAAAAGTTCTATCTCTTTCGTGTTATTTTTTATCTTAATCTAGAAGCTGGTTTTAAAAGCGCCTATCATTTTTTATACAGAAAATTAAGCAACAAATCTACGCATAGAACGTAATTCTGTTAATATTTTTGTAAAATTATTCCTTAATTTCTTAATTTTCATCACGTTACTAATCAGTGTCAGATTTGAGCAATTCGAACGGGTTCCAGACTTGTTTCACGATGATCTTTTTTTTGTGTTTTATCTCTGTTGCCCTTAAGGTGTATTTATTATGACTATTAATTTTTCGTTTGTGTGGCATAATTAATTCAATATGCTTTTTGGATGATATTATAAATTCACTTAGAGAAAGCAATGAAAACTAGTCCGATGACAACTTTACTTTTCAAAATTAAATTTTATGAAATGAAATTTTAAAATACAGCTATCCTCCGATTTACACGGTATATACTTTAAAGAGAAAAAGCGTGAAAAAAAAATAAATCGTGGCAGTATCGCTACACTACTGTAATTGTTTTTGTGTAAAAACGTTTTACGTGAACCATTATTATTACATAGCATAAAGATAAAATGTAATATAAAAAGTCTAAATTTTCAACATTCACGGTGGATTTTCCAAAAAATTTTCTTTCATATTCTTTTAATTAGCCTGTAACGAACACAACAAGAGAACAAACAAAATCACCCAAATAAGGCAAGCCATTCTCAAGCAAAACGCTTACAAAATTAAAGATAATTTTCAATTTTAGTCACCTTTTTGAACGCTCCTCCCCCTTGAGGATGCGCACCATGACAAAATTCCTCTTATTGTTTGGCGCTACGACTTTGAGTCACGAGATATATTAAAAACCAGAAAGAAGGCTATCATTGGCGTTGCCAAAGATGTAATACTCTTCACGCTCCCCCGAGTTGCATCCAACCTTCCTTTCTTAGCATCACATCAGTTTGAGTGGCAATTTTATTGTACTTTTATACTTTATAAGTTTCTCATTTCATTCCTGGTAACCCTAGGATCATGCAATTTACATGGTTGATGAATATGAATCAGAAACTTATAGTGTCCAAATTTTAGTTCGATACGTTAAAAAACAAAGAGCTTTTTCTAATAAGAACATTAATTTAAAGGGAGGTTTGTATGAGAGGCACCCCTCCTGGTAACCCATCATGATCATGAAATTTACACGGTTGATGGATATAGATCAGAAACATATATTGTCCAAATTTCAGTTCGATATGTTAAAAATACAAAAAAAAAATTCTAATAAGAACATTAATTTAAAGGGGGGTTTGTATGGGAGGTACCCCCCTATTGGTCCAATTTGGCTGATTCCAAATGTGCAGCATATGGTAAAAAGAAACCTATGTGCAAAATTTCAGGTCTCTAGCTAAAAAACTGAGGGACTAGTTTGCATACATACAGACGGACGGACTTACAGATGGACATGGCTAAATCAACTGGTCTCATCGAGCTGATAACAAATATATATACTTTATGTGTTCTGAAATGTCACCTTCTATGTGTTACAAACTTCATGACAAACTTATAATACTATTCACTCCCGTGAAGGGTATAACAAAGGCGACAAATTTCGTTAAATTCCTGAAAGAAATCAGATTGTGAAGTGTATCCCCTTTTTAAAAAACTGTTCACGTAAAAACTAAAATACTCTTATACTATTTTTAAAAAGTTGCGACCGAAACATGATTTTCAGCTGAACGGATCTTAATAAGGTTAATTTTTAAAAGTGAAATAAAACTAAATCAGGATGGAGGTTATCTTTGGCTATGCCAAAGTTGTAATGCTCTTCGCGCTCCATGTATATAGTAATTTTATATAAATTTATTTATTATATAATTTTATTTATAAATTAGCAAAAATAAAACAAAAAATCGGTCAAGTGGGTGTCGGACTCACACACGTAGGGTTCCGTACCACCGCACAAGGTTTAAACAGGAAAAGTAAAGAGCTTGTACCTCTGTCTGAAGTTATGTTAATTGTCGGTGCCTTAAGTATACAAAAAAAAAAAAAATTAACCAAAATGAGAAAGAAAAGATAACATTAATTTGATTTTGGATTCGTATAAGAGGTATAGGCTACCTAATAATTCTATGATTTTGTAATTTCCATGGTTGGTGAATATGGATCACACACACTGAATTATAATCAAGAACTGATTTAATAGAAAAATAGTGAATACATAGAGAGCAAATGTAGCGAGTAAAATTGAATTGGTTGATTGTTTCCAGACTGCAAATTACATTACAATTTTCCACCTTAATTAAATGTCCGGAAACAACAAATCAATATTATTGAGCCCATCTGCTACCATGTAGTCTGTAGTTACATACTTTAATCCAATAACTCCATTCTCCAATTTCATTCGTATAAATTTCATCTTTATGTCAACATATTTTGTTCTGGATGAGTATGAATTGTTGTTAACGATATGTATTGTCGCAGAATATTGTACATTACTATGATTTGGCAAGCCCAAATTTAGTTCTTTATGAAGACGCATTAGCCATATGCATTCCTGTAAGGCACAGACTATAGACATAAACTCTGCTTTTGTTGGCGACAAAGCTACTGTCGTGAGCACCACAAAAGAGCGCCACCTTGTGCTACAAACATGTAACCGATTGTTGATCGTCTACCATCCAAATCTCCAGCCCAATCAGCATCGCAAAATCGACAAAGTCATTATTTTTGGCATAATACGTGATACCTTTGCAGACAGAACCTTTAAGGTCCGCATCACACGCTTAACAGCAACCCAGTGTGCCTGGCCTGGATTGCATGAAAAACGACTTAGCAAGTTAACTGCAAAGCTGATGTCGGGCCGTGTGTTATGGGCGCAATAAAGCAAACTACCAATTACTTCCATGTAGGGAACCTTTCGTATCTCTTCAATGTTTTTGTCCTCCGTTGAGCACATCAGAAGTAAGCTTCTGATTCATGCCAAGATGTGTTGCCACTGGATTGCAGTCCTCCATACCAAATCGTTTTAGGAGATCTGTAATATTATCAGACTGATCAATTGTGATATCACCCGGAACCTTGTCTCGTGAACGTGGATTCCAAAAATAGATAATACTTCACCCATGTCTTTCATGTCAAAGTTGCTTGAAGTTTCCGTTTGATTTCCAAGCCCATATATTTAACATTTCCAAAAATCAAAATGTATATGGTGACACGCACCATAATGGCTCCATCAACATGCCAATAAACAAACTGAGCAACGTGACTACGTTCGAGCCCAAAATCCACTTACACTTGATTTAATTTCTGGTTGCCTGCCGTACAGTGTTTTCTTCAAACGCAAAGTCTTTCAGACTGGTCGGTGAAATTTTCTGGAGCATGTAAACTTCTTCTTCCAGATCGCCATTCAGAAATGCTGTCACGGCATCTTGTTGATGAATAAAGACATTGTGTTTTACAGCCATCGCAAACAAGAGTCGAATAGAAGTGTATCGAACTACAGGTGTTAAAGTTTCAGTGTAATCGATACCTATCTTTTGAGAAAACCCTTTTGCGAAAAGTATGGCCTTATGTCGTACAATTTCATCCCGATCATTACGTTTTGTTTTTAAATCCCATTTTGACTTGATCGCAGCCTTTCCTTTAGGCATTTCAGTCAGCTTCCAGGCCTTGTTCAACTCATGTGCGTTCATTTCCACCTTCATGGTGTTTTTCCACATTTGAGACATCATGAAGAACAAATGGCTTTCCGCTCTTTTGTTGGGAATTCTTTCATCAGCCATACTCTGTTCAGTTGGTTCAACAGAACTCGGCTCTTTTTCTTCACAGCTTACCCTTATTTAAATAAATGTTTTTATTAGATAACTAACTTATCGAACTGAAATTTGGACACTAAGTTCCTGATCCATATTCATCAACCATGTAAATTGCATGATCCTACCAGGAGGGGTACCTCCCATACAAACCCCAATTAAATGATAAACTTATAAAGAATAAAAGTACAATAAAATTTCCACTTAAACTGATGTGATACTATGAAAGGAAGGTTGGATTCAACTCGGAGGAGCGTGAAGAGTATTACATCTTTGGCATAGCCATAGCATTACTGTTTTTTTTTTAAATTCATAGCATCATAAACGGTGGGCCCTCTATTGGTTCAATTTTTTTTTTTTTTTTAAATGAATTTCACTTAATTTGATAGAGTGAAGCTTCCGATTAAGTATGAAATTAAAACTGGATAACATTGTACAACGTTTATATTGTAAATAGAACTACAATGCAGTTTCTACTTTAATAAATTAAAAAATATTGAAAGGAACATTGTTTACATATCACAAATACGTACGAGATCAAGTAAATATATGTGTCTTTTTATTAATTTGATATATTGTAGTATTATATTTATTGATGTTGAAATTGTTCTTGTTGTTACTTTATATTTATTTTTATTTGTATTTTATTATTAATTTGTTCATATTGTCTTATCTAATTTTTTATTGTTCTAGTGGCATAAGCAAAAGCAAATTTTTTTAGTTTCTCCATTTATTCATGACAAACTAAGGTTATCTTTTTTCTTCTTTTCTCTTTTCTCATCTTCTTTTCCTCCTTTTCCACACACTAAAATTGCCTTTGCAATTCAGCGCCGCTTGATAGGCTGACCATTCTATTTTCTGCGACATAATTCCGCCCTCTAGTGCTGACTCAGGTCTTCAGCAAGATCCTTCGCAGGTCTTTATTTGTAATCTGCAAAGAGCACTAACCGGTATGTGTTCGTAGTTGTATGAATATCTGCAACTCTTATGACACCGTCTTCACCAGGGTATGTTTTAACCACGATGCTAATGGCCATTTGCCTCTTGGCGTGTTGATTTCTTTCCAGACAATTTCGTCTTCTGTGATGTTTTCGCACCCCTTTTGCCATTTGGGTCGCTTTGCCAGTGTTGGGATATATTCCTTAACGAAACGTCTCCAGAATGCCTCAATAAGCATCTGTGTTGTCCGCCATGTCGTTTTGTATTGTGCGTTGGAACTATCGCACGGTGCGTATATGGCCGTGTTTTGTTGCATTACGATGTCGTTTGGGGATAGGCAGATACCATCATCTGGATCATCGGACTCCAATATATACGGTCTACTGTTGACCAAATGTTCAGTTGCAGAATAGTGTTCGCAGCATATCATCAGTAGGGTTGTTGTTGCTTGATAAAGCCGCGTCGATTAGGCGTTCCCAGCATCCACCGAAGTTTAGAGCGTTTGCTGGAATGAACTTCGAATCGATGCCTTTTGCTGCTAAAGCGGAACGTGTTGCTAGAATGTCGAGTTAACAAAGGCTTCTTCCAGTTCTCTCGATGCGCCACGAAAGTTTGTCCCATTATCGTACCACATGGCTGTGATGTCACCTCTTCTAGCCATCATACATCTGATTGCCATTATACAAGAGTCAGTGTTCAGACTACGAGCGATTTCCACGTGCATGGCCCGTGATGTCAAGCACGTGAATTAGATACCGTATCGCTTTCGCAGTATTTTCGTGTATCTACCGCTGTTACCTCGTCCGTCTTTAGTCAAAAATGGGCCAAAGTAGTTCACTCTAACCGAAGAGAATGGTTTCTGGAATGTTGAGAACCTCTCTATTGGTAAAATTCCCATTTTTGGCTTGGCTGATTCTGTTGGTGTTCGCATTCGTGCGACAGCATGACGATCTCTTCATCGTTTGATAATTTTCATTCACCTTTGACCACAATTCAGTTTCATGCCTCAAGAATTTTGGACCTGAAAGCCACTTTTCGAAATCGGGCTTGCTCGTTGTATTTTTAGTGATGACGTCAGCTATGTTGTCTGCAGTTGGCACCCAGTGTCATTCTGATCTTTCAGACCGTACGCATATTTCACTGATTCGATGGGCGACAAATGATTGTAATCTTGAGTCACTATGTATCCACGGGAAAGTTGTTTGTGGGTCTGACCAAAAAAGCCAGTTGGTCAATTTTTATCCGCAACTCAGCTTGGACGGTTTCTGCACCCCATGACTGCTGCTAACGTTATAAGTTTTGGTATAGTGATGTATTTCAGAGGTGACACTCGCGCTCTAGAGGCGATTAATGCTGTGTCATATTTCTGTACGTTGCCATCTTGATAACTAAAACGTAGGTAAGCCAATGCTCCATATGCTTTGCTGCTAGCGTCACAGAACACATGTAACTCAATATTATCAGCACTTGGATAGTTTGATGAGTAACATCTTTGAATGTAAACATCTGATAATGACTTTAGATCATCGACCCATTTTCGCCACTTGTCTACAATGTCTCCTTTGATAGTATCGTCCTAGTAGATTCCGGTTTCCCATACGTCACGCATTATAAGTCGACCTCTGATTGTTATCGACGTTACCAACCCCAATGGATTGTATACCGAGTTAACTGCGCTAAGAACTTGACGTTTAGTTGGGGATTGTGCGCCGTTCAGTAGACTTTTGTTTATGCGGTGCATTGTGTTGGTTGAATGGCAAAACTTGTCTGTCTCGGCATTCCACACAATTCCAAGTATTTTCTGCGTAACTTCCGAATTCTCTCCTATCTTCTTTTGCGTTTTGCTACATCACACTGCTTGTGGAATTTGTTGCAACACTTCTTCATTGTTTGATATGAACCCCCTTATCTCGTAGTTCGTTTTTTCCGTGAAGCTCTATTACCGTTTTTATCAATTTTACTGATTCACCAACTGTTGGTTTCGAATCTACATAATCATTGACATAATAACTTTCGACGAACCTGGAACTGGAACCATCTTAAGTAATGATCATCTACTGAGCTCTTGTGTACAGCCATAATATGTTTGTTGCGTTGCTTGATTTTGTGCAACATTCTTAGGTTTGTGCAGAAAACGGTGGTGGTATTTTTCGCAGTTGTCAATTTTGCACATCTCGCGTTGATTACATTGACCATTGTGATTTTTAAGACAGCAATAGTAAGCATTACATTTGTTTGCAAACTCCCACCTTTTCTTTGCATCGGCTTTGCTAAATTTAACGCATTTGCATAGTAGATGCTTAAGTTCGTAACACACCTCGCTCTTCGTAATATCGTGTACTGTCCGTTTTGACTGCTTGTCGTCAATTTCTTTCGCTTGGCTGCTGGTTTGTGTCACCTTGTTGATGTTGATCGTCTTTGTGTAAAATCCGATGTCTTGGTATAGATCTGATTGTTGTTGCGCTCATTCGGCAAATGTTGAAAAGTTACGAACTGCCGCTTTCAACTTGCGGGTGTTCAAGATCATTCCCCACTCTCACAGAAAGCTGTCGTCTAAGCGTTCAATTAGGATTGCCAGAAGATTCTGCGTGTCGATGAATTTAAATTGTACAAATTCCAGGGCTGACGCGATGTTCTGAATTGCGCAGTTGTACTCATGAGAGTCTGATATTTCTTTCACAAATTCCATGTTTTGCGCTTTTCCCAATAGGTCGAATGCGACGTTCTCGGGGCTCCATATATGTTATCCAAGATGGACATAATTTTCGTATGCTCTTTTGCAGCCATTAAGTGCTTTATTGAGACGATAAACGTCTTCCTCCGGTGATAATCCGCACTCACGACCAGTTGTCAAAAATTGTGCCTTGAAATGCCGCCATGCTAAGTAAGAAGAGCCGTGGAACTCTAACTGCTTGTTGCCGAGGGTTTGGCGTGCAAGCATATTGGCGATGGTGTTTTGTGCGTCACCGTTTTTGGTCAGCCCCGGCTGTGCTCCAACCGTGATGCACTAGAGACCGCTGAATAAAGCTACTCGGTTGAGAGAGCCATATTGGAGGAATGGATTAGTGCAGCCTTAGTGCTTAGTAATTATTATCTACTCAACAAAGCGTCTGCACGGGCTTTCACTTCCTTTTTCCGTCATCTTCTGTACAGTGTTGTTGTGCTAGTTGATCTCGTCCGCTGCAGCATCCTCTTTTGGAGCTTTGCTTATCGTGCGCTTTAGATCAATAATCAAGGTTTCCATTTCTCAAATTTCAGCTTGTAGCTCTGCGTTTTCTTCATTGAGTAACTGAATATTTTCTAATACCATCAGTTTCTCAGCATTCTCGAGCTTGGACGTGTTTTTCTTTAATGTCACTGCCGCCTGCGTATGAGATTGCCTCTACTACTTGCCTTGCAATGGACATACCGTCGGCTTCGTCCTTAACTTCAATGCCGAGAAACATACCCACGCGCCGCACGGAATTACCGCCTAACTCCTTGGCAATGTAATCAGCATACTGCTGGTTTTGTTCCAGGTTGTACGGACAGCCACTGAATCTTCGGTTACAAATCTCCAAAATATTGCAAAGTGCTCATCGCGCAGATTTTTAGACTTCCACGTGTCAAGGTTATGTTTTGCGTTTTTTGACCACTGCCACATTTGTTATTGTGTTTGTATTAATAATATTGTGTAATGCTAATTAACTAACGTTGTTTATGTTTCTTTTAACTTTATTACAATACAATATGATGTATTTTGCGGACTGTATGCACTCGCGTAAATGATCCGGCTTGAAGGACCACTTTGTCTTTTTACTAATTTGTTATATTGTAGTATTGTATTTATTGATGTCGATGTTGTTCTTGTCGTTACTTTATATTTGTTTTTATTGGTATTTTATTATTAATTTGTTCATATTGTCTTACTGTCTTATCTAATTTCTTATTGTTCTAGTGGCATAAGCAAAAGCACATTTTTTTGGTTTCCTTCATTTTTTCATGACAAACTAAGGTTATCTTTTTTCTTCTTTTCTGTTTTCTCATCTTCTTTTCCTTCATTTCCACACACTAAAATTGCCTTTGCAATTCAGCGCCGCCTGATAGGCTGACCAATCTGTTTTCTGCGACAGTAAGTATTCAAATGGAATTCAAAAAATAAAATTGGTGTTCAGGTATTAACATTCAGGATTGGCAGTTATCTTGTCAAAACGGTAGGAAGCAAGATATTTTTTGGTTTGCCAGCACATTTCCACTGGAAGGGGAAGTGTCCTAGCTGTAGACAGCTGTTTATGATTCCGTCGTAAACCGTCGTACACTGGATTTCGATTTTTTTAGGATTGTGACCTCCTCTAGTACTTCCTGAGTATCCACAGCTGAAATCTGGATATCCATTTGGTAGGCGTAGACCAGGAAATTTATGGTCAGCTCTTGTTCGCCAGGGCTACGTACGTCAAAGGGTGAAAAAGCACTATACAAGTGGTCAGCAAATGCAAAAGCTTTTTTTTTATCTGAGCGACACATCTTTTGAGGCATTTGGTGGTATTTCATAAATTATGGTAAGGGGTCACCCTGATCTAAATCCTACAGATATTCTTCAAGAGAGGATACGTAAGCATCCTAAATAAAGTGTCTTAAAGGTCTTTTTTGGATTTTTCAGAGCAGTTTTGTCTTAGGGATTTCTGGTTACAAACACACCACACCGTCCTTAGGCGTCCCTTTTCGCAGTACAGGAATGGTGTTTTTGGGTTGGTGTGGCGACAATGGCAGCTAGATGGATTTGTTGCGTAAACCATTCAAAAGTGCCATCCATTTCCTCATCAGAGTTGAGATCGAAGTTGGGATTAATACACTGCTGGATCCATGAATGAAACTGGTTAATATTGTTGTTTACGTGTTTTCTCCTAGGCGAGAATTTTGTGATCGCAGATACATTCAGTAACAGCAAGACTGAACAGTGATCAGAGCAGAGATTTAGACAATTAGTGGCATTGGTAGGGTAGAATGTGGGATTGTTAGTTTGAACACACCTTTACAATTCTTGATCATATGGGTTGTTAATTCTTGATCCCCACCAACTAAATTTGGTATTAAAGTCGCCTCCAATCAGAAACCTAGTACCAAACTATTCAGGAACTGTTGAAACAGTAGTGGAATGTAGCCTGCTGTTGGACTTAGAATTTTTATGTTGGCACATTGTGCTCGTGGGAGCTGGATCGGAGGATAAACTTGAGACCACTTCTCAACAAGATAGCTGCATCTCCAAAAGTTGGTCCAAAATGAACAAAACTCGATTTAAAAATTATTTTTGACATTTATTTTGTGAAAAAATTTTAATTTGTATATTAGTGCTTAACTTTCTAAAAAAGCACAAATTTCTGTGTAACATATTCAAATTTCATTAAAATCGGATAATCTGTTTCAAATATATTAAATTTTGAAAAACAAATTACCAAATATTTTAGTGCTATGTAGCTCACTCAATTATCAAAATTTTTGAAAACCCTTTGGTGTCAGAAAGTCTCTTATCTAGTACTATTATTTCACTAAATTACAGATTATTCTAGAGACGACTTGCAGATCATTTTTTTTTTTTTTTGGCGTATTCTTACCCAAATACAAAAAAAAAAAAAAAAAAAGATGTGCCAAACAGAAAGAAAACAAATCGCACGACAAAAGACAAGAGTACTTACTAAATATAATTGCAAATAGACGAACGAATGAAATTTCCATAGACCCGTCTGCACTCAAAGAGTCTATGATCGTAACTGAAAGTACAATCGATTCAAACGTTTTAATGTAAATAGTGTACTGAGATCAGAAGCTTTTATGCGTGGTGAGAAAATATTAAATATTGTGCGTGAAGGGATTACAACTTCAGCATAGGAAAAGATAATCTTCTTAGTGGTTTCTTTGTAAATTACATGATGTAAATTACGTAACTTTAATTAATGTTATATACTCGATACGAGTTGCTTCCGTAACAACCCATGTTCTGACACTGTTTTATTGTATAAGCAAAATTAAGAATATCGTGAACCCTCCCCTCACAAAAGTAATAAGACGTAAGAATTTTTTCAAAACTTTTATGAAATACTGGTATACCCAGCGCGCTTTGCTACGCTCCCGACGCGATGTTAGTGCGTGATGCTCTTCTCTGTTTAATTGTAGTACTTTGCGCAGCAATTAAAATAATTTCAAAAATCAGACGAATCATATCTTTGCCAAATGCAACTTGACATACACACTCAAAGGTTGTTACTGCGCGCTGGCACCAAAAGAATAAGACACTAAACTGGCTACGCCGCCCTTCAAGTAATTACACAGCTCGACTTAATTAAACTTTTTTTGATGCATGAAATATAGTGGTAATTTACTAATTCGGTCGCTGATTTCGAATAAAAAAGTATGTAATATTCATTATATTTAAGTTTAAAAAAAAAATAACCTATTTCATGGAAGTTGAAAAGAAATTAAAAAAAAAATATAGCTGTAACCGATTTTGTCTTACTTTTTTTTTTAAAAAACAGCTAAATGAACGGTACTTTAAAGATCAAAAGTGAAAGAGTTGATAAAAGTAAAGGAAGACTTGCAAAAGCATAAGCAATATGAAACTAGTCGTAGTTCAATCATCACACACGAAATACAGAGTTTTCCATTGTTTCGAAAGAATAAAATTTTCTTCACTAAAACATCTGTAACTTTTAAAGTGAATGCCAGATTGTCCTAAAATTTTAACACGTATCGTTTGAAAGTTGGTAGTTCCTAAAAATCATATGAATTTGTCAATAGTGGCGCCATTTATATGTCATCCTACGAACTTATTGAGTGATGTGTTTTTTATGATCTTGTTAATTTTCCTTTACTCTTATCGTCTCTTTCTTGATTTACCTTTAAATAGCCGTACATTAACTTATTTTAGAAACCAGAAAGCAGGCTATCACTGGCTATGCCAATGATGTAATACTCTTCTCGCTCCTCCGGGTTGTATCCAACCTTCCTTTCTTAGCATCACTAAATACTCTTTTTTCTAATAAGAATATTAATTTAAATGTGTGTTTGTATGGGAGGTACCCCTCCTGGTAACCTAAGGATAATGAAACTTTCATGGTTGATGACTATGGATCAGAAACTTATAGTGTCCAAAGTTCAGTTCGCTACATCAAAAAAAAAAAAAAAAAAATTCTAATAAGAACTTTAATTTAAATGATGGTTTGTATGGGAGGTACCCCCCTAGTGGTCCGATTCGGCTGAATCCGACAAATGGTAAAAAGTATGGTATGGTTAACCTATGTGCAGTATTTCAGCTCTCTAGCTCAAAAACTGAGGTACTAGTATGCGTCTCGAGCTGATCACAAATATATATATTTTATGTGGTCTACGATGTCTCCTTCTGTGTGTTACAAACTTCATGACAAACTTGTAATACTATTCACTCCCGTGAAGAGTATAAAAAAAGTAAAACAAAATCGGTTACAGCTATATTATTTTTAATTTCTTTTCAACTTTTTTTTTATGTGAAACATCCTTGGTTTCGGTAGGGTAAAATTTTACATTCGCATCATCGTCATAGGCAATTTTGGTTAACGTTTTTCTTTGTGATCTGAAATAAAGCAACGAGTGGCGAGGGTAGTGTTTTGATGGAGGTCCGACCACAACCGGTTGGCGGCAACGCGATTTTTTAAATTTAAATTTTTTTGTTTTTATAAACACTTTGTAATTACAACAAATAATTGACTATGGAACATAGCTCAAAATGAGATTTAATAAACATTAATAAACCGAATAGAATATGAAAAATAATTTGAGAGAAACACATTGATTTTGTACTATGCTTAGATCGTGCATTCGCTGCAACAACCAACAATACCTCAATATGCTTGTGTGTTAAGCGCTGGCTCATAATATTGTATAAAACGGCAGAGAGTGAGTTCAAATCCCAGTCTGGGAATATTGTAGCATTTTTTAATAAAAACATATAGGAATGAGGAGATCAAATAAGAAGTTACTAATAAGCAAACAGTAGAATTAGAATAGAGAATGTTCAAAGTTAACAACAGAGAGAGTCAGTTATCACGTTCATAAGACTCTCGAACGGGTTGCACTTAGGTCAGCCTGACTCAGAACAGTTTTTGTTTAGTTATTTATGCGTGCGACGTCTTGGGCTCTTGTTGAAGACGTATATGTATTTTTTAAAGTTGCCATATGCATAAAATATGATGTAGCTCACCTCTCAAAATAATTTTTTTTTTTTTAATTACATTGTACAAGAAATATGTTCAATGTATAATGTTTATTTTGATTTTTAATAACAGTTTGCAATGATTTTTAAATCTATAATTCACAAAATCATTGAGAAAATGATAATAAAGGCACCATATGGCGACACTGCACAAACCAACATTTTGCGAACAGCCGATTTTCAACACGTCTGCAATAAGCTTTGCATTTATAAGACACATAAATACGGTTCCAGAAAATAATGACGGGTTTGAAATGTGCGCTTGTGAAGTCGCTTTGAGTGTTAAAACCAAACTTAAAATCAATTTATGCATGTGTGTTTGGGGAGAACAACAAAGTTGCAGCTCCAACAACGTAATCCAACCATAGCGAACCTCAAACATGCGATCACTAAACTCTCTCTCATCGAACGTGAATGAACGCAACGTGAACGATACGAAGGACGTCTTAGGCGTAGACGAATTGCTGTAGCAACGAACAACACAGCGACAAGTTGTTAAAACGAAGAAGCTAGAATCACTCGCATACAAACAGCGACCAGAGAATCAACATCGATACACACAACATCATACACTTACCGTTAATTAATTTCTTTAAGAAATAAACCTGTAAAACAGAAATTCGAACACAAACTCTAACCTGGAGATTCGTAAACTTGTGAATCTATATATACGTTATATAATAATAATAATATAATGAAAATATTGTTTGTAAAGAATAAACTAAAAACTATTGAAGTGATTTAAAAATTACGATTACAATAATACATTACAAGTGAACATAACTCATTAATACTCAATAAGGAACAAGAGAGCAGATGTTTCAGTCACTGCACGAGGTCCACATTCCCATCAGGGACAACGCTGAGAGAGTCAGCAAACATTTGACGACCGTGACAGGACAGGTCACCCGTGTAGCTGAAACGTGAATCGGAATATAGATCGATTTGCCCAATCGAGAGCACCAACTGCGGGGAATAATTCACCATTTGGCCGGGATCAGCAGCATCACCGTCAGCCAAGAGACGACACAAAGAATCACTTCCCTGCCACCACTTTGCCCATACCACACTTAAGTGTCACACAAACAAAGACATACATAAGACAAACTGTGAGTATATCATATTTATTTGTTCATGATCCAAGGTACATACTTAAGCACATACAGCAAACGGAGCAGTGATAGCGGTTCATAACAATAACATAAGTTGCGCTTGTGTTAGTTCGTTATACATACATACATATTTATAAACTCAGACACTGTTAGAGAAACTGCGTTGCTTTATTTAAGAACTTTCAACCGTGCTGATTGAGGTGGAGGCGATACTTAATTCAAAACCTATCATGCTACAATCAGACGATCCAAATGACGGAGAAGCGTTGACTCCAGCACACTTTCTCATAGGTACATCTTTGGTTGCAGCTCCTGAACCAAGGTTAGACATCGATGACGAGTTGAGCAGATTGCGCTATTGCGATAGATGGCAGCGGGTTTGTTATCTGAAGCAACACTTCTGGCGTATGTGGCAACGCGACTATATTCACCACTTACAACAGCGTACTAAGTGGGTGAAAGAGCAACAGAATGTGAAAGTTGGTCAACTTGTCATAGTACACGAGGACAATACGCCACCTCAAACGTGGGTATTAGCACGAATCGAAGCAGCTATACCAGGTCAAGATGGCAAGGTCAGAGTCGTAAACCTGAGAACGAAAGGAGGCATCATGCGGCGGCCAATCCACAAGATAGCGGTACTACCGAATTTGTAGTTAGAAAGCGAGTGCTTTCAATAGGGGGAGGATGTTTGGGGAGAACAACAAGGTGGCAGTTATAATCACTCGCATACAAACAGCGACCAGAGAATCAACATCGATACACACAATACACTTACCGTCTATTAATTTCTTTAAGAAATAAACCTGTAAAACAGAAATTCGAACACAAACTGTAACCTGGAGTTTCGTAAACTTGTGAATCTAATATATACGTAATATAATAAGTAATAATATAATAGAAATATTGTTTGTAAAGAATAAACTAAAAACTATTAAAGTGATCTAAAAATTACGATTACAATAATACATTACAAGTGAACATAACTCGTTAATACTAAATAAGGAACGAGAGAGCAGATGTTTCAGTCACTGCACAAGGTCCACATTCCCATTAGGGACAACGCTGAGAGAGTCAGCAAACAATGTGTATTGAGTCAGCCTTACCTAAGTGTAAACCATTTCGGGCGTCTTATAAATGTGGTATTAAGCACACTCACATATTTTTTTGTAAACTAAAATGTTATAAATATTAAACATTTTTTTATAATTAAACTAAATAATTATGAATTTATTGATATCTCTATCTCTTCTCTTATATATATAAAAATCTGGTGTCACAAAGTTTGTCATTTGTGGACTCCGAAACTACTGAACCGATATTGATGAAATTTTTATATTCATGTCATTTGGTTCAACTTGATAGATAGGATAGTTTTTATCACGATTAACGAGTGTAATATTTTTTAATTTCAAATTAAATGTTTTTTGAAAGTTCCATAAAATCGTAACAGATGGTGCTGTGGAGCACCTATCTACAACGTCCTGTCATTGCTACAAAACTCATAAGAACGTCAAAAAACTAATAAAATAATTGTGTTGTACTAAAAATCATTGACACAATGCGCATAAAAACGTAATTACATTGGAACATTTGAGAAGAAACAGAAACATACTTGCTTTCTTAAGTAGCAAAAAATTTAACAAATGTGCGTGGACAAAATTAAAGCGAGAAAGGATCAATGACTACAAAAATCACACTCTTACATCACGACGAGGCCGAAGCAACGAACGCCAGGCTATGCTAGTTTCTTTATATGAATTTAATGCTTAAGATTTTCAATAACACAAACATTAGTAGTAATGTAATTATGTATACAAAATCTATGTGAAGGTAAGAAAGAAAAAAGTAGCTGTATCTCATAAACAAGAGCTGATAGAAAAAAATCTAAGGACATATTCGGAATCAGTGACCCCGAATTAGGAAATGATCACTAAAATATTTCATGCACCAAACAAAAAGTTTTGTTGAGCTGTGTAATTTACTTGAAGGACGGAGTAGCAAGTTCAGTTTCTTAAGCTTTTGGTAACAGCGCGAAGCAACAACCTTTGATTGTGTACGTCAAGCTTACCTTTGGCCAGGATCAGGCAAAGATATGTATTTATATTTTTTATTTGTGACGTGATACAAGAACATATGCTCATGAATGCGATCCTAATCTGTACTTTTGATATGAAAATATTCAAAAAACTTTCTCATCGCAGCACTGTGTTATTTTTGTTTCATATATTTCAGCTATTTTTGTTAGAGGATATGGCACGTTTCTTGATATTCGTGCTGATTATTTCAGTCACTATAATGGCTTCTAATGCAAAATATAAATTTAGTAAAAATATATCTATCAAAGACAAGGATGTGATGCACAAATATGTTGTGTTTGATAGAAAAACTCCAGATGTGTTTTATTGTCCCATGCAGAAACCTTCCAAAATGAATAACTTCATAGTAAAGTAAATATTAAATGATGTACATAATTGTTTTGGAATTCAAAAGATTGTTTTCACATTATGTTAGGTCTAAACCGCTGGAAAAGTTGTGTGAATATGAGGGACGTCCACTTCCAACTGAATACAAATCTGATTGCTACCAGGACATTGATGAATCTGATTATGCCTGCAAAGAAAAGTACAGAATTATGGTAAGTGTTTAATATAATATGTATAGCTAAATCATATACTTCTAACAAAATACATAAGTGTTAGTATACTCACATGATTATTTCATTTATTTGCAGAAACATTTTACCCAAGATGGTTCGCATCACATCTAAAAACTAATATAACTTTATTTTATATTTATAAAACAGACCTTAATTCATAAAGAATCATAATACGTGTAATACTACATCTAACTTTTAAGTAACATTAATACCTTTTAAAGCTTACGGCTAGACATAGTATGTAAGCATGTACGTTTATGTAATAATTAAATTTGGTCATCGTGATTGACACTTTTATGCTGCCGTAAAATAAAACTTATAGAAAGAGAATGGTAACCATATATTGTATTTATACAGGGGTATCACAGAAATAGCTTCATCCCAATTGCAATCCTCCGTGTCACAGAATACAATTAGTGCAGTTTTGAATTCGTTCATGATGTTGGAAGCTATTTGATTAAATTCAGCCTTATGCGAAGTTATTAAAAAAAAAGTACCAACAATTGCAGATTATTTTTTTCCTCGATAAACTGCATTTAAGGAATTAAACTTTACAGTTGTTTTAAGTATTAATTTTGCGTTTCACACAAGTCTTTTTGTATTAAGCAAAATTATTCAAACTAGAGGAGCCCCCGTCCGACACAATTGTCCGTATTCTAGAAAAAGCATTAATTTTTTAAAGTGCTAATACAATAATTTCTATATAAAAAGTGTTCTTTGCGAAAACTCTATAAGACGGCTTCACACAACCAATGAACGTACAGCAATAGAACAGAAAAGACAGGCACACAAACACACAAACCTCACTATTCTCCCACTAGGCGTTGCTCAAGTTACAGTGGGGGTCACAGGTGGCGGATAGTGGACGGCCTACAGATATGTAGGTTAGCTGCGAATATTCAATAAGCAGTCCCCGACCAATGAGCGGCGAGAATGGTGTGAGCCGCCCACATAATAAGTTCTCCAAAACCCAAAAAGCCGTTTGGTCTCAGATTGGGTGGATTTCTGGTCTGCAGCTGTACCTGATAGGTCGGCAGCAGTAAATGCCTGATGGTAGTCCTAAATCTAAGAGCGTCTGTTCCCACATTGGGCGGCTTCTTGGTCTGCGTGTGCACCTGATAGGTCGGCAGTAGTATATGCCTGGCGGTAGGCCTAAAACGGGGAGATGACTGTTCCCCGTCACGTCACGCTGGGAGTCCCCGGAACCACTGTTACTTATTCCGCTAACGATGAAGAAGGGGTGATGTGAGCCTGTTCTGCCGAGTGGATCAGTGACCAGCCACTTCGGACACTGGTTAGGGAGTGTGCATTGGACGCAGTTTAGTAAACTGCGTTGCCCCGGGCGAGCACCAGTTCGTCCATGCATTACGGGACTGGTAAAGCGTAGGTCAGGCCCCAGGGAACAAGGGTAGGGACTATGTCCCAAGAGTATACCCGTTCCTGACTAGTACGGCCCGCCCCCCTGCACACGATGCGCTGGCAAACACAAACAGAATGGCTAATAAAGGGAATTCTTGTATCACGGCGACGGCCAACTTGGTCGCTGTGGCGAACGATGCTACAATTTCGGAACCAACAGGCGATATGGCGTTCAGGAGAAGCGGTAAGGTGGCCCACAGTGAAGCAGTAAGACTCATCGGTCGCCGAAAAACCATCCTGGCTACTACCAGCAAGAATGCGACGACCCCGCGTGCTCGATAAAACCAGGAGTTGAGTATAACTCTTTCCACAAGCTCGGCGTGAAAATAAGGAGTTTAGTGGACATGCTGGAGGAGAAGGGGTCGGATGGAAAGCCAAGACGCTCGATAAACCAAAGCATGTGTGATACGATCGATAGTATCAAAGCACTCTATAAGTTTTAAGCTATTGATCAGAAGGACGACCAGGCGAAGAGGGTCATAAGGACAAATACCTCTTCGCAGACGTCGCCCTGGTTGAAACCTCCCATAAAGGGAAAAAGAAGTGGGGAGCAGCTCGGCCGAAGCTGCCTTACTGTGATGGAGGTTTATTTGCAGAACTTTTCCCATCAGGTTCAGCAATGCGTTGTACAGGTGTAGCTGTAATCGTCGACACTCCGTCTGTCACCTCCATCTTTCCTTCCCCGTGCAGATGCAGGGTTTCAGTAGAGTTGGTCACCGATTCGAGTTGGAGATCCCTCTCTTCTTCTCCCGCTTCCAGCGTGTTGACGTTACCATCCTTCGGGTGACGTTTCTTTAGGCGCAGGTGTACACTACCCGTTCCCTAAGACATCTTCCAGTGACGCTGGTAAAGCATGTCCTCTGCCTCCTTGTTTATTTGGAGGATCAGATCTTGGTTGCCCTTCGTGTCCGGCTTACCGGCGTGAAGCAGCTTCCAATCGGTAGTTGGAACATCAGGATTCTGCCGCCGGAATAGCAGTAGAGTGACTTCTGGTTTTAACGTGTTAGGTACTCGTACCTTGGCACGCGGTATACTCGGAATATTATTTCTATCCACTACCTCCAGCTTAGCGCCTTCCCAAAGTCCTTCTAACTTGGGAGCTACCTCCGTAATCCACTTCAACGTTAGCTCATCGTTACATTTTAACTCCCTTGTACCACCCTGCTCCTTCAAACGAGAGCGAGGGTTTGTCGGGTTCATCCGTCAGCCTGTTAACGATGGCATTTAGAATTTTTGCATCCACCTGTCTCCATTGATCTGCCGTCATCTGTCCATTCGGGTGATTCCGGTCAATGAGCGCTACGATCAAGTGCCGTTTAGCTACTTCATTGACTTTCATCGCCTTCTTGGAAGTGGTTGGCTGGTCAATTGGTGTGTCAGGTTTTTGTGTGCGAAGACGTTTGGCCTCAGGCTTTTCCTCATCCTTAGACCGCTGTCTTTTCGGCTCTTTGATACTCTTCGCAACATTCTCCTCAATTTTGTTCACGAAGGCAGGATGCGTCGTCGCATGTTTATCACTCTGCGCGACGTGCTCTCTACCTTTCATGACAGTCTCAGTTGCCCATTTAAGGTCCTCCCGTTCTTTAGACGAAAGAGTCACCTTAGTTCCCAGGCGTAGTTTTATTTTCACAGCTGCCTTACATTGAGCAAGTGCTTTCAAGCTTTCCTTACTGGGCCTCTTCTTCGGCCCACTCCTGCTAACGGATGTGGTACCTGGCGTCGAGGCCTTTGGGGAACTCAGAAGCTCTTCCTCGGCAGCTGTGTTAATGGTTGCCACGCTACTGACGCTTTCGAGGTCCGAGTCTATATCGACTGCAGTACCCCTGATGGCTAACCCCTTTTTTGTCTTTGTGTTGGCAGAAACATTACAACCACTATAACCTGCTCCCGTTACAGTAGAGGTTTGGCCACTGGCGACACGGTTCATAAAATCCCCGTGCCCACCGGTGGTAGCAGCCAATTTTCCCACCGACGTTTGAACCGATATCCCAGTTCGTGTATCAACATTATCAATCTCCATATGAGTTTTTTATTCGGGGGTCCCTACCCCTAGCATTTTATTCCTACCGCCAGGAACCTCTTAGCAATGACCTTTGTACTAGCTCCCCTATCCCTCCTTGGGGTAACATGTGAAGTTATCCACCTAGAAGATACAGGGAAGTTCGTACAACGGTCTTGGCTAGGCACCACCTGCTTGCATTGCTGCAAATCAGGTAGACCTAGCAACACTGCAAACGGTGGTACCCATTGCCCAGTCGGCACCCGCGGGGAGGGTATAGCTGGAGGATTTTCGCAAACTATAGAGGTTGTATAGTATTTAATAACCTGAAGAGTCAGCTCAACAATAGAACGACGAGTGCTGGTCCTCGATCTAGTAATAATATTGTGCATACCACCCAAGCACAGCCGTACGGCAATGCTGTCCCCGGGGTTTCTTTTGCTAATGCCTTGAAAACTGGACCCGTGATTGGGAAAGATACTCTCCCCTCATGTGATGTTATATTAGCTCAGTCTATTCGCACAGCTCCCACAGGTGAGTAACATCAACAAAATAATGCGCCCGAAAACACTCAAGGTTCGACAAAAAACATCGAAGCAATGATAATGTCAATGCAGCAAAGCATGATGAACTTCATGACATTTATGCAGCGTACAATGCAAGAATTAATGCAGAATGAAAACAAACTGCTTCAAATGCTCAATGAGCAACGATCAAAGTAGACTATCAAGGGGTTTGTTAAATATTTGTCTCTGGAATTCAAATGGAATCTCTCAACATAAATTAGAAGTTTTGAAATTTCTAAAGGGCAGGAATATTGATGTTATGCTCCTTGCTGAAACCCATCTTACTGACAAAAATAATTTTCAAGTACCAGGTTATGTCTTTTATAACACGAATCACCCGGATGGAAAAGCGCACCGTGGAACTGGTGTTCTGATCAAAAACCGTATTAAGCACTATCCGTTGGTAGGAATTGCGGAAAAACATATGCAAGCTACATCAATACGTCTGCAATCAAAACGAGGAGATATTGCACTGTCGGCAGTTTATTGTCCTCCACGTTTTGCTATAACAGAGGCGCAATTCATGCAGCTATTCAAGTCCCTAGGAGATCGCTTCCTTGCCGCTGGTGACTATAATGCAAAACACCCGCTTTGGGGTTCCCGACTGGCAAACCCCAAGGAAAAGAAATTGTACAACACGCTTATTTGTACACATAACAAATTAAACTATGTCTCCCCGGGTAAGCTTACATACTGGCCAGCAGATCCTAAAAAAATACCGGATTTGATAGACATCGCCATTACCAGAAGGATTCCTAACAACTTAGTAACAGCAGAAGCTCTTGCAGATTTGTCGTCGGATCACTCTCCAATCCTCTTCAGCTTAATAGAGTACCATCAAATCAAAGAGTACCCATTGCAACTAACTTCAAATAAGACCAACTGGCTTAAATACAGGAAATACATTAGTGCTCATATCGAGCTGAGCCCAATGATAAGCAACGAGTATGAGATTGAAAAATCCGTCGATAACCTAAGTTCAATTCTTACTGAGGCAGCCCATCATGCAACTCCTCATGTACCACCAGCCCTGATATGCTATAATCACAACATAACCAATAGGCACATAGATAGTCTTGTCGCAAAGAAGCGTCGACTACGAAGGGAATGGCTAAACGTAAGGTCTCCTGATGCGAAACATAGCTTAAGAGTTGCAACTCAGAATTTAGCAAAGCCTTAAAATATGAGGATCAGCTCGCCCAACGCCAATATATAGCCAACTTATCACCTACAAGCTCAAAATTCCCTTTGTGGAGGGCCCAAAAACGCATAAAACCGCCAGTTAATGTTGACACATCGATATGGGATAAAAATGGTAAATGGGTAAGGAGTGACGAAGAGAAAGCAAAAACTTATTCCACATGTAGATAACGTTGTGTACCTTGGAGTCCATCTTGACAGAAACTGAAAGCCAACAGCTTTCACTGGCTTATCAACTCACGATCTCCACTAAATATTGAGTATAAAGTTCTCCTTTTTAACAGCATCATCTAACATCAATAACAGCCAATCTGGACCTATGGTTCTCAGCTATGGGGTAATGCAAGCGCCTCTAATCTGGACGTTATTTAAAGAGCGCAGTCAAAAATATTAAGAACTATAACTGGAGCCGCTTAGATTTTTAAAAACGAGCGATTACATATAGAACTTAATATACCAACAGTAAAAAATGAAATAGTCAAAATAAAACTTACTTATGCTGAGAAACTAAACACGCAGCGGAATCCATTAGCAAAAGCACTCACTCGACTAAGGTCACAGACACGACTTAAGAGAAATGACCTACCAGCACAACTTCAATTATAAGGGCACTTAATACATACATTTCCTCCAACTGGAGGTGAAGTAAAAGTAATAAAGAAGAAATTAGGTTAAGATTCTATTACTTATTGTTAGTCTCTAAAGAAAGAGAAGATCCAATAAATAAAGAAAAAAGTGATAAGCAAAAAAAATTAAGTTCAGCTGAAACAAACGAGAAATAAGCATTCCTTGGTGTCATTGTTGGTGGCTGTGTGCTCTGCTGACTAGCAGAGCTTATCCAAGTACTTTATTTAAGGAACAGAAAGAACTATTGTTTCTTGACGCAATATTAGTTATTTGAAGGAGGAGCAGTGGTAGACAAGTCCTATCGCTTCAAAGTATCGAAATAGAATACAAAATTTGAAAGAAGATTTATATTTATCGATTTCTACGAATGCCAGCAATAACGGGAAGGATAGGTGTGCAATATTTCAGTTTTGACAAAGGCATTCAAAATAAATGACTAGATTTTGTGGAGAGTAATGATGAAATAACAAAGATATGTACTTAGTGAAACATTGGATAAGCATAACTTAAAATTACCGTGGCAACGCTCACTGCTAATTTGACAGGATGCATCTTCTTGTTAGCCTCTTCTTTGTGAAGCCTTATTGCCGAAGCTAACAGATCCCTCGTCTCATTGTAAACATGCCGCTGCTTCTCCATCATCACAGCAAGCTGCTCCAATTTTCTTACAACGCTTGCTGTATGCGGCTCCTCCGCTCTATCTTTGTCCACTTGACTATTCTTCTCAGGCGTCATCCTTCTTGCTTGAGGTGATTTCGTCTTAGTTAACCTAGGTGAGACAGGTTCTACTAATGCAACACTCGCATCCTTGTCCTTTAATTCTGCATCCTCATTCGCTGATACCGACGACCGTTCGCCACTGCTGCATTTGTGATTACCACCGCAGGCCCAATTACTGATCCTGCATTTTCACAGGATACCTACCATGAGATCGTTTGGGGATCTGGGATCCTTCTTGGAGGCGAGTGGCACATCTTACTACTCCGCCTGAAGGTTAAATCTCCAGATTAACTTGTAGCTTTGTCTGCTACGGGAACTAAGTGTGCCATTGCCGTAGTAGTATTCTTTCCAGTACAATTCTTCATACTCTGTTTGTTTCCCAGCATCGTGTGCAGGGGGCGGGCCATAATAGTCAGAAACGGGTATAACCTTGGGACCCCAGTTCCCTGAGGCCTGCCCTACGCTTTAAAAGTCTCGGAATTCGCGGATCCACGCCATGCCTGCTACCTCGGCGGAGCAGGCTCATATCACCCATTCACCATCACTAGCGGAAAAACTAACTCATTGCGATTTCTGCCTACCTCCAGGCTTATTTACTAGCGACCTATAAGGTTCAGACGAAGACCAAGAAGCAATCCAATCTGGGAACAGACGCTCTTGGATTTGGGAAAGCTTAGTATAAGGATGATTTTATTAGGGTATATAGACTTTTATGCTACCCCTCGCCGCTCATTGGTCGGTGACTGCTTATTCAATATCCGCATCTAACCTACATATCTGTAGGCTGTCCATTATCCGACACCTGTGACCGCATTTTTAGGTTGAGCAACGCCGAGTGGCATTTAGTAGTTGAAAATCCACATTTTCTTTTCATTGCATATTCGCAATTTCTTTAGTAGAAAAATACAAATTTATACTTAGAATTACTTTCGACAAAATATTGTATAAAGATATATTCTATCGAGATATTCGTTTCGTACAATTGTATAATGCATAAAAATTGTAGGTTAGCTTTGGTTTGATTTATTTAAAAGATTATTTTTTTCTTTTCAGAGCATATAAACAAAAGGTTGTTTTTTAAAATATTTTTCTTACTATTAATTTATTTTCAACAAAATCTTTCGAATCTATTGATTTCTGTCCAACTAATAAGTATTTATTAAATTAGAAGAGTAAAATATAAACTTCTGCCTAATGTGCGGTCATCGTTTATTTTGGATAGTGTCACTATACCAGGAATTGTCGTTGAAACAATGCCGTTATGGGTTTTATTACAATGTATTAGGGATGAAAATAGTGAGTTGCAATTTTTCATATACTCAATGTCCAATTCATACATATATTGTAATTGGGTGTTTGTAAAGAGACATTAATTGTAATATTCTTTTGGTAAAGTCTGGGTCATTTTCAAAAGTGTGGCGTATAACCGTCAACGTTTTTTTTTTTTTTGGTTTATTTATTTGAATTTAATAGCTTACGTACTAAAATAACGTTGTTCGAGACACGGAGTGTTTATAGGTAAAGTTAACTGGATTAAAAAAGAAAAAGAAAAATTTAAAACGCAATTTGTTAAAATATGTCACAAAAACATTTGATAAAAAATGTAAATGCAATTTCTTGGGACCTAATTTGCCACATTTTTTTATCTAGTCTATATGAGACATGCAGGGGTATCAACCCAAAGTCATAGCGACTTTCGAGAACATGTCTTTGTACACATTTAAACATGTCTGGCCTCTTTTGTATTACTGTGTTTGCTCAGCGGTTTTAGTACAAGCGCTTACAGTCTATGGAAGATTACATAACACTCGGCACATCTCGGCAGACAAAAAAAGAAAGAAGGCTATCATTGGCTATACCTGGTTGCATCCAACCTTCCTTTCTTAGCATCACTAAATTCTCTCTGTTACAGTTTGAGTATAAACAAATAACATAGTTTGAGTATCAAATATGAGCACAGTTTGGGTGGCACTTTATTTTATTATTTTTATTACTCTTTATTGGGTATATTCTAGAAACGCTGACGTTTTTGTTGCCGGACTTTTTCAATTTCGTCCAAAAAATCCTAAATGTGCTAGAAAACGCGACGATTTAATTTTTCGAACATTGATGTTCGAATGAACTGCTGACCGCTTTTTGTTTGCGTTTCGCGTAATTGGCAAGCATACAAATTTAAAATATGCATTTAATTCAATTGTTTGTTCAAAATGCTTGAATAAGTCCACTGTTATATACTTTCCACTATTTGTGTAATACATTATTTATAATCTCATCGAGTTAACTTAATAATACTTACATCTTTGCTAAAAAACTGCACTTTTTCATTTTATTCTTCTTCTTTTATTTTGTGCACTCTCGACCACGTACATAATATGAGTTTATTATAATTTTTTATTGAGCTTATCTTTTTCTACGCACTTTTAAAACAAAATTAAAACATCACAGCTTAATTATCAACAGATGCAGTTAATTTTAACATTATCATTAATGAATTAAAGAATCTTCGAAAATGTTTAAATTTATATTCAAGCAGGTTGGCATATTCAGCATTGTTTCGTTTTGCTTATTTGGTTATTTTGCTTGAATTTAAAAGACTTTTTTGTAATATGCTAATTTATACTTAAAACAACTAAAATTATATATTCTTTAAATGCAGTTTTCCGTGAAAAAGAACTAGCTACAGATGTTGGTACTTTTTTTCCTTCAAATATTTTTAGATAAGAGAAAATTGAACCAAATCGTCAGTAGAAAACTAGCCGATTTCAAAAACTTAAAAATCGGTTTCTAGCACAACAAAAAATGGAATCGGGTTGAAATTGAGATGAAAGCTGTTTCTAGCACATACCCGTATAAAGGGGGTTTGTGTGGGAGGTACCCCTCCTGGTAACTCTAGGATCATGAAATTTCAATGGTTGATGGATATGGATATGAAACTAGTGTTTAGATTTCAGTTCGATAAGTTAAAAAACAAAAAACTTTTTCTATTAAGAACATTAATTTAAATGGGGGTTTGTATGCGATGCCTCCTTCTGTGTGTTACAAACTTCATGATAAACTTATAATACTATTCACTCCCGCGAAGAGTATAACAATCATAAAGGCATTTCTTTGATGCTTTAACTGCCGAGTAGTGTAATTAGATTTTAGATGTGGATAATAGTTTTGCAACTACAATACCCATTTTTTCTATCATCAATTTTTTAGAATTGCCCCTGGTATCAAAAATAAAGACGTATTCACGTCAAAAGCGAATAAGTTTGATTAATCCAACATATGTGATGAGAACGATGCAGTACAAACAAGGCAGAACTTAAATCGGTCGAAGCTTACGTAACTAATGGTTCGGGGTATTCGTTTGGATTGCACTGACTCACTAGCGCGAGCGAAAATCGATTTTTTTAGCAATCAGTTTTATTCTTGTTTTTATTTAATTAAACCTCGTTCATAAAGTTAGCAATTCTTTATAAATAAACGGCAAGCATTGAAATTGCAAGTAGTTTCTTGCTTAAACCACAGAACCTATTTTGACAAAAAAAAAAATACAAATTTAAAGGTAATTTTCGGTAGATGTGAACTGTAAATAAATTATGAAAATAGGTCCAGAGGTTTAGGCGTAAAAGGTGTTGAAAATAACCGCTTTATAACAACAAGTGCCTAACACAGCCGTTGATATGTGAGTGTGTGCGCGCAGTTGAATCGAGAGGTTTGTGTGTCTCTCTCTTCTGTTCCATTGCTGTATGCTCGCACGTAGGACGGTCAATTCTGAGTGATACACGACCATTTATTTGCCAGAAATCTTTAGATAAATTCGCAAAACCAACCGCCAAAAACGAATCATTCTCCAATGCGAGCTCTCACACATATCGTCAAACAGGTGAATTTTGAAGCAGTCAAAACATCGAATTGATGACTCATCCTCCGTACAGTCCTGATTTGGCACCCAATGTCTTCTTCTTGTTCCCAAAAATCAAAGGTAAACTGCGTGTTCAACGATTTACGAGCGCCGAAGAAGCAATTGAAGCGTTCAAAAACCATGTTTTGGCAGTGTCTCAAGAGGAATGGAAAAACTGCTATGATAAATGGTTGGAACGAATGCAAAAGTGCATTGATCATCATGGTGAATATTTTGGAAAACAATAGAGCCGTTTACATTTAAAAATGTTTGTTATTATTTGCTATTCCCGAAATATAAATAATACCCCTCGTACTCATCACGCTCCTTCGAGTTGCATCCAACCTTCCTTTCTTAGCATCACTAAATTTTCTCTGTTACAGTTTGAGTATCAAAAAAGAACACATTTTGAGTAGCAACAAAGAACACAGTTTGATTTGCATTGTATTTTTACTGTACTTATACTCTTTATAAGTTTGTCATTTAATGTGAGTTTTTATGAGAGGTACCCTTGCTGGTAACCCTAGGATCAGGAAATTTACATGGCTGATGGATACGGAACAGAAACTTACAGTGTCCAAATTTCAATTCAATAAGTCACAAAACAAAAACCTTTTTCTAATGAGAACATTAATTTAAAAGGGGGTTTGTATGGCAGGTACCCCACTAGTGGTCCAATTCGGCTGATTTCGACAAATGTGCAGCGTATGGTGAAAAGAAACCTATGCACAAAATTTCAGCTCACTAGCTCATAAACTGAGGGACTTGTTTTGCGAACAGACGGACAGAAGGACATGGCTCATCGAGCTGATCACAAATATATTGGGGTTGTCACGCATTGTGTTAAACGCAGTATTTTCGTATTTTCGAGTATTTTATTAACAAATAGCGGGAACGACCCGTTCTGTTTGTTTGTAGTAAATTAGCTGTTCGCGTAAACACAGGTGAATGAAACAAACAAAACAAACAATTAAAAATGCCAAAAATAAGCGAAAAAAAGAAAATTGAATTAACCTCAGAAATTGGCATAAATAATTTAATACTTTTTTATTTCCTTTCCTTTATTACTTTCTTTGTTTAATTTAACAATTAATGCGGCGGTGCTGCCAATTCACAATAAATTCATAAGGTTGGCAGCAAGTTTACCAGGTTTAACACAATGCATGAGGATCATATATATACTTTATGTGGTCTGCGATGTCTCCTTCTGTGTGTTACAAACTTCATGATAAACTTATAATACTATTCACTCCCGTGAAGAGTATAACAATCATAAAGGCATTCGGGGGGGAACACAACTAAAACTTTATGTGAAATTTTAAAATAAATACAAAAAACACAAAATGTAGTATTTGGAAACAACTGGATTTTCTAAAAAGTTTGCCACAATTAAAAAATATTGTAATATGTAAACGTAATACTAATATCTTCATGTTTAATATCCATTTTTCCAATTTAAATTTGAAAATTTTCTTAAAAAGTTATTAATGTTCAAATATTGAACTACACTGTTAATCTGCTGACACTTCACTGAACGATTAAACACTTGTTCCCACTTTTGATGCTATTTTTAGAAATCAAAACAAAACATATGTATATTTGAAAAGTTTGATCATATAAGAGATTTTATAGTTGATTTTAACTCCAAAATATTGACTTTGATTTTATATTTTTTTGGCATATGGCAGCGATCACTGCGGAGCCGTGCCCTGATAAGAATTACATTATATGGTAGTTGAGAGTACCACGCTTGCGAGACACCCAATCGCTGATGTCCAACGTCCCTTTGTCAAGCTTTGCCATCGCTGTTGCCATTTCTGAGACTGCTTGGACAGGAACCTCCGCGTATCTTTGGGCGTATATTTCCGCTAGTTCGTTGAGTTCAATAACGACCGGCTTGCAGTTTGCAAGAATGCTTATTGCATTATCTGACACGGTTCTGAACGCACAGCATACCCTAATGGAATTGAGACGATACGCGCGGGCTGCTACTTTCATGTATGATTTGTAGCTAGTTTCACTGGACCATACGGGTCCAGCATATCGGATGATGGATTTGCTGACTGCCGCAAGTAGCTCCCGGTTGTCTAGGCCCACCCATATTCGGCATAAGCCTTGCCAGCGCTACCAGGGTCTTGGATGCATTCTCGTTTGCGAACTTTAGGTGGTTCCTAAAGTTGAGCCGGCAATCCAGGAAGACCCTTAGATATTTAATGCACCGTGTTGAAGTTAAGTTTTGCGACCCGACACGTATGCCTAGTGATTCCATCTTCTTCTTATAAGCTTATAAGCACCACCTTCGTCTTATGATCTTCCAACTCTAGACCAGTCTGGTGTAACCAACTCCTTATGTTATCAATAAAGCAGTTACATTTTTGCCGTAGGTCAGGAAGTGTTTTTGTGACCGCCAATACTGCTATATCACCCGCATAGCCAACCACATCCACAACCTCCAGCACAAGCACTCTGAAAACCCCGTCGTACATAATGTTCCAGAGGATCGGAGCGAGAACTGAACCCTGAGGTACACCAGTGATTTTGTACCTTTGCGGCCCGATTTTTGTGTCATACAAGAGAAAGCGATCGGTTAAATATGAAATTTGAATTATTACCAGATGCCTTGGTACCTGGAGATTGTCCTTTATAGTTAGTATACATCCATCCGGTCACAGCGTTACCAAAAATAAAGCTTTGTATGTTACGATATCTAAAGAAATATTCTAAAAACATCGTTAAGATTATACCTGAATACGGTCCAGATCTCCCTACACCAAACATGATAGTCGGAGACTTTAATGTTAATGTCACACAACATTGCTCGTTACCGGACTTCATGTTCAGTGAGTTTAATTTATTTCATATCGAAACTACTCGCAACTGGACAGAAGTGGCTCATTACACTGAAAAGATTGTAAGATGCAAGAAGCGGGAACTGGGCGTAGGTGCTACAGCCGACATATGAAGTCAGAAGAGGATACCATCTTAAAGTAATGCAAAAGCAGTTCCAGGGTGGACACTTGTCCTAAAAGGGAGGATGTTTTAGTGGCACACCACATACCGGGGGTGCGACGGCACCCTTGATGATGCGAAGGCATTTACGACCCACCTACCCGCAAAAAAAAACCACCCCAACTACGTTAGGCAATACCTGTATTGTTTCAACGTTTACAAGAAATCTCGATGTATCCTGTATGTCATTTGTTCCGTATTTTTAGTATCACAGACCTATTATTAATAAAATTATAACACAGTAATTACAAAAATTTTGCCATCACAAATAAAACTTGAAAATCCGAAGGACTTTATAGAGTTCAATAATGATTATAACACACATAGATGTATTCACGCAAAACAGACGGCACAGCCACACCCCCATTTTTTATATTTTGTGGTTTAAGGGTGTAGGGTGTCATACAAAGACTGACTTTATTCTCTCATCCGTTCTTACATTCTACTTATTCCTAGTTTACACTAATTAATACGCCCTGACTCTCTAGCTTATACTAATATACTCTTACATTCTAGCCTCTATTTTACTAATACTACTACAGTATGTTAAAATTTAAAAGCATTAAAATTTATGCAAATTAATTGTTTCTATATTTTTTAGATGCGAAAGTATCCACCTGGTAGTGAACAACCATTTAACAATAACCGATTGGAAACATTGTTAAAAGTGGGTAGTGATGATCTTTATAATGTGAAAAAAGATTAATATATTGTGAAAAAACCTTAATAGCACAATAATAGCTATCTAATCTCTAGAAAATGTTTAATAGAGAAAAACAGAACATTTTTAATCAATAATTTTTGGATATTAAAGAATAAAAATTTAACTTTACGCACCTTTTACATCCCAACTTTATTTTTCATTAATCGCAATTCCAATTGATTTAGAAATAAACTTTTTGTACATTCCAAAAATAACGTTTCGAAGCAGAGAATTTCTTCATCAATTACATATTTTTCCAGTTTTTTACCAGCTGGTCGGAAAAGTTCAATAGTAAATTTTTTTTTTTCGATAAAGAGTTTTTAAAAAGGGGATATATGTCAGAATATAACGATCTTTCAGAAATGTAACAAAAACATTTCGCCAATATTTTTAATATATCTCGTTACTCAAAAGTAGTATTAAGAAATTTACAAATGTTGGCATAACTAACATTAAATCGCATCGGACGATCTGGCCACTCTATTCATGTTATTGCGTCACCATTTCCCACCAAAAGTCCGTATGTGTTACTTCGCTTAAGTGCAAATAACAAACCTTCTTTCTTCCCTAAACATGTCAACTTATGTGCCGTCAAAACGCAATTTGGGGGAAGCGCTGCTTGTTTGTTTTCATTTGAAGAAAAATGCAGCTGATTGTCATCGATTGCTGTGTGAAGCTTATGGGGAACATACTCCATCAACAAAAACATGAAAGTACAGTTTCCGGCGTTTTAAAAGTGTCGGTTTTTACACAAACGAAAAGGAAAGCGAAGGGAGGCCAGTAAAGTTTGAAGACGCTGAGTTGGAGGAATTATTGGACCAAGATTCATGCCAAACTCAAAAGGAGCTCGCTAAAACCTTGTGAGTGACTCAACAAGCGATTTCAAACCGTCTCATAGCCATGAGACGAACGTCGTTTTTTTACGTGCGAACAACTGCTCCAAAGGCATAATCGGAATGATTTTTTGCATCGAATTGTGACGGGGGACAAAAAATGGATCCACTACTCAAAAAATCATGAGGTAAGCCTGGTCATGCATCAACTTCAACGGCCAGACCGAATATTCGTGGCAAAAAGGTAATGCTGTGCATCTGGTGGGATTAGCTCGGAGTGATCTACTATAAGCTGCTCCAGCCTAATGAGACCATCACTGGGAATCGTTATAAACAACATTTGATGCAATAAAGCTGAGCATTGAAGCTCAAACGACCCCAATATGTCAAAATACACGACAAAGTGATTTCGCTTCACGACAACGTTTCAAAAGTCATTAAGGAAACTTTTGTGGCACTAAAATAGGATGACCTACCCACCCACCGTATTCACCTGGCCGAGCAGCACTGCATTTTTTTCGAAGAAGCCAAAATATGAATCAAGTTTTAAATAGCTTCAAAAGACGAGGAATTTTTCCAACGCGGAATCCGTATGCTGCCTGAAAGATGGGAAAAAGCTGTGGCCAATGATGGAAAGTAACTAAAAAATCCGTTAAAACTTATTTGTACACTCAATATACATTCAGAAAATAGAGGAAGCGATGAAGCCTATAGCCTGAAGCCTTTGTCATGCGTTCGTTATAGGCCAATTAGAAGAATATGATAGAAAATTTTTAGAATATCCATTGGAAATTTTGGAAATAAGGACTTCATATTTTAAAATCTGAAAAGAGTAAAGTTAATATCGTGCGTTCGCTGCTAGAAGTAGTAATACCGGAGTTGAAACTTTTTTTTTATTTTGCTGTGAAACATCTTTGTTTTTGGTGGGTTAAAATTTGACATTTGCGTCATCGTCAAAGGCAATTTTGGTTAACGCTTTTCTCGTCAGTTGGCGACAACGTGTTTTGTAAATTAAAATTTTTTTTTCTTTCTTAGTTTTGTAGTATATAAGTATCTAAGCTAATATATGTAGTGTATAAGTTAGTCTGTAAGCCATAATATGTAATGTAAGTTATAAGAATTTTCTATATGTGCAATATGGTGGTGTGAGTGAGCGTGTCGGCATTGTGACAGCTCTCGCACAACGAAAAGGAGAATAAAAGGATCAGTTTTAAATAAGCGATCGAAAAAGAACATTGTGCGCTTGTTTATTTACCCACAACCTCAGAAGTTGGATACCATTAAAAAAAAAAAAAACACACACTGTTTCCTGACAAACAGTGAACTATAAAATACACCAAATGGTGGACAATTTAAAAGTTGGAGTGCTTAAAGAGATATGCACACAATTACGTTTGCTACCGGCAACAGATTGGCTTTGAAGTCGCGATTGCTTGCCGTTTCAGAAGATGAGCTAAATAAAAATTTTATGACAAATTAAGGAAGAAGAAACTGTTGCGTTGGAAGGTATAATAGAAAACTTAAGTGGAATATTTGATAAACAAGATGATGATTGTGAATAAAAATTAATGAAAAATTAACTGAGAATATAACGGGACAAGATGTGACATTGCAAAACGCAGTCAAAGAAGAGAGCAAAAATATGTTCGAGAATGTTGACGCTGGCAGCGACGCAGAGGAACGTTTGGTTATGCAGGCAGCGGCTGAAAGAGCTTTTGCACAAGCTGCGGATAAAGAGCGTAGGCTTCATTTGTTGGCACTGGAGAACGAACTCTTAAAAAAAGAAATAGAAATATTAAGAGAGAACGTGTGTGAAACTTTCCGACAAAGCGCGTGTTTGGCTCCACTCTCGTCTTAATTGGGCTTGTGAAGATTTTAACAACTTACTTCGACATTTTCGTATCGTGTTTGGTGCAAAGGAAACTAAATTATGCTTACGTAAAATTTTTGAGCAGCGAATGTGGCAGCCAGGTGAATCCTTTGGGAAATATTTCGACGACAAGTTATTTTGGCAAGAAAATGAACAATCGAAGAAGACGAACTGGTAGATTACGTGATTGATGGAGTGCCTGAAGAACAAATTCGTTATCAGGCAAAGTGTGCCAACATGGAGGAACTATTAGGGGCGTTACAAGACGTGGTACTAAAAAATACCTAGCCGACGTAATTTGGGAGCCGTTCCAAAGCAGCAAAGCAAAAATGAGAACTATAAAAAGGACAAGCGGTGCTACAACTGTAATAGTTTCGCCCATTTTTCTGTGGAATACAACAAACCAAAACGTGAATCTGGGACATGCTATGCGTGTGGTAGTAAAGACCACAAAATTGAGGGTTGCGGGCAGAATAAGAAGAAGGGCACCTTGATGGAACTAAAAGATGATTATGTAAGAATTTTTAATGTATTTTTAAAAAACAAATTTTAATATAAAACTTTCTCTAGAAATTTTGATTGATTTAGGAAGTCCCATCAGCTTTGTTGGAAGAGTAATGATACCGAATGAAATTAATATAAAAAAAGTAGAAAATGTTATATATTATGGTTTAAATGGATCACTACTAAAAATATTTGGAAAAATTATCTGTTATGTTGAATTAAAAAATAAAAAAGTTGAAATTGAATTTTTGGTGGTGGCTGATGAGTCAATGAAATATTCTGCAATATTTGGAAGAGATTTTCTGAAAAAAAGTAACAGCAAAATTGTATAACTTGATGAAAATATTAACGATAAAGGAAATTTGAAGAAAAAAAATGTGTTAAAAAACATTTCGAACTCCCAAAACGTAAAGTTAACATAACCAATTTGTCAGTGAAAATTTTGAAGATCAATTAATGTCGATTAATTTAGCGAAAACAGATTTGTTAAATTTGAATGTTGGAGAGAATGTTTCGTTTAAGGTTAAAAGTCAATTTGAAAATATGTTCCAAAAAACTTACGTAGAAGCTGAGCGACCAAGTATACCTAAAATTCGTAGTGAAATGAAAATTGTATTACAAGATGAGAAACTATTTAATTGTCCCCCGCGTAGATTGTCTTATGCTGAGAAACAAGAGTTACAAAAAATTTTAGATGACTATTTAGAAAAAGGTATTATAAGAGTTAGTGAATCTGAGTTGCGTCTCCAATTGTGTTAGAACGGAAAAAAACTGTAGATTTACGAATGTGTATTGATTTCCGGAACCTTAACAAAAACACCGCAAAACATAATTATCCAATCCCGTTGATTGATGATCTGTTGGAAGGATTAGCAAACACAAATTTATTTACAAAATTAGACTTGAAAAATGGATTCTTTCATGTATTTATGAGTGAAGAGTCGATAAAATATACGTCATTTATTACAACTGTAGGACAGTTTGAATTTGTGAGAATGCCGTTCGGGTTAAAAAATGCTCCATCAATTTTTCAGATGTTCATAAATAAAGTGTTCGCAGATTTATTTCGACAAAGTAAAGTAATAATATACCTAGATGATATTATGATAGCTACTGACAATATTAAGGAACACTTAGAAATTTTAGAAGAAGTTATGAAGCGAGTAGTAGAAAACAAATAAGAATTACGTTTAGACAAGTGTGAGTTTTCACAAAAGAGTGTCAAATATCTTCGGTATACCATAAGTGAATCAGGCATTAGGGCAGACAGTTCAGGCTTAGAAGCTATTTACAATTTTCCGATTCCAGATAAGGTTCATGCAGTTCAAAGTTTTTTGGGATTATGTTCATATTTTAGACGGTTTATTAAATATTTTTCAATTGTTACTAAACCCCTTTACGATTTGACTAAAAAAGTTAAAAAATTTGTATTTGGCGTAGAAGAATTACAGACATTTGATCATTTAAAAAAAAAAACTGGTAGAATTGTTTGATCCAGCTGCTGAAACAGAATTACACTGCGATGCGAGCGCTATAGGGTATGGTGCGGTGTTGGTTCAAAAAAAAAAAATGATAACAAGTTGCAGCCGGTTTTCTATTTTTCAAAAAGATCTACAGACGCAGAATCAAAATTCCATAGCTTTGAATTGGAAACGTTAGCAATAATTTATGCATTAAGAAGATTTAGAATATATTTACATGGGCTAAAATTTACAATAATCACCGACTGCAATTCATTGACGCTAACACTAAATAAAAAAGAATTAAACCATAGAATAGCAAGATGGGCTTTAGAAATGCAAAATTTTGGTTATGATCCAATACATAGAGAAGTAAGCGTATGCAACATGTCGATGCGCTAAGCAGAAATTATGCAGTTATGACCATTGAAGCAAATACATTTGAGGAAAATTTAGTTATTTGTCAAAATAGAGATCCCAGAATTATGAAAATTAAGGAGGAACTACAAAAATCAGAAAACAAATTTTATGAATTGAGAAATGGTGTCGTATATAAAAAATTAGAAAACAAGTTGCTGTTTTATGTACCCGAGGCAATGGAAAACCATATTTTGTACAAGTACCATGACGAAATGGGTCACGTTGGTATTAACAAAGTTACTGAGCTAATTCGCAAAAATTGCTGATTTCCACACATAGTTACAAAAGTTGATGAACATATTAAAAATTGCCTGAAGTGTATAGCGGCCTCGGGTAAAAGCGGGAAAATGGAAGGGTTCTTACACAATATTCCAAAGTCTGACAAACCGTTTGAAATGTTACACATAGGCCATTACGGGCCGGTTGACAAGTGTACGCCTCAAAAACATTTGTTAGTGGTAATAGATGCTTGTACTAAATTTGTTAAATTATATCCGACTAAAACTACAGCAACCAAAGAAGTTGAGTCAGCATTGAGAGAATACTTTCGTTATTACAGCAGACCAAAATATATTGTATCTGATAGAGGGTCAGAAAAGAAAGATTTCGAACAATTTACAAAAGAAAACAACATTCAGCATATTAAAATAGCAACTGGATCCCCGCAAGCTAATTGTCAAGTAGAGCGAGTAAACAGAAATTTAGGACCAATAATTGAAAAATTTACCGAATTAGAAAACAACGTTAAGTGGAACAAAGTTATCGAAACTGTAGAATTTACGTTAGATAATACTAAACATAGAATGATAAACAAATATCCGAGCATTATGTTATTTGGAATAAACCAAAAAGGAAAAGTTATAGATGGTATTGTAGAAAACAACTTAGTACAACAAGAAAATGTAAGAAATTTATATAAAATTAGGAAAAAAGCACAAGAAAAAGTGAAATTAGCTCAAAAATATAATGAAAATTATGTTAATTCACGTCGGAAAAGTCCAATAAAATATAATGTAGGAGATTATGTGGTTATCAAAAATTTTGACTGTAGTGTTGGAGTACCAAGGAAATTCAAAGGTCCATACAAAGTCATGAAAGTTTTAGAAAATGATCGATATGTATTAGAAGACGTTGAGGGATTTCAATAGACGCAAATACCATATAAAGGCATTTGGGCCACGCAACATATTAAATATTGGTTTAAGAATAAGGGAACAGAAAATTGAAACAACAATGTAAAAGCTAGTAATAATATTGTTGAAAATAACAATTAGGATAAAAGATACAATCTCAGAAATAGACAAGAGATTTTATGTACGGAAGGATCAGGTGATCCTTTTAGTCAGGACGGCCGAATTGTAGTATATAAGTATCTAAGCTAATATATGTAGTGTATAAGTTAGTCTGTAAGCCATAATGTGTAATGTAAGTTATAAGAATTGTCTATATGTGCAATATGGTGGTGTGAGTGAGCGTGTCGGCATTGTAACAGGAGAATAAAAGGATCAGTTTTAAATAAGCGATCGAAAAAGAACTTTGTGCGCTTGTTTATTACCCACAGTTTTTATATTTTTATAAACACTTTGTAACTACAACAAATAATTGGCAATACAACAAAACTCATTTTGGGCTAATATAAAATTATTAAAGTTTAATAAAGATTAAAGTTAATAAATCGAATTTAAAAAATGTGAGTGAAAAACTTTAAGTATGCACTTTCCAGCTATAAGCATAAGGACCTCAATAGCATAGTGTATAAAGCGACGTTTAGTCTATGATACAAAACAACAGAGAGTGGGTTCGAGCTCTCCATCAGGATTTTAAATTTTTTTTTTTTGTTTGTTTCTTTTTTTGGGTTTTTTATTTTTTGCTTTTTAAACTTTGTATTTTTAAAACTTTGTAACTACAACAAAGACAACAAACAGAATTAGAATAGAAAATATTCAAAGTTAAAGAAAGAGAAAGAGTCAATGTTATGTTATTTAACAGCGTGTGCACACACACACACTTTGTTTGCTCTGTTAACAAAATAATTCTCCTTCTTAAATGGTTTATTTATATACTTATTATTTTCAAGCGTAAAATATAATTCATTTTTTTTAAAAGAGAGATGTTTATATCAAACCTTCATTAATTCATTTAGCTACCTAAGTCAACGTGTTTCACATCAAAGGCTCGTGAGTGATAAGCACACTCACACATTTTTTTTTATAATTATTTAAAAAATGCATAAAGGTGCTTATGCCGACACACAGCACGACGAACGAATGAAGATCAAATACGAAGCTAATAACAGTAGAACAGAGTGAAATTCAAAGCGTACACTGTCTGTCTGCTCTGTAAACAGCATAATTCTAAATGTTTCATGTACTTTTTATTATTATTTGTCAAAAATTCAGTACCAAGCTTATATCGTGCGTTCGCTGCAAAATATGGCCTTGTTTGGTAAGCCCCGGCTCGTGAAACAGGGCATCAGAAATTCAATCCCAGCACGTAGTTGGGATTTTTTGACAAGATAACAAACAAATCAAAATAAAACGGTAACTGTTGTAAGTAGAGGATCATCGACTGTTCGTTTTAAGTTTTAATTGCAAAACATCGCCTATGGGGTTCCAGACTGGCTACGCCTCGGGGTCGTCAACTGTTAAATGCCTTAATACACTCACGGAGAGAAGTTCAATCTACGGAATCCCCTACGCACTACCCCAGTGACAATTGTCGCCTTCCTGACGTATTGGATTTAGTTGTTTTTGCTGGAATTCATCCAAATCGGTTGTCCATTACCGAATCTACTGATCTGTCCTCAGACCATCTCCTATTAATTGCTGAGCTTAAGATTGCTGCTGATCGCTTCTCAATTAAGAAGAGATTACTTTCTGCACATGCTGACATGTTGCGTTTCCGAACTGGCCTAAAAGATCGTTTAAATCTGAATCTGGAAATCTCATCTCCAAATGATTTAGACAATGCTGTTGAACTGTTTGCTCGTTTCTTATACGCTGCAGCCACCATTGCATCCTCCCGGTCTCTTGTGCCTTCCGCTTCAACCCAGCCTACTTTAAAATCTGCCACCCTGATCTGGTAAGATACAAGAGGAGGCTCCGTCGAAGATATATGCGAACACGCAATATCTTGGTTAAAGCTGCCTGGTGCAGAGCTGACCTCCAATTAAAACTTCATCTCGCCGAGGAAAGATCTCGTTATTTCGAGGACCTATTACAAAATGCTGATCCAAGTAAATCCTCAGGCTTTAACATGTGGAGAGCCACACGTTGTATCAAACAGCAACGTTTTGCACCACTTCTGGACACGAACAACCTCTGGTGCCATTCTGATTTTGATAAAGCTACAGCTTTTGCAAATGAGCTCTTCCGGAGATTCACACCTCATCAGCTTGCAGCTCCTGCTGATGTCGCCTGCACATTGTCTCTCGCTTGCAAGACTGTAATGTATCCTCCAGTCACATTAAACCAGTTTCCCAAGTGAGGTGTATCAACAAATCAAAGTAATCATATTGAAGAAAACTCCAGTGTACGATGGCATCGACGACAGAGCAAAGGTCCACCCCCATAAGGGTGTGATGTTCTTGGTGTTAATTTTCAATGCGATGTTACAACTAGGTCACTTTCCCACTCAGTGGAAGTGCACTGCACTATTGAGCCTTCAGAATGTAATTCCATATCATCAATTTGGTTTTAGGGAACACCATGGTACACCGGAGCAAGTTCACCGAGTTGTACACCACATTCTATCTGCACTTGAGGGCAAGCAATACTGCGTTGGCACTTTTGTAGATATCGAACAAGCTTTCGACCGTGTCTGGCTTCAAGGACTGCTCTATAAGTTAAAAGACATCCTACCGACTGTTCTTTTCAAAGTTATAGAATCTTTCTTGACTAACTTTCTACGTCAAGTATAGAGAAACTAAGTCATCAATCAGACCTATATAGGCTGGTGTTCCCCAAGGCACCGTATTAACTCCTATTCTTTTCACCATCTTTACAGCTGATATATAACCTACTTCTAATTCCACCATTATAGCCAATTACGTGGATGACACTGCGCTTCATTGTTCTGACAAATCGCCGACTGTAGCCGATTCAAACCTACAGTCATACTTGAATCGTTTGGAAGCCTGGTTCACAAGGTGGAATATGAAGGTTTACTTAGGTAAGTCACAACTGTGTTCCTTCACGCTCAAAAGAAATAATATAGCTCCGGTAACTTTTGGTGGCCTGGCGATACCACAGTCTTCAGTTGTAAAATACTTGGGCTTTCACCTAGATAAATGTCTAATTTGGAAATTTCATATTACCAATACTGCTCGTTCCTGTTCCTACAAAATGAAAAAATTGAACTGGCTTCTGTGTAAAAAGAGCAAACTTAAAATAAATAAAGAAAATAAGCTTCTAGTATACAAGCAAATCGTTGCTCCTTCCTGGAAATATGCTATCCAGCTATGGGGTACATCTCGCCCTTCATATCGCAGGAAAATTCAAGACCTTTAAAACAAAGCGCTAAGAACAATCACCAATGCCCCTTGGTTTGTCAGGAACTTTACGCTTCACAACGACCTCAGCATGCCTACAATTAAATTAAAACAGGAAATAAACTTCCACAGCAGCCGATACAATAACATAATTCTGTCCCACCAAAATACACTCGCAGAGTCACTCACCAGGATGGTGATTCAAAGGCGGTTAAAAAAGAACGACTTACCAACACTCAGCTAACAAATTACACCCTCTTTTCTATAAATTGCACTTATATCAATCTCTGTAAATGTCAATAGTTTACTTACCAATATTTTAAAGCTTAAGCGGTTCAATGTTCTTAATAAATACAATTTAAAAAAAAAAAAAAAATAAAAAGTTTTAATTATCAAGTGCCTTTTAGTTTCCATATGTATGTTATAAAAACTATACAAAATGAGTACATAGCGAAAAAGAATCTTTTTGTACAAATAGAGTAACCATGCTTCTCCTCCGACATACTCTGCCCATCGAACGATGCAGTGTACGTTCAATCTTCATTTTGTTGTGGAACAGGAGCGATCTTACAAACTGGCCGCCGTATAATTCCATTTTTTGTTTTTACGTCAGCCACTCGGACCCGTCCATCAGCACCGGCATGAGTGTTGGCTATGCGGCCAAAGAATCATGCTAGGGTTGTGTGTTGTCCTTATGAATTAAAACAATTTGGCGCGACTCAGGTTTAAGCAATTTGGGAGCGCTCTTGCAATGCATGTAAATAATCGCACCTCCACTGTTCCAAAAGTGTTGTTTTATGTATGTGACGCGCTGCCAACCCATCGGATATTAAAGCCTGCTGTCATCAACTGCTGGCTCCGGTAGCGACATTAGAGAAGCTCCGATCATATAGTGTGCTGGGGTCAGTACCTCTCCGTAATTGGGTTCATCAGAAGCAGGTGCAATCGGTCGAGAGTTAAGTATCGATTCAGTCTCTATTGTAATCGTTTGCAGCTCCTCGTACGTTAGACAGGTGTTAATCAAATTCTTCACCAGTTGGCTTTTCATCGATTTGACCGCAGCTTCCCAAAGTCCACCAAAATGCGGTGCACGCAGTGGTATAAATTTATACTCAAATCCTATGGTGCTGCCGAACGTCTGCAAATTCGATGTGCTTACTTGCCCAAACAGCTGCTGTTTAAAACCTTCGAGTTGCGGGCGAGATCCAACGAAATTAGTTGCGTTGTCGCAATATATCCGTTGTGGGATAATTCGGCGGCCAACAAAGGGCTTTAAACAAAGAATTGAAGTATTAGTAGACAAATCAGAAATCAACTCAACATGGACTACTTTTGATGAGAAACACACGAACACTGCCATGTGCGTTGAATGGCACCTTGCTGCGTACACGGTATGACGTACCAAAAGGGACGCAAAGATCTACCCCAGATACTAGGCATGGACGTTGAGCTTGAAATCGATCGGCTGGAAGTAATCCCCTAACGTTCTGCATTAGGCACGGCTTGTAATGGTAACAATGTGTTTAGTGACCACATTCCGTACTACTTCTCTTGCATTAATGATCCACACCTCAAGATGCAGTAAGCTGATCAGAGCCTTCGGTCCTGTGTGCAAATGCTGCCGATGTAGAGGATCCACGATCCTGAATGTAAAAATCAGGGCTGCAAACAGGTTCTCAACCAAACCGATTTTAAAACCGAACCGTTGCGATGTTTGTTCTTCGAACTGAAACATTAACCAAGATGCAGTAAGCTGATCAGAGTCTTCGGTCCTGCGTGCAAATCCTGCCGATGTAGAGGATCCACGATCCTGAATGTAAAAATCAGGGTTGCAAGCCGGTCCTCAACCGAACCGATTTTTGAACCGAACCGTTGCGATGTTTGTTCTTCGAACTGAAACATTAACCGAATATTTTTTATTTAAGAAAGTCTGAACCGAACCGAAAACCACTTCAAAAAAAGGTTCGGTTCGGTTCATGCTAAAAATGCAATTCTCAATCTAAAAATTATTTCATTTGACTTAAGGTCAAATGTAGATGAACCTCTTTTAGAAGACATTCTTTTATTAAATTTGAATACTGAATAATTGAAAAAAAATTATGTAATATCTTATGTAAATTATTGCAAAGCAATTAAAGAACAATGTCTTGAACCTTCCTTTAATAATCAAATGTTTCTTGAAATAATAATTTTTGTAAAAGAAAAGTTTTGATACATAATATAGATACTTAATGCAAAAATATTGAACCATTTGAACAGAACCGAACCGCGGTTCAGAGGTACTTATGAACCGGTTCTTACACCGGTACAGGTTTCCTCTAAGTGGTTCGAACCACTGAACCGAACCACACTGATTTTTGAAGCGGTTTGCAACACTGGTAAAAATACTACCTTTTGAAAGCAAAAGGAGAAATTTGTCATTATGAAGTATAGGTGCTTTGCTTAGCATCCGCCAACGCGCAGTTGTCCAATGTTGACGTGTAAAGCGCATCAGCTAGGGTGTAAGTCCTATTGACACTTACTCTATTAAAGACTCGCAACACATATGCCATGACGCAAAGTTCGAAGATAAGAAGATAATTTTCAAATAATGAATCCTATAACACTCTCTTCGTTACGCTACGATGTTCTAACTCAGATTCTTTGAATATGTCAATTAACAAAGTTTGAGGCCAATGTACTTTCATTTGCTTTAAGAACGCTGGTCCCGTAAACCAAATTGTCTCCGCCAACTCGGATACTTGACACCCGCGTTCATGGGATTAGCGTTGCCAGGGACATGCCGCCAACTGACATCTGATGACTTAGTTTGCATCTCCGAAATACAGTTTGCCACAAAACAATTAATTTTGATGAGTTAATTTTTAGCCAGTGCAGAACAATTTTAAGGTTTGTCCATAAAAAGATGTCAATAATGAATGGATTCAATTTATGTTTGATTGTGTCCTACGTTTGGGACAACAAAAACGCGGCGTAGACGTGGTAGAGAATTGCCTTAATAGGTGCCACCTTCGACTTTGCTATTATTAACGTTGTCCTAAACGTTCCTTGAATATCAGTCCTCAAGTAAATACAGTAGCCATAGGCGCGCTGTGATGCATCAGAGAATCCATGAATTTCAGATGTGTACGTTGGTGATGAGTTGATGAGCCGTGGAATCTTAATTGTATTAAGATATTGTAAATCTGGCTCGATTTGCCACCACTGAACTTGTAATTCAACCGGAAGTGGCTCGTTCCAGTCTAAACGATGCATCCAAAACTCCTGTATGCATATTTTGCATCAGATGATGACTGAAGACAAAAGCCCTAAGAAATCATACAAACGTGAGACTAGTGGTACGATATACCGTTTCGTTGCAATAAATGTTGAAGGTAAGTCATACCGAAAGTAGAAAATATCCTGGTTCGGCTGCCATTACATACCGAGTGACTTTGTGATATCATTGCTATCGAGATTAAAGTGAAACTCCAATACTTCACTTTCAATGTTAATCGTGTTCCATTTGGCGAGTTCTAACCTTGCTTTGGAAAAAAATGTTCGTCACCTGTAATGCCTTCAGCTGCAACTCTCAGACATTATCTGCACCTGTAAGAAGATCATCCACGTACGTGTCTTCCTTGAGTATTGCTTCTCCAACTGGAAATTGTTCCGCGTAATGATCTGCAATATATTTGAGGCTACGAATGGCTAAACATTGGCAATAAGTGCGTGACGATGCAAAAGAAAAGCAATCATTGTCAAAATCAAATCGGTGCGGCCAACCATCAATATCTCATTAAGTGAATGATTTAACGATGCCTTGCATGACGCGTCAAATACAACTCGAAGTAGTTACGCATTGTGGCCGAAGCACACCATGATGTGAAATTACGTAGTTCGGTCCCTTTTCGTCAAACTGAGTCACTAACTGCATATAATTTAGTGCGATATATTCATTCATGAATTTGACGTATTCCCTTAACAAAGGCTGGCGTTCTAACCGGCGTAATCTGCATAAATCGCTGCTTAGCAATGTCGATCGATGTACGCAATTCACTAGGTGTCTTATTAAAAGGCACACTCACTACAACACGCCCTGACGGAAGAAATCGTGTGTGTGTGTCTCATAGTGCCTTTCACACTCCTGCTCCTCTCGGGTCCAGTTTTGGTTGTCTGTTTAAGGCATATCAAATTCTTCATTATTCCAAAACTTTTGAAGTGTCTTCAGTAATTCACAAGAATGTGCTTCATTGCATTAAGAGATGCTTGAAATTGAAGTATAGTTAATCTTTCCACCTGTAATGCAACGTAATGTGTTAACGAGGCATGGCAGGCCAGGTCCAAGAGGTATTTTACCATCTGCTACTAAATCAAAAAATTCCTTGTGTACTAATAAGTAAGTCGATCTTTTGTGGCTTGTAAAATAAGGGTTCTGCTAATAAAACGCTCGGGCTGATTCAATGAAATTGTTCTTTTTACTACAATTTGTAATTGCATTGCTTTTACTGACAATCGAGATCGTATACAGAGTTGTTTCCACAGAAAATTTAATTTGTGCATTAACTTCTCCTATACCCGAAATCTGCCGATGGAATTGAAGTTGCAATCGTTTAGCTAATTCTTTCGTTATAAATTTGATTTCTGACCCAGAGTCAAGCAATGCTCTATCTGACTGAAATGTATGTTGCGATTTAATTAAATGTAGTGTGCAGCTGGCTACGTGACCTTTCCGCAAACTGATCAGACAAAGAGACGTTTGTTTCACAAATGCACATCTATCTTGAATTGAAAGTGTTATGAATGATAGACACTGATTATTCATTAAACACTTTGGGCAACCACTCTGTGCGACACAAAAAGCCGTTTTTATATTGCGTTGCCTTATCTTTCTGATTTGGTTTATCCTCAAATATGATTTTTAAATAATTTTCTAAAAACTGACAATGACGGCTAAGAGTATGGTAACATCATCCAATGTAGGCAGTTTGTCAAATTCTTGAACTCGATCATATGACTGTTTTGCCTCTGCATCTACCTTTCACAAAACAAGATGGATAAGTATGCCATTCAGAAAATCTGCTTCATTCCCTAAAGATAACAACGATCCACGCAGCGCTGCTACCGCATCTAGAATTAAGCGAAGAGATGCAGGATCTGCCTTTTTCATATCTGAGATATCGAAAAGCTCGGATATGCTCTTTGAAAATTAGAACCTTTTTATCGCATCTTTCTTGCAATTGATTCAGAGCCGTTGGATAGTCCTCCTCGGATACTTGAAAAGGTGTAAAAGTATTTAACGCGGCACTAGACAGACAACTCAATATCGAAATAGTCAACTTTAATGACGGTAAGCGATTATGATATAGATGAGTCGTGATAAAGGCCGTAATAAATTTTGTGTAGTCACCATATTTGCCATCGAAATAGTCAACTTTAATGACGGTAAGCGATTATGATGACTACTCACACATGTAGTTTAATTTAAAAAAGTTGTTTCCTCGAACTCTTTCCTCTTCTTTCGAATTAATGCTTTCACTGCCACAAAAGCACCTTCGATTACACCTCGTTGATCATCAACTAGTTTCAACTACTCGATGTTTGTCTGTATAATACAAATTTGCGGAATATAAGACTATAATTTGCATGTGCCATTCCAGTGTATCTAGGTCTTGTTGTTCTTTTTTTGTTTCTATCCTTTTTTTATGCTAGTTATGTTTTTATTCATACTAGCTCTTTGTTGTTTTAAAGCAGTCAGTTGCTGCGCTAAAGTTACAGGGCTCATGCTTAGTTGTTGTTGTTTTCTTTTGCTACAATGTTATAAATTTGAATAATAATAATTGGAAGTAACTAAATAATTATCCAAACTGCAAACAAACGCTACGAATGTTCAAAATATCAACAGCTGTTACCTATATATTAATACGGAGACAAGATTCTTTTCGTTCCGTTTTACCTTACTTAACGTCAACGTATTTTCATAAAAATTATATGGTTTGAAAGGTATTCATCTCTAGATTGGTAAGGTGTTTTATTTTTAGGCCAATATATTAATGTTAATGTTGCCAAACACAGTTGAGAAAATAATGCGTTTATTGTTATAAATAACAACAAGCATTGAAAACACCATACGGCTCACTGCATATGCAGCGATGTTGTGGAATGAGGTAACGAAAATATTTTCAAACGAATATGTATATACCTACGAACGATTGATTGTGTACAAATTAATAATTAAGTCATTTATTGTTAACTCCTCCCCTTCTTAAAAGAAGGGCGTCCTGGCTTCATATATTGACGTGCGACCACTTCTCGATAGGACAGTTGGCCGGATACTGAAAGAGGTGATGTTGCTTTAAGCGAAGTGCGGTACTCTGAGGTTCTTACTAACTTAAATATAAAACTCATATAATAATTGAAAATACCATACAACAAAATTAATAAATATATTAAAAATACTAAATAAAGGAAAATAAAACAACAATGAAAAATTAAAATAAAAGTACAAAATGAAAAAATTCAAGAATAAATATAAGATCAAAAATCAAATAAAAATTAAAAACACAAAATGAAAATATGCAAAATGGATGAATAAGTAAATGAATGGATAAATATTTTCATATTCTGTAGAGTGCTCATCCTCTACTATTAGTTAATATAAGTGAATTTTTTTTTTTTTTATTGCGGAGTCTAAACCCATTATTTACCATTCAACGGCTAATGGTTATTTCATACCATCTTTGTGGGCTTCTTTACCATTAATAATCACGACTGTTCCCAAATCGGCTTCAATGGTTCCCTCCACGTATAGTGGTGAAAGTTTTTTTTCCTAATCTACGGTTCGTTTTCACCATAACCTTATCCCCAACTTCACATTTTTTATCCTGCCTATTCCTATTATGACTTTCAAGGGCTTTACTCTGATAATTTCCTGTTTTTTGTAACTTCTTCCCTAAGCTCTTGCCCATCTGATCTCTAAATGTCGAAAGGTCTCTGTCCAGTAACGGAGTGAATCGATGTTGTATTTCACGGTTGCTAGCAGTACTATCTCATTTGTGTCATCAAAGTTCTTATCAAGCTTTACGCATTGTGATATTTCGCTGAGGGTACTGTGGAATCTTTCCACTTGCCCGTTTTACAGTGTCTATGTTATGTTTTTTAATGTGGACTGAATGCTAAGCGAGTTTAGTGATTTTTTATTAACACAGTACATAACATTTGTGTCTTGAAAAAAAATGTAATAGTTGCAGCAATGCCGGCTTCACATCGAGAATTAATCTTGAAGCAATTTTCTGGACAATGGCGAATTTCGAGAACTCATAACGCAAGTTAGGAAGTATTTTGAATCTATAGAAAAGATATCGACATGAAAGATTTTCCCAAAATACATTGGGACGGGTGTTTCACCGATTACGTGGTTTAACGGATGACTATTGTACTTAGCCTGGGGACAGTTCCTACAATTTTGCGCTACTTCTTTGGCATTCTTTTCCATTTTTGGGAAGAAATATTCGTTCAGGATCTGTTTCACGTTTTCATTTGCGGCACGGTGAGCTCGGTTGTGTTCAGCTGTGACTATTTCTAACTGATCGTTCGGATCGTGAATGTCTATGACGAATTTCTTCGTATGCCTAAATTTTACATTTAGGAACATTTCTACGAGCTTGTGCTGAATATGTGCTATCTCTATTAACAACCTCCTGAATAACATGTAATAATGTGTCCTTATTATCAAAGTTGATTACGTGTCTTGTCTTCTTTCCAAACACTATGAAATTTCGCAATGAGGGGTTACTGGTCTCTTCTATTATTATCTGATTCCTTAAACAGTTTAAAGGCTTATCTACAGTTTCTATCGTATAGGTTAGGGATTCTTCACTGTGTGGTCAGAACTTGCGTCATTTTCCATGGCATTAACATACTGTCGCGATAACTCGTCGGGTAGAAGGTTTTCTTTGCCTGGCTTATAAAAAGTTTGGCGTTATGCTCGTCAACAACACCTTCCACCGCTTAATTTTTGCGTTCGGATTTCGATCTGAGACCGCAAATATCAAGGGCTGGTGGTCAGTAAAAATATTAAGATTTTTGACTCCGTATGGATAGTTGCGGAAACTTTTCAGTGCCCACACTATGGCCAATAGTTCTCTTTCGTTAGTTTTGAAATGTAGTTCCCTATCTCGTATTGTTCTAGATATCATAGTGATGCGTTTCCCCTCCTGAGACAAAACTGCTCCTAAGCCAGTTGACGACGCATCTGTTGTTAGATCAAAATGTTTCTTAAAGTCCGGGTAAGTTAATATGACGTCTTCCGAAGTGAGTACCTCTTGTAACAAATTAAATGACTGTATCTGTTGCTCGGTGAGTTTAATTTTCACCTTTTTTGATTGTCGCGCACTTCTTGTTCTGTTTTCACCTTTTTAAATATTAGTCAATGGCCTTGCTATACTGGCGAAGTCTTTTATAAAACACCTGTAATAACTAGCAAGATGTAAGAAAGATCTAATTCCAAATAACGTTGATGGTTGAGTGTAATTTCTGATTACCTGAACTTTATCGGAGTATGTTTTAATGCCACCCCCCAAGACAATGAAGCCGAGGTATTCTACTTCCGTCTTAAACAACTTTGATTTTTCTGCCGAGACCCTCATGTTGGTTTCATGCAACTTCTGTAATATCTGCTCTATGTCCCGGACATGCTGTTCTTTATTTTTTGAGAAGATATTTACATCGTCTACATACACGTGGCAAATCTAACCGATATGTTCCCTAAGCACATCATCGATGGCCCTTTGAAAGATACTGGGAGCATTTTTTAGGGTAAGGCAAGTCTGCAGAATTCATATTTGCCATTGTTGACGGAGAATGCGGTTTCCTCCCTGTCTCCTTCTGCCAATTCAATTTGATGAAACCCCAACCTAAAGTCGGGGGTTAAAAATACTGAGAGTTTCCCATGTCTGACAATATCACCGTCACGTTCGGAACTGGATACTTGTCATCAATTGTCTTTGAATTGACCTTCCGAAAGTCTTTTACTAAACGTTTCTTTCTATTGCCCATTTCATCGACACCATTTTTGTCTACGACCCAGATAGGGTTATTGCATGGTGACTTCGATGGTCTTATAATACCATCTGAAAGAAGTTGTTTAATTTCACAATTAAATATCCATAGGATATGAATACAATCTAGAGTAGAAGAGGTGTTTGTCGATTGTTCTGATTGTTGCAACAATATTAGTATTAAATGAGAGTGACTCGTTAGTGTCGGCGAACGCCTTCTGGTTTTTTGTTATCATCCTGAAGAATTGTTCCCTTATGATTACGGGGACATCTACATTCTGAATTTTAAAGAAGTTGACGTTCTTGCATTTGAGGAATAAGAGATTTTCTCTTCTGAAATCATATCTTATTTCGTTTTGTTTAAGATCTATTTTGGCATTTAGCTTGTTTGATGGGTCAAGGCCGATAATACCATCAAAAGTCGTTAGATTGGGCAATATAAAAAAATCATCATTCATCCCAAAAATATTGGTCCTACATTTCTGATTTATTGGGGTATTACCAATCATTGATTTTACTACGAATGGAGAGAAAACTGGGATAGTTTCTTTTAGTTCTGGAATAGGTTTTATATAATTTCTAGCCGCCCCAGTATCCACTAATAATTTCAGTTCTCTCCCTGCCCGCCTTAGTGTTCGGCTGGTCCACGGGAGCAGGGATTCACTTCTTAAAAATTGAGTTGATCGATGTCTTCGACTTCCTGCTCTGTTTGGAAGTCATATGCTTGGCCCTGTTCAGCATCCTGATCGATCTGGTTGACCATCTGGAATTTTGATGGTCCGGCCCTTGGTATACTTGTGAGTTTTTACGTTGCTGCTTCTGGGCCGTCTTTTGTGACTAGTCGCGCTGTGTACGATTCATATGAAGTTTTGATTCGGTCGGGTCTACCTCCATTGGGTTGGAACGTCCTTGGGAATTTCCTCCATTCCTTGGTTGCTTGATGTAATAAGGCGTTTTCTGTTGTGAATCCGCCTGGCGTATTGTTCTCAAATCCCCTCTCTCAAATCGTGAAAGCTGTGGCTAAACGGTACCGCTCTTGGTTGGCTTCTACCTCATGAACCAAGGCCACGGCGGTTGGGAGGTCGAGTGGTCTTGATGCAAAGAGTATATCACAAAGGGCCTGAAATGAATACTCGTTGAGCATTGGTGGAGCCAAAATACTGTCAAATGATATTATTGTTTTATTTGTTAGCAAGGTTAGTTTCCTTTCAACCTCGTCATAGAATAGCAATACTAATAAGTTACCCTGTCTAAGTGTCGACAATTCTTGCTCAATGAGGTATATCGGACGTTTATCCGCATAAGTAAAATCCAACCTCGCAATAATGGCTTTAAAATTTAGAACCGTGTTAAATGATAACAACATCGCGTCCGCAGGACCTATTATCTTGTTCCTTATAATTCCTATTGCTTGGAAATGCCTTAGGTTATTCCTGTCATATTGAAAAGGCTGATAAGCTGTATGTGCTACTTGTCTTCAGGACACATATTTGCCATCGAAATCAGGTAAAGACTTTACTAGGTCTAACGGTATTTCACCAATTAAAATTAGATTTTAGCTCTTTTTATTTAGTTTTTCTTTTCTTTTTCAGTAATACGAATTAGTACAGATTATAATTTAGTTTATTTAAAGTCTTTGATCAACGTGGACTAGTTCTTATTTTTTTGAATTAATTTGTAGTTTTAGTTTTTCTTTTTCTTTGGCTAACACCTTGTAGAGTTTTGATACCTTAGTTGTGTGCTCAATGCTTCCGCAGAAGTTTCTAAAACTAATGCGCTTTGCTTCTCTAATCTCTTTGTTATAGAGTGTTAGAGTCTTCCTGTATCCAGTCGGTAGTTTTTGATCTGTTTGATAACCTTTGAACTTCCGTTATTAGTTTCATTAGATCATTGTTCCACCAAGGTACGTCTTTGGTAGAGCGTGCCTTACTTATTGGACAACTATCCTCAAATGAGTCAATAATTACTTTATTGAAATGTTCCACCGCAGCTTCTAATTGTATTGAATTTCTGATACAGTTACCTAATTTTATTTGCCTTAGGTTTGCATTCAGATTATTAAGTATTTATCACAGTATATTTTCCTCGGATTCCTTAAAATTCTTAGCGTTAATTGCGCCCCTTTCAAGTCAAATCTCAGTATTCTGTGATCAGACATTGATAGTTCATTGGAGACTATCCAATTCTGAATAAGACCTAATCCCCAGGTATTTCCTAAAGTTGGGTCCAAGACTTCTTTTCTCACGCTCGTTACGAAAGTGGGTGTGTTACCCACATTGAGAATTTCTAATTTACTACTAATGATAAATTTAAGAAGTTACTCACCACGCTTATTGGTGGCCGTGCTCCCCATACCTCGCTATGAGCATTGGCGTCACATCCAAGTATCAGAGGTAGCTTCTTCCTTTCACAGTACTCCACCAGTTTGTAGACAAGATTGGGTGGGGCCCGAGTGTCTTCCCCTGGTAGGTATCCTGATGCAAATACGATTTTTCGTGTGTGCCCGTCGATGTTGATCGGGATCTGTACCGCTACTAGATATCTAGAGAGGAACTCTGGAAGACAGAAGTATTTCATATATTTTGTTAATACTATGCAAGTTCTTGGGTTATCACTTCTTATGTCCCATATTACCTGCCTATTTTATGCTGTCAAACCTCTGATTTGACCCCTGAATACCCAGGGTTCCTGGGCCAGCACTATACTCATGTTGGACCTGAGTGTTGCTCTCGCGATGACCGCCGAGGCGGCCTTCGCATGATGTACGTTGATTTGGGCAACTCTAATGCTGGCCATCTCTACGTTAATTACGTGCCGGTTTCTCCTTAACATCGCTCTCCGCCAGTGCATCGTCGATTTCTGACAGGAGTAATTTGTCGGCATCTGCTTCTCCGTCGGTCAGTTTTAGTGCTGCTAGGTTGATGGCGTTGATGTCTTCGCTTTCGACAGCAAGAACGCTGACTTCCACTACAGGCATCTCGCTCCTGACCACTTCCTTTGCCACTTCTTTCAAGATTTCCTCGGCGCCAGCTGAGCTTTGCTCAGTTGTGGCCCCTGCGCCTACAGGATCTCCACTTGCGCGTCCTTTATGTAAATGGACCGGGATCTTGCCAAATCTGTAGCCCACTCTACAGCCGTTGGCTTTGATCGCTTCAAGTGATCGGTCATCAATGCCGTTTGTTAGCAGTTTCCCGTTCTTCTCGACTTTGCTACTGAAGATTCTCCAGAGATTGGTGATCAGTACTTTGTTCTTAGTTACCATCAGGTCGAGTAGCTTCTTGTCTTCGATACCTACTACTCTGGGAAGGTATACTGTCATCAGATGTACACCGGGGATGGCATATCGAGTGTATGTCGTCAGCTCTGTCCCCTTCCACCCAGATAGCTTAGGTATTGTTGACTTCACCAATTCCGCAACCACTGTGGTGGAGCAGTCAACCAGGATGAGGCCTGGCTTAAAGTGGATGCCGTCAAATTCAAGTTCGGTCTCAAACCCTTTGAACATTTCGTCCATCATCAGGTTTTCCACTTGTCCCTGTTCCTCACGTTAGAGGATGATCTCCGAGTATGATTGCGGGAGTATATTCCCCCTATATATATATATATATATATATATATATATAGGGGGAATATAGCCAGCCTGACACCTTTGGTGATGTTGGCGTAGCTGACATTCGCCTTCCTGGAGGCCGCCTCTGGTTTCGCTGCAGGTTTTGGCAAATTTTTCTTCTTGGTTTCAACCCCCAACCGTAGCCCTGCTCTTTTTTGCGAAGTTGCCATCAGTTGGACTGATTTCTGCAGCACCTCTTTTCCTTACATCGGAGGTGTTCTTAGCGCGATCGAGCACCTTCTGTTTGGCTTCTTCGGGCGTTAGGCACTCACTGAGATAGCGCAGATACCATTTGGATGTCGAAGCATTCTCAGCAGCCACAGTTCCCCGACTTCCCATTCATTTTGGTCCAGTTGCCGTCCGTGGCACAGGTGTAGAGTTGTTGTCTCCAGTATCTTTGCCCTCCGTCTGTCCTCTCCGTTTATGAGTTAGAACGTGACGTTCAGTATTGAGAACATTGTGATCCACCTGATCCGCCAGTTGAGATGCACTATGTAAACCTGCTAACTTATTGAGTTTTTTTATTGATTCCGTTTTGAATCCCACGAGTGATGGGGAAAGGAAGGTCCGCTGTGTCATAGCCGCGTTACCACGGTAATCCCATCTTTACTCACTGAGGTGGGCAGGTATCAGTGAGGTGCGTCGCTGGAATACAGTATGGTAACCCCTAACTGCAAACAGCAAGCCGATGGACACGTGCTATCCCGGCTTAGGGGGAACTCTATTGGTGAGGATAAGAGTTGTAGTAATATTTATCATTGTGTTGATATGAATTCTAGAGAACTTTGAACTAATAAACCTTATAATATGAAGTCTAGATTCTAAGCTTAACCTAAGTTCAGTACAGTGCTATTTGAAATCAAATTTAGAGTCGAAAAGAGTTCCAAGTATTTTAAATTCATTTACATTTTCAATAGTAGTGTTATGATACGTAAGATTGCAATTTATGGCAGAGCAGCGATGCTTTCTACAAATATGCAGCAATTTACATTTGTCCGTTGAGAGTGTGGCACCCGACAAATTTCCAAAATCCTGTATGTCCTCTAAAACATTTGAGAAGGTATTGTGTACTTTGTTAATATCTTTGATCTTGGTATATATTATTGCGTCGTTTGCGTAAATGGCTAGCTGTATGTTTTTATGCCGTAATATTGTTTTATTTAGTTTTTCAAAAGCAATCATAAAGAGTACAACTGATAAAGGGGAATCATGTGGGAGCCATTATGAAGTGGATGTAAGTCTGAGTAGGCATTATTAACTCGAATACTGAAAGAGCGCCCCAGAGCATAAGCTGATCAAGCACGGCATGTACCCAAACGAGATCAAACGCTTTTTCGAAATCCGTCCCCAGAACGGTGACGTGATTTTTTGATGAAAGAGCGTCCGACAAGAAATACTGTATTTTTAACAGTGCGTCCACTGTGTTGTGCTTGCGTTTGAACGCAAGTTGGTTATCTGAGATTAGCTTGTACCTGCTTATGAACCAAAGTTTGTTAAAACAGGGTAGCAATAGGATGGCCTGTAGCTGCCAATCTCGTATGTCGGTTTATTGGGTTTGGGGACCGGCTCTATAGTTGCCGTAAACCAAGCGTGGGGGTATATACCGTTGTCTAATATTAAGTTGTAAATTTTGATAAGTCCAAGCCTGACATCTGGGGGCAGGTTTCTTATGATAGGATATGATATCCTGTTGAATCCTGGAGTTTATATATTTATCTAAATTGGTGTATAAATATACAAATCATTCTAGTCGAAATTTTTTAAGGTTTTCCCAGTTTATCCTAATTATTTGAGTCTATCATAACTAAACTTAAAGGTAAATCTTTTGATATCATCAGTATACATGGAATAAGAACGTCTTCCCCTTTGAATCTATTGCTGATAATTGTTGCCTTGATCAAATTCAAAGTAACTCATTTATTGCCAGTGTGGTCCCGTTACATAATTTAGGGCATTCAAATTTCGAATGAGCATCACCGTTGATCCACTTTTTAACGTTAATAAGTGTGATGGTATTCCTGGTGGCTCCAACGAATTCAGAAATTCTGTTGGATAGTTGACAGCTTGATCATTGTCAATATCTATATTTGACTTGTTCTCCTTCAATTGAATTTGAACGTTCAGCTTATTTACATCATCATTTTTTTGAGCTCAAATTGCTCGTCCGCTGACCCACTCTGGAGTTTGATAGTTGCCTGTTAAATTCGGGAATACTTTGGTTATAACGTCCTGGATATTGCTTTTTATTTGAAGAAAATTGGGTGGAAAGTAAATCTCATTTTTTGTGCGATCAGTTGGAATTTTTCTGTTTCCAATATCCAAAAATTGCTTGGAAAATAATTCTGCAGATGGATCATGCAACAAATGCATACGCATATTTGATTTGAGCGTGATTTTTGCGACGTGTTTCCACAGATATGATGCCTTTAAGCATGCGTTCAGCTCATCTGCGGGTATTGATTGGGGAAAAACAGGCAACATTTGGCGAAAATCAACTGCAAGAAGTATGAGAGCACCTCCCATCGGATGGTTCTTTTCTCGGAAATCTCTGAGAGTCCGGCCAAGTGCTTCAACCGATTTTTTATGGGTCATGGTGCATTCGTCCCAAATTATAATTTTGTACGTTTTAAGGATTGTGGCCATACCAAAATTTTTGCTGATGTTGCATTTAGGTTCCCTGGTCTGGTTCAAATTTTTATTTTTTTTTTTTTTTCCCAATAGATAAAGTACATTTGTTTCTTATTATATAACAATAAATTTAAAAAAAAAAAAAAACAATAATACTTTTTTAACATTGAAAAGGGGGTTTATATTTGACAAATACGAACATTTTCGAATTGTCAGTTTGAAGTGTTATGGCTTGGTTTATTTTTGAGTACTACTTGCGGCTGCCCCACTCTCGCGAGATACCGCAACGTTCCTCTCAACAACCCAAGACCAACACATGTACATATTAGTGTAGGTATAATATTAAATATGTAAAGACAAAATCTATGAAGTAGAGTAGCTACGTTAAGTCCACTGGTCTGCTCCTTTTTAGTCGTCTACGTCTTGTTAATTCGTCTGAAGGAATGTCAATCATTTCAACGTTGGAATGTCGTTCTAAGGTGTTATGGTATCTTCTACTTGCATTGTTGATTTCGTCGTGCACCATTTTTACACCGAGGTCTTTATGTATGTCATAATTTGTTATGTACTATTCAACATTAACTATTGCTCTAAGGATTTTAGATTGTTGTCTTTGTATAATATTTACGTTCGTTTTCTTGGCAGTACCCCATAGTTGTATGCCATACGTCCATATGGGCTGAAAAACGAATATAACTGCTTGAATTTTAGTACAAGTTGGTCTTTCTTTTTCTGGATGTGATATTTCCAAATCAGTTTGCTGTCAATATGCATGTCCAGGTACTTGGCCACGTTGCTTAATGGAATATCAGTACCTTTTATTTTTACTTGTCTTGGCTGATAAGCTGTCCGTAAAGTATATATCACTTGTAATGTTTTCATTTCGTTTATCTAAATTTTCCATAAATCAAACCAAGTGCATGTTTCGTCCAATATAACTTGCAGCTTATCTATTGCTATATCAAGATTTTTGTTTGAGTACATAAGAATAGTGTCGTCAGCAAAGGTGGCCACCATTGTCGAATTGTCTTCTGGGATTGGAATGTCATATGTATATAAAGCATAAAGTAAGGGCCCAAACACGCTTCCCTGTGGGACTCCAGCTTTTATCTGCCTTAATGTAGAGGTTTCGCCTTTATACCTTACATAGAAGTAGCGACTATCAAGGTAGCTCCTGATGATATCACAAAGATCATTTGGTAGGATAGTAGTTAAGAAGTCCGGCGTGCGAGACTTTTCCTATGTCCAAAAAAACACCTACACAGTATTTTTTGTCGTCTAGATCTGATAGTATCTTGTGTGTCACTCTGTGGACTTGCTGTATTGTGGAGTGACGTTGTCTAAATCGGAATTGGTGATCAGGTATAATTTTGTTCACATCCAGTATTGGTTGAATTCCGTCAAGCAAAAGTCGTTCAAATATTTTTGATAATGAAGGCAGAAGGCTTATTTGCCTATAAGATGACGTCAAAATTGGATCTTTGCCCGATTTCGGTATAGGTATTATTTCAGCTATTTTCCATAATGTCGGGTAGTGCCTTAGTCTTAGTACTTCGTTAAACAAGTTTCTTATGTATATAATTGCGGAAGGAAGCTCTTTTAGTAATTTTCCAGTTATTTGGTCATATCCTGGAAATTTTTTGTGACTAGTACGCTTTTCAATGCAGTGTCTTATTTCGTTAGCTGAGATTTTTCTTAATTTGTATTGCGGTGGAGGAATCTTGTTAGTAAAATTAGTAAGATTAGTGTTGCTGTTAGTTTGGTTTTCAGTAAAAACCTTTTCATAATAGTCAGCAAGTTGGGAAGCTTTGTCAGAGTTGGTTCTAGCCCATGTCCCATCCGACTTTTTTAGTGGCTGCTGGTGAATGGTGCGATTCATTAAGTCTTTAGCTGCTTTCCACAAAGAGTAATTAGTGTCAGGCGTTGGAGTTAGTGATTTTAGATATTTTTCAAATTGTTCATTTTCCCAAATTTTAAGTCTGGCTTTTAGGTCTTTAATCGCTTTGTTAAGTTTTGCTTTATCATTTGGAGCTCTTGTTCTTTGCCAAGTCTTACGCAAATCGTTCTTGCTCACAATAAGTCTTTTAATTGAGTGTGGGATGTTATAGCTGTCCTCCGTTGGTTTTAGTTCGGGTGTTGCTCTATCAGCTGCTTCGTTTATAATGTCATTTAAGTGTATGATTGTTTTTTCAATATCGTCTAATTCCTTAAGAGGTACATTTATTGCTAGGTTAATATCAATGAATTTTCTATAAGAGTGCCAGTCAGTTTGTTTATTATACATCTTGCATGGGGGCAAAACATTTTTTATTGAGCAATTATAATTAATTTGGATCGGAGAATGGTCAGAAGAAAGTTCTAATCGAGAGTCAATTTCAAAATGTGCCATATTCATATTTTTTATTACACAAAAGTCAGTTAGGTCAGGTATCTTTGTTCGATCAGTTGGCCAATATGTGGGCCCTCCAGTACTCAAATGCGTTCCTCCAATCATTTGAATTGTACATTGTAAACTTTTTCCTTTAGTATTTGTCAACCTTGATCCCCAGTTTGCATGTTTGGCATTATAGTCTCCTGCAGCGATGAACCTTTGGCCAAGCCCAATAAAATAGTCCTTAAATTGAACTGTTGTGATTATGTGTCTAGGTTGAAAATTGATAGCTACTACTGTAAAAGATCCATATATATCTTGCAGCATCAATTTGGTCGACTGTATGTATGCTTGTTGATAGTTTTCCAGTTCAACGTGTCGTATATTATTTTTGATAATAATAGCAGAGCCACCATGACCTGAACCATCCGGATGATTTGTTCCATATATTTTATAGCCGGGAATGCTTAGGTGGTTATTTTTAAAGTGTGTTTCCGAAATTAGTGCAATGTCAATTGAATTCTCATTTAAGAAAAGTTGGAGTTCGAAAATATGTTTGTGTAGTCCGTTCGCATTCCAAGCAATTATTCTTAACTTATTGTCCATTTTGTTTGTCAAGCTTTGTTACTAAAATTGTTATAATGTTCATCATGTTACCCATTTGTTGGATTAATTCTTTCATCATGTTTTTAAGTTCTGAGATATCGTCAGATGGGATGGTATGATTGTTGTTTTGCTGGGAAGAAATTTTCCCAGTAGTTAGATTAACACTTTGCAGAACCGCAAAAATCATGCTTCGCTCTGTTAATAATAAGACTACCAACTACATCTTAGCTCTCCCAAGAGAGGATTGCAAGTTATTAGTCGGAATACTCACGGGGCACTGTTTAACACCTTCCCACGCAGCCAAATTGGGCTTGGTACAGAGTGATGCATGTACAACATGCAACGAGGTACTTGTTAGGGGAACTCTAGAACACCTACTTTGCCAATGTCCAGCTCTCAACAGATCACGCTTTAGCTATCTTAGATCTGTATCTTTCCTCTCCTTGGAAAGTATCGCGGATCAGAAAAGTAGCAATTTATTAAAGCTCACAAAAAAGTGCATAAAAAACAGTATTTAAAGAGTCTCCATACTTCTTCTTGGCAACACAAAGGACCATTATTGGTCTATGTGAGATCTCTTGATCAGCCAAGCAAACCTAACCTAACCTAGATTAACACTTAAATCTTTTTTGACTTATTTGTGGTTTTTTGTCGAATATTAAATACATTCGTGACATCATGGCCTAATTCTTTCAGTTCTCGCTTAATTTCGTCGGTGTCAGATGATTGGTGAAGGTGTCTCAGCATAACTTTAAAACCGCGTTCGTCTTTAGTCTTAAATGTATAGTACTTGGTATTTCTAGCTTTTAACATTTTCATTATTGTACTATATTGTTGGGGTTCTGTTACTTGGATACGAACTTCATTATTGGGCAAGGATTTAAGAATATAGTTTTTCTCTATAACTTCATTAATAGCATTAATGAGAGTATTAATGTCTTCTACCCCCTGCACATAAATAGGCGGTGGCTTGTTAACTTTAGGAGGCTGTTTGGTTTCGTTTTGTGCATTACGATTTGTGGACTTATGATCTTTGCCGTTGTTATCATCTTTTTCTGCTAGCAGTGCGAACATATTGCTAGTATTAGGTTTGCTCAACCAGTAATCATTCAGTTTTGTTTGTGTATTTTTTTGCAAATTGCTTTTGTACTTTTTGTTATTGTTTTCTTCTAATGATTTGCCTGGGGATTGCGTTTTACGGTTTCTTTTACAAGGTTTCAACTGTTCAGAACTGGGACTATTGTTATTGGTGTTATTTGTGTTTTGTACTTGCGTATGTGTGTTTGATGTAGGCATTACTGATGCTGATTGGTTCAGCAGCTCGATAGTTGGATGCATTGCTGTTGATGTTGTTGTTGATGTGAAAACTGCTTGCGATGACATGATCGAAGCAGTTGTTGAGTAAACTGTTGTTGTGTTTGATGCTGATGTAGCGGTTGATATAGCTGGAGTGCTTTGTGTTGTTACAGTTGCATTTTTTGGTACAATAGTTGCTGTTGTTGTGTACAGTGGAGTTTGTGGGGATGGACATTGGCTGCTCCATGGTAGTGGATTCGTGGTGCCTATGGTATCAATGCACAGAGCGGGAGAACAAGAACTAGGTCTTCCTTCTGGCGATTTGATGGTTAAAAATGACGCATCATTTTTTTTTGTTGGGGCCAGGAGATACGATCGAAAAATACGCATTCCTGGTTGCCTTTTTAACGTTGTTGTTGTTGGGTTTTTGATGAGCGAAGCTCATCTTAGAAGTGATTTTTTTATATATAATATTTTTTTATTTGCTTGACGTGAAAGTGTTTGATTATTATGCGGACACAATTTATTGAGCGCAAAACACGTCTACACTGTTCAAGTGACAAATAATGAATTGAAAATTGGTTCAAATTCAATGGAAGTTTGAGTTCTTAATGTACTGTAGGTCCGCCATCGAGTAGTGTTGATGTAATTCCAGTTAATGCCACTGCGAGTGCAATCCCAATCTACATTCGAACTGGCGCCAATATTAAATTGAAGAGGGATGTTTTGCCAGTACCTCGTGGAGCATATAAATAAAAATGTACATGATTTTGTCATATGTATATTTTTTGATCAGTAACGAAAAATCTTATTAGCGTTTGCACAAAATGTTCTAGATGATTTCGATTAAATTGCTGTTCTCGCACCAAGTCCTTTTGCATAGTATTTCTATCTCGTGACGATGTCGGCATACCAAGTTGACTAAGATCTTTGCTGTTGATTGATATGCATAAGTCCTCAATCAATATTAGAGCTTCATTGAAAATGTCGTCGGAATATTCCCGATTTGGATCGGTTGCGCGAGGTTGCATGAAGCTTTTACGATGTGTTTTCAACAGATCTCGAGAATTCGATGGCGCGCAACTTGTTATAATGATCGCACACAAAGTTTTTATTTGCTTGGGATAACACGTAAGTTAAGCCTCGGTTAGCGTTGTGTTCCAATGCTGATCATTTTCGCGAAATCCCAATTTTAAACATGCTTCTCTATTCGGTTGACATTCTTCTCCATCGATAGTTTTCAAGGGAACGAATGATGTAGGTCCCTTGATTGTATGCAATAACACTCGTCGTTGTTAAGATGAACACGTCCCAAAGCATCCGACAAATATACACCAGGATAGTCTAAAACAATTATACCCCGCTTTCTTCTCTGGAACTCCTTTGTTGATATGATCCAAGTGTAGTTTTTGGGTACATCTTCATAAAGCAATCTTTTAGCAAAATTATCTGATGCACATAATTTGAAAAAGGCTGTGAGTGTCGTGTTTTGTGGTTGGTTTATAGTGGCTTTACAGTGAGCTAAGATTAGAATCTATGAAGATGCGACTATTGATTCGAGTTCCATTTGACAACAACAACAGGGAAAATGGCAAAATTGAGGGTGTGTTGTTGTAGATGTGATTCGATTGAGAGATTCTAATCTCAAGTTGATATGCTTAGATTCGGTTTTTTCTAAGCAGTGTTGGGAAATGTAAGTTGGAAGCATTTTGATAATTTCGTCGTTTTTTGTGATTGTCAGGTTTCTTCTTCTTCCATTTTTGTTGCGCGCCACACATAATCAAAACAAAAACAGCTGTTCGTGATGCTAAAATAGCACTGTAAAACACATAACCGAATCTTCGTGAAACGATCCACTGTAAAGCCACTATTCCTCAATTTTGTGCATTTTTTTCGGTGGAATAAACTCGTTGTCCATTTTCCAAATGAACAGCGAGATGTTGAACAGTTGGATAGCGTTTGTGAATGTTGAATTCAAGTATTAGTGCTGATGTAGCGTCCATTTGAAGCTGTGTGATTTCATCGCCTTGATTTGCAGCCCAAATATTGCCATTCCACTACCCTTATTGAGATATTTGCAAATGTATTTGATGGACTCCACCGAATGGCAATACTCATTGATGTGTCCATTTGAAGCTGTGTGATTTCATCGCCTTGATTTGCCAGCCCAAATATTGCCATTCCACTACCCTTATTGAGATATTTGCAAATGTATTTGATGGACTCCACCGAATGGCAATACTCATTGATGTGAGCATCGAACATTTTTGAAAGTGTTGGTGAGTACGGTACGATCCACCTGTTATCTATCTTAACATCTACATTTCGCACTGGGATAGTATTAGTGTATCCACCATCATTGGGCTTTCATCACCTATACAGAGGATATTCATCACCTCCAGTTTGAGGGATACCGCTTTGTACACATGCCATTTTCATAAACAGTGAATTAGGATTCAGAGCACCACATGGCCCATGAAGCTCTGCTTAAATAACGCTAACAATTTGGGTTTGGAGGATTTTTTGTTTTTACCAAACTAAAATGTGAGCATGCGGAAAGCTTCTTTTTTGCCATTCAATTCCAGCATCGGGTTTCTCCTAAAATAAGGTTTTTGATGATGACGTCCATGTGTCTCATTAACTTTTGCTTGAATACTCGAGCAATAATGTCATGTCTGTGCGATGAGTTTTGGCCAAGGAAAAGCAGTTCAGTGATTTCTTTCCATGCTGGATTGCATGTGAAGGTAGTGAATAGGTCTGGTCGTCCATACTTTCTAACATATGTCATGACATCTTGTGAGTATTCGTGCATATTCCGCGGACTGGCTGTGTACGTTGCTGGGGTATGATTACCATTTGTTTGATGTTGTCAATGTTTCCATCATTAGCAATTGCATCACGCATATGAACGTATTCTGCAACGCGCAGCTTCTTTTGATTCAGCCGAATGAAAAGAAGACGTTCACTTTCAATTTTCGCGTACATGTCCACAATGTAATTGCTTTCATTTGCACGAATCATAATGCGGTTGCATGACTTTCTTTGACGACTCATCATTTGTATTGGGGTTGATTTGTCTGATATTGAAATGGTAGCCATCTTCTCAACGCGTAAACAGCACTGGATATTGAAGTGCATCGTACGATCGATGTGTTTCCGATACCAGTTGCAAGTTTTTATTTCGTTGGTGGATGATGATGTCACGTCGACCGAATTCGGTGCCAACTATTACAGTCGCAACATCACATCATGGAAGCATTAAATCGTCTTTTATGTTCACCAGCAGGAGCAAGAGCAGACAATCTTATTACAACAGTATAGTCAACTGATTGCATTTGATCTTTAGCTGTTTTAAAGAGTCGAATCAAACTGTTTTGTTCGAGGAGTATTGCTTGCAAACTTAAAACGATTTTGCGTCAGACCCCAAGATTAACTTCGCTGTTCTACTTCTTTTTTATCATTTCCAGTGAAATAAATTTGCAGAAGCATTGCATCTTCTATATATATATTTATTTTCCCAATAATTCATAGTTATACAATTTTCGTAATTTGATTTTTTTCAGAGTTTAGTTATATCCTTGAGACTTCACTACTGAAATTTTTTTTTTTTTGAATTGATTTACTTGATTTACTTACAGAAAAAGGGGAAATGGCTTAGAACTACTTAGTTATACTAAAACTTAACACTAAGGTTTTGATACTTAAATAATCTAGTCAAATCAATTAGAGAACTAAGAACCAATTTACAAGCAATCTTATATAATACATTTTATTACATAAGTAAATTGCAATCATTAAAATTTAAATTGTATTGAACTATTTTTTCTTGTACTGATTTTACATAGGCTTTTTCATGTAATCGGGTAGTGGAAAAATAGAATGGTAAATTGAGTAACATTTTAAGCAATTTATACTGTACTATTTGAAGTCTATTTACGTGCGTGGAAGCAGAATCACCTCAAACCTCAGACCCATGTCGTAAAATTGGGCTGAATATCGATTTGAATATTATAACTTTGTTGTCCAGTGAAAGTTGTGATTTCCGGTTTATAAGCGGAACAAGTATACAAGTAGCTTTGTTTATTTTATCCAACGTTTTACCAATGTGTACATTAAATATAAGTATTGTGTCTAAGTGTAATCCTAGATATCGTACGCTATTAGTCCAATGAATGTCAGTATTATTAATATTTAAATTAGCATTGGGTAAGTGTAAACTTTTCCTCCTTCTTGTGAAGTAGATCGCGCTAGTCTTGCTAATATTTAACAAACTTTTTCATTTTTTGTAATAAGTATCCAGGACAGTTAAAGAGTTTTGAAGGGTATTGTGTATATCTACATACATGTTACCCGTACAGTAAAGCGCAGTGTCGTCTATAAAAGTGGAAATAGTGCAGTTTCCCTGGAGTACCCCAGCAGTAATATTCTTAGTATGCGATTAAATTCCACTTAACTCGACGAAAAACTGTCGATAGGTGAGAAAACTTTGCACAACTTTTGTAAGATAAACAGGCGTGTTTGTAATGATCAATTTGTGTATTAAGCCGTCATGCCATACAGTATCAAAAGCTGCTTGTAAATCTAAAGTAACCAGACCGATTGACTTCTTATCTTGCATATTTTGCTTAATAAAATGTTTAAGCTTAAGAAGAGGATTAATGCAATACATATGGGACCTGACACCAAATTGAGTTGTTGGTGTAATAGAATGTGCTTCTAGATGCAAGTTAAGCTTTCGAGAAGCAGCATAATAAACTGATAGGACGGTAGTTTTCAGGCGAGTCAAGTGGTTTCCCTGGTTTTGGAATGGCTATGATCTTAGCAGTTTTCCATGATTTTGGGAAGTAACCAATCTGAAGACAATATTTAAAGATGGAAGCAAGAAAACGGATAACGCTAAGGGGTAAGTTTTTTATACAAATATTAGGAATATTGTCCAAACCTAGAGATTTCTTCGTCTTCAGTGAGTGAATTATATTCTCAGATGATACAGATGGCGCATAAAACAAGTGATGATTGTTGAGTTCACTCACTGAAGCCCTAATAGTGCGCATTGTTACGCTGTCTGAAAGTGACTCAGTTAATTTGTGTTTTTCTTGGAATACATCTCCAAGTATGTTAACTTTATCTTGCCTAGTAGAGAACAATCTATCATTGTATACGAAACTTGGTACAAATTGGTTATTGTTTTTGGTAAGTTTTGTTATTTCCCAAAAACTTTTGGAGTGTCTACCTAGATTCATAATCTTATTGTTCCAAGTGATGTTATTATGTACTGATATTTGTTGTTTAATTTGATAATTCAAATAATTTAGTTGGGCTTTACAGATAGGTTGCCTTGTTCTAAACCACTGTCTTCTCACTACGTTTCTCTTTTTAATAAGTTCAGTGATATTATTATTATTATTATTTATTGCAATTTTTTTTAATAGACTTCCTAGGCACTACAATTTCGAGTGCAGAGGCTACTTCAGTTGTAAGTGAGTCAACCATTTTATCAATGTAGGAAATGAGAATAAGAGGGAGATGAGAACTACGCGCAGTGGTCAGCACTACTGAGAGTGAGAGCGCTAAGTTGATGGTATATGTAATTTGGTGGTGGGTTTTGTGTAAGAAGACAGAAATAGAGAGTGAGAGAGTTGATGTTGTGTGTAGTTTGGTGGTAGGTTTGGGTTTGGTTAGCGCAGATCAGTTTAATCGTTGTCGGACGATCAACTAAACAAGACATGAGATGATGAGCTCGGAATTTAAATAAAATTAATAAATATAATAGATATAAGTAAATGTATAAAACGACTATATAAATAAGCAAACAAAACTATACATATAAGCAAATGTACTAAATAAATATATAAAGAAACATACAAAACTACATATAAGTAAATGTACTAAATAAAATATACATCGTATTAAAAACGATAAACTACAAATGGGGGCTCAACCAAAATAAAATTGAAAGAGTCAGTGAATGACAAAATAACGGCTGGTTGGAAAAGAATTGTGTGTGTGTGTGTGTCGAAATTCTGGAATGCGATAAGTCACAGCATCGTTGGCTGTAAAGCAACGGGTACGGTACAGTGGCAAAGGCAGCAGAGAATTGGTGAACAACAACAAAAGGACACTGCAAAAATAGACAATTGTGTGGCAGAATTTTCGTGTCGGCCAACGAAACCAATAAAGAACGAATAGCTAATTGACAAAGTGGTATTGGTGACGCGCAGAATCGTGGTGCTGGTCAACCAAAAGCGAATGGCGGTACGAAGCAGACAAGCGGATAACAGCAGACAGTGGTGAAGATCAGCAGAGCATCGTGGCGACAGTGTGGCGTTTTTCTAAAGGCGACGACAATTAAAGTGAACGAATTGTGCGTCGTAATAAGAGAAAACGTGAAGTGCTGTGTATGCAAAGACGGATAGCGGTTCAGTTGTGGCGACAGCAAAGGCATTGGCTGATTTGTGTGGCGCAAGAGCTGAGGGACAACGAAACGTGAACGTGATACGTGTAGCAGCGTTTGAGCAGTGGAAGGCGACAGCGAGAGCAGAGGCTGAGTGGCGTCTTAGGAACTGGATTTTTGTATGTATGTGATGGTGTGTTTTATAGAATATATTTTTCTAACAATATTAACATAAAACACATAAGAGAAGAAAAGAACAGAAGAGTAACTAACATTGTATTAACAAAATCATAATTTTATTAACATAATTATTGAGTGAAGTTAAAATATAAGTGTAGTTAAGTTAATATAAGATATATTTGTAAGTAAAAATGGATGTGAATCAGATTCTCGCACTTCGGGTTGAGGAGTTACGGAGTAAACTGGCAGAGTTAAATCTACCGACGACAGGTCGTAAACAAGAATTACAGAATAGGTTGTTAACTCATTTTGGAATACAAGACGAAGAGGAAGACAATTCTGTTGAGGACTCAGTTAAGACGGCAAAAGAAACGTCAGCAAGAACGGACAGTAGGGGATCTTGGTTCACATTAAAAGATGTAGAGGGCAGTGTGTCTTGTTTTTCAGGTCTAGATGTCCCTGAAGTAGATCAGTGGATTGAGGAATTAGAAGAATGCACAATAACGGTACAGTGGAGTGAATTGCAGCTATTTATTTATGCAAAGCAATTACTGACGGGTGCGGCAAAGTTATTTGTGCACAGTAAGAAGAATATTCGTAATTGGGTTTCGTTGAAGGAAGCGTTAAGTCAAGAATTTAAAGTTAAGGTGTCAGCAGCGGCTGTACATAAAAAATTAAATCAACGACAGCAAAAGAAAGGGGAAAATTTACATGAGTTTTTATATGCGGTGATGGCAATAGCCCGACCAATAGAGATCAATGAAGAAAGTTTGGTAGAATATTTCGTGAAAGGGGTACCTGACTCGAGGGTGAACAAGATGATGTTTTATCAGGCTAAAAACATCAAGGAGTTAAAAATCCAAATAGCGGTATACAACAAATCACGAGATTCAGTTAAGTCAGTATCACAGTATGAACCAAAAGTAGAGAAAGATCAGGGATCGGTAGTTGAAAAAGAGAAAAAGTGTTTCAAATGTGGAAGTACGTCTCATATCAGAAGAAACTGCACAAATACAGAGATAACCTGTTTTAGGTGTGGGCAGTTAGGACATAAGGCGAATCAATGTACGCAAGAGGCACAAATTAAAAAATAAAAGAATGCCAACATAATTCAGGATGAGAGAGTAGTATATCCGACAAGTAGATTCACTCCCTCAGGACTAGAATTGAAAGATGTGGTACAGGGAAAAGTTGTATTCAAGGGTCTAGTAGATACAGGTGCGGATTTGTGTTTAATGCGTCGAGAGGTTTATAGGAAATTAGGAAACGTTGAAGTAAATGGACCGGGGAAATGTCTTACGGGCATAGGAGAAAATAAAATCGTGACTTTAGGAAGAATTAAGATATCAGTGAAAATTGATAACATTGCTATGGACTTAGAGTTCCATGTTGTAGCCGACGAGGATACGGGGTTTGATGCCATATTCCGAAGGATAATTCTAGAAAATGTCGATTTGAGAGTTACCAAAAAGGGTACAAGATTTTTATGTAGGGATGATGTAGTGAACAAACCAACAACACAAAATAGTTCATGTCGAGAAGTTTTGAAGGAGTTTGACAACATATGTACATTGTCTGTAGGGGAAGAGGAAAACAACGTTAAGTCAGTTTTGTCGCATTTAAGTGAACAGGAGGCGGGTCAGGTAAAAACATTAATAGAAAAGTATGTGCCAGTGAGAAATCCGAATGCCCCTGTGGAAATGAAAATCTTATTGACAGATAGTGTGTTTGTCAGGTAAAAGAGGCGCAGCTACAAGATGACTGGGTAAAGGCAGTGAGGTGTGCAGTAGAAAAAGGGGGATATGAAGATTTTTATATCGAGAATCAAGTGTTGTTCACAGATCCAAATAACCAGTTGATGGTGATACCGGTACAAATGGAGAACGAAATAATACAGTTGGCACACAAGCAGGGATATTTTTCAACAAGAAAGACGCAGGATTTGGTAGAAAGGTCATACTACATCCCAAAGTTAAGCGATAAGGTTACTAGGGTGGTAGGGAATTGCGTTAAGTGTATTATTGTAAATGCAAAAGCAGGCAAAAGTGAGGGTCATAGAAAATCTATTGATAGGGGAGATAGACCATGTGGATCATGTGGGGCCAATGGAACTAACTAATAAGCGATACAATTATTTGTTAGTGGTAGTGGATGGGTTTTCTAAGTTTGTTTGGTTGTATCCAACTAGGGGCACAGGTACTGAGGAGGTGATAAATGCCTTAGAGAAACAGGCAGTGAACTTTGGTAATCCACTAAGGATTGTTTCGGATAGGGGCACAGCTTTCATTTCGGGTAAGTTTAAAGAGTATTGCCAAGAGCAAAATATTCAACATCTTCTGATAGCAATTGGAGTTCCACGGGGAAATGGACAGGTTAAACGAATGCACAGGGTTGTGGTGCCCATGTTATCCAAATTGAGTATGGAAAACCCAACGGCGTGGTACAAGTATGTGGGTAGGGTGCAACAGATAATAAATAAAACAGAACCAAGAAGTACGAAGATAGCTCCGTTTAGAATAGGCACTGGATTGGACATGAGACTAGCAGGTGACAGTCAGCTTAGGGGAATGTTTCAAGAGTTGTTGATGGAAGAAATAGAGCACGAACGAGAAGAATTGCGTAATCGTGCTAAAGAAAATATTGAATTGTTACAAGAGGAGAACCAAAGAAATGCGAACGCTAAGAGGATAGAGGAACAACGGTATAAAGTAAATGATGTAATGGCAATTAAACGTACACAGTATGGAGTGGGTCTGAAATTAAAAGGGAAATATTTGGGGCCATATAAGGTGGTATTAGTTAAAAAACATGGAAGATACGACGTGGAGAAATTAGAAGATACGGAGGGGCCATGGAAAACTACCACAGTGGCTGAACATATGAAACCATGGGTTTGATCATTCGAGACGAACGACAAGTCAGGAGGGCCGAATGTAGGAAATGAGAATAAGAGGGAGATGAGAACTGCGCGCAGTGGTCAGCACTACTGAGAGTGAGAGCGCTAAGTTGATGGTATATGTAATGGTGGGTTTTGTGTAAGAAGACAGAAATAGAGAGTGAGAGAGTTGATGTTGTGTGTAGTTTGGTGGTAGGTTTGGGTTTGGTTAGTGCAGATCAGTTTAATCGTTGTCGGACGATCAACTAAACAAGACGTGAGATGATGAGCTCGGAATTTAAATAAAATAAATAAATATAATACATATAAGTAAATGTATAAAACAACTATATAAATAAGCAAACAAAACTATACATATAAGCAAATGTACTAAATAAATATATAAAGAAACAAACAAAACTACATATAAGTAAATGTACTAAATAAAATATACATCGTATTAAAAACGATAAACTACATCAATCAACTCATTGGTGGGAAGCGCAGTATAGTGAAACTGCATGTCAGTAAAATTTCAGTTCAAGATGTGCTTAAAAAGTTTCCAATTAGCTTTCGAGTACAAAAGAAAGGTGTTCTCAACAATAATTGGCTTGGAAGCTACCTTAGCAATTACCGGAAGATGATCTGATGCAAGGTCATTACAGGATATTGGTTCAGTTATCAAGTTAGGAGAGTTTGTAATGAAAATGTCTAGTGTTGATGGTTTTGCTTTGTAGTTTGCTGGAATATGCGTTGGATCTTTTGGGTGCACAATTGAAAATTTGTCAATGTATGACAATTCATAAATGATATTCCCCCTACAGTTAGCCTTACCGCAATTCAACAATCTATTTCTGCAGTTCAAGTCACCACCTAATACATAGTGACCACTTATGCATGAAAATTTAAGTAAATCGGCCTTGAAACTGCTTTTTTGCTGGTTTTTGTCATTCGACAAAGTGCATGTTGTATTTAAACATTTTGCCGATAACCCAGGAAAGTAAACGGTAAACAGTTTAATTATATTTTGCGAGTCTATATAAACTTCTACTCCTATACTTTCAATTAAGTGTGTATTTACAATCGGAACTTCCCTATGCTTCACTTCATTACTTATAGCTATAGCAACGCCACCTCCCCTATTAGAAGTACGGTCTTTTCGAAAGATGGTATAATTAGAGATTATAAACCGATCCTTTTGCGTTAACCAAGTTTCGCCGATGAGAGTGTTCAGGCAATTGACCTTGCATAAGGGTATTATTACTTTGGTTGCCGTTAGATACACTCATACTCGCCGTAACTTGAGTATTTGTAATAATATTTAGAGCAGCGCTATTGTTAGTATTGTTATGCTGGACTACTGTTGCGCTGAGCTGGGTTGTTTTAGTTTAAGTTTAGTTTGAAGTTTGGCGACCTCTTTTGAATCAACGAAATATACGAAGGCCGGAAAGAGCAAGCAGCGTCGGTAGAGGGGCGAGCACCTCTGCAGTTGGCACAACGGCATGATGACTTCTTATGGCGGCCGACACAGAATGCACACGAAGAGTCGACATTACAAATGTTTGACCCGTGTCCAAAAAGTTGAAAGTTGTAACATTCTGTAAGTTTGCTAGGTGATTTTGTCTTGTATTCCTTGATTGATGTACGGATGATCTTTCCGCAGTTTTTGAAGAGTAGTGTTTGTATTGTTTGCCAAATACACTACATATAAGAGAATTTTAAAACCAGCTTTTGTTGTTTTTTCATTAGTTTTGATTTCAGTGCATTTTAAACCATGAGAAATTAGCATAGTTTTAATCTCATCATTAGGCAATTTATCTAAACCAGAGAGGACGGATTTATAAGGTTTAGTACTTTGTTCTCATAAAAGAAAAACTGTGCCGAACTCCTATATTCCTAGGTCCCAACAGAGCTTGTGCCCGACTAGCAACGGCCCAGGGAGGGGTTGTTAACCACTCTGTTGGGACAGAGGTGGCCAATTCATCATTTATAAACTTCCGCAATCTCATCACACAAATAAAAGAATCAAAAAACAATAAAAAACCTCATTACAAATACGACCTACTACCCCTAACCTACACAATCCCCTTCCTACAAACCTATGCGACCATCGGTGGTATCGGTCGCGGGTGCTCCCTCCCCACCTTGAATTGATCCTCAGATCAATTCCCTATCATCACAACCCAGACTATCCAGGTCTGAGCGCGATCACCGTCCGTTCATCACCCTACCGTTCCCCGCAAAAAAAAACTTACTCCATATTACACATCGCCGTTTTATTTACAATTAATATAAAAACCCTAACCAAAAAGAAACACATACATGAAATAAATGTCAACCAAACAAAAAAAAACACTTACAACTATACAATAAATAAACCAAAAAAAATAATAAAAAAAAAACCAATAAATATAATAAATATAAAAAAAACAATAAGTATAAAAAAAAAGTTAAAATTAATAATAATAAAAATAAAGTAAAAAAAAATGAATAATAATAAAAAAAAACAATAAAAATGAATGACAACAAAAAAAACAGGGAGAAGGATGGAGGCAGTTGGGGAGTCCCTACGCTTGTAGTGCCTAAGAGCTCTCAGACAACACAAACATAAAAAAACAAATAGATGAGGGTACTTACCCCAAGTCCAATTGACTCACTTTTCCTTGTTTCCTTTTAACGTGACTATCTCAAAAAAAAACCTCTTTCACTTCACAAATAAAAAAAACAATTTAACAAAACAAAACAACATAACGATATTTGAATGATGACAACAAAAAAGATATATATAAAAAACTCCTAGACTGTTATCACTCAAAAAAAAACGCCATCCAGTGTCTGCTACGTCGCTGCTGATATTGAGTACCAACTCCTTGTCACAGTTTCAGTTGCTGCTGCTGCCACCATAAGCGTGGTTGAGAAAAGATCACCTATTACTTGGCTCGGTTGGCTGTTCGCTGCTTTTGCATACACTTGACTCTTGGCACTTTTGATTTCTTTCAAAAATTTTCTTTAACTTCGTATTTAATTTTTACAAAATTTTATATTTTCCCGCTGCACTAAATAATGAGGAATGCTCCGCCGTCCTCGTTGTAGGTGATGATGTAGTTGACAAAATTAAATTACATAAAAATCTTTTTGTTTGGCTTGTTGCTTTTGATTTGATTGTTGGATCACTATTTTATGTTGTTGCACTATTCTTACACTCAGTTTCGTATGATGATGTTCTATCCACATGCGCTTTGCTTATACACCGGATTCGGTCTATTTGTCTGTGTAATTGTCCGTCTGCCTTTCTGTATCTGGGTATGCAGAGTGTGTGCTTTTCTTTGTGTCTGATTCTTCTTCTCTATGTCTCTGTCTAAACTTCACTGTATTTAAATTATTATATATTTGTTTGTTATCTGCTTTTATTGTTTTTATATTTAGTTGTCTTCTGCATCTTCTTGTTTTTTCGTGTACTTCGTGTACCGTCTTAAGTGGCGCTCACCACACAATATTTTATGCGAATTTGTTGCTGTTTATAATTCTTACTTTTGTTGTGTAGACACCTCACTTTTACTTTGTTCGCATCTATTTGTATGGTTTTTTTTTTTTTATATATATATTCGCATGTAGCCTTTTAAAATAAATTTTTAGCCTTAATACACGGACCGCCATGAAAAAATAAAAAAATAAATCGGACAGACGGAAAGACAATTTACCGACTCACTTGCAGTGATCCCTTTCTTACTGATCACCTGATTTAACAGGACGATCAACTGCTTTTTGTTTACAGTATGATCGTACTGTCAAATACAATGCCGGAAAAAAGAGAACCACCCATCGGATTTCCCCCTATTAAAAATTTCTCCCATGCTACAAAAACGGACAAATCCTACAAAAAAAATTATCCCACGCGACAAAACTCACAATTGTCACTTTTGAGTCGATCGCAAATTGTGTTATGGCAGTCAAAGTTATTAACAAATACTTTGATTTTTGATTTATTTACGACTGGAGGTATCGATCATCTACATTGGTTTCACTGTTCATGATAGTTGTGAGTGGGCGATAATAGTTATTGTAGCAATTATCAGCATTCGAAACATTTGTATGTTTGTTTAAACGTACCATCTTATTTGTGCTAGACCAGTGTTCTTGTACTGTAGTCTGTGCCGTTTTATTTAATTTGCTTCGCAGCTTTTTGTTGTTATTTTGTGTTTGTTCTGTCAGTTTGTCTGGTGATTGCGTTTTACCGTTTCTCTTTGCATCTTTTTATGGCATGGGAAGCAATGAACCGATTTTGTGGTGTATTTGGCCTTGAACCTTGAATGTTGGCATGTAACCGGTGTTAGTGACAACATTCATTGCACCAAAGAAAACCATTTGAAAGCAAGAGTTGTATATTCGTATGTTTTTTATGAAGTGCTTTGAAATTTGAGTGGTGTCAGAAAGGTAACTTAGAAGCGAATGCAAACAAACTTTATTTATCGGACCAATGGCGAAATCTGCGTGATTTTTGTAATCAATGCTCCTGTCATAATTGAATGCCGCCAACATTAAATCGGTTCTTCTTCTCGATGTTGAGGCTCTATTTCGGTTTTCATCAAGTCGAGAATCTCGTTGTTCCTGCGTTTCTGCAGATCTTGATGTTGAGGCTCTGTGACTCATTTGCTCATGCCGAAATTCTCGTTCTTCTCGCGCTTCTACAGCTCTTGATGTTGATTCTCTGTAACGCATTTGTTCAAGCTGATATTCTCGTTCTTCTTGTGTTTCCAATGCTCTACGTTCATTTCTATGCCTAGTGTTTTTTGGTGACATTATTATTTTTAGGGTTCCGTCCCAAATGGTGCTTACGCCGCCCGTTTGTCATGATAGCAACAAATACTAAAACTAAAATAAAGTTAAAAATCTAAGTCCAAGACACGCGTGCTCCAATATGCACTGCGCACAGTTTTAGAAGCTTTGTTATTTATTTTGTTTCATATTTAGATAATTTCTTTTTTTGAAGTGAAACTTCTTTAACGAGGTGTAACTCCAAAAAAAGCGTTACAGTAATCAAATGTGATGTTGCGGTGGAAGCATTGCACATTGGCCTGTTCGTCTGCAGCGTAGAAAGTGTATGTTTATGCATAAGTAAGAGAGAGATAAAAATTGCTTTACTGATGTGTGTTTTTACGAAAAGCGTACGAACAAGTGACCGAATAACCGATCACCAGCCGAAGATGCTTTTCTCTCTTCTATTCAATCATATGTGTTCATGGAGTGAGCGAATTTCATTTATGCTTTTCATTTGTGTGTATCGGACACACACTGCGCCGATCTCGCATATTAATTTGTGTGCATGTCGCAGAGACTTTGCTGTTATATGTCATATAAATCAATACGTTATTTAACCCAATTATTTAAATTATTAATTAAAATATGCTATAATGAAATGTGTAAATGAATAATATTATAGAACACAATCCTAGTAATTATTTTACAACTAAAAACTAAAACTTAAGTCCTAACATTTTGAGCAGCAGTTTCACTTCAATGCTGTGCTTAGATAGGTGAGGCACATTACTTTTTTTCTTAGCTTTTGATCAAAGTTGATATGCAGTATGAATACTGATTCTACCCCAAACATAAGTCGAATCAATAATTTAATATTTGGAGCATGACCTTTTTGTGAATTTCATTATAAATACATATTCATTGTGTTTGGAATTGCTCTAGCTTGAGTTAATGAAAATGTCGTGGCGTCATTGGTATGGGTATTATGTACTATTGGATGTTATGTATTGTGTTAATTGGAGAATAATAAGGAAATATGTTGCTATGTATTACTATGAATTCACATAATTGTACGATGAAGTTGTTGTTTCTTTCCTTTGCTCTTGTCTTTGTTGTTTTGTGGTCTTTGCTTTATTTCATGGCGCCTGATGTCTTTTGACTTTGGTTGTCTGTTGCTGTGAGCGAGACATACTGAGCCTTACTCTTTATCTAGTGTGGCCTGAGCGCGGCTGAGTAAATAGCGAATGCAATAGTAAATATGAACAGTTATTCTAATAACGGAGAGAAATAGAGAATTGCATATGTGTGGTGGTTGATCGCTTATTGCGAGGTAGACCAAATTTAGTGAGTCAGTCTTCTGACAACTATCAAGGAGAAAACATGCAAACGCAAGATCTACACAGCAACATTGAGCTTAATCCTCCGACATCAGAAGTGGGATTCGCTCCGCCACAAACAAATTCAAACGATCGTTTGTGTGTTCTTTTAGAGTCGCAACACCGCAATTTTGTTGAATTAATAAAAGCAACATAAGCAACCAGAGAGCCGAAAATATTAACGCTCCCAAAGTTCAACCCAGATCATGACTGTGCTGACGCTCTTTCTTGGTGCCCGACTGTTGACCTGATTATGGCAGAGAATCAGTTGGAGGGCAGCGATCTTCTTATGGCCCTAAGTAAATCTTTGGAAGGACGTGCGTCGCATTGGATGGCTCAAATGTGTTTCGCCGGTATGACATGGGAACAATTGAAGGAATTGTTCTTACAGCACTTTGAAGGTAACGAGGCGCCAGCAGCTACAGTGATGAATATTTTAAATGGCCGCCCAAAGGAAGGAGAATGTCTTTCGCTGTATGGAAGTTGCCAGGTTACATCGCTTGTATCCAGGTGGAAATCAATGACAACAGAACAAATAGCCGTATCAGTCGTCTTAGCTCATTCGGCTCAAATAGACAACCGATTGCAACTTGTGGCTGTCACAGCAAATGTTAAATCACGAGACAAACTACAGCAGGAACTGAAGGCATTTGCATATGGGAAAAGAAAGGCTACAGAAAATTTTACATATTCGAGTGGAATAAAAACAGTGAAATATTCTTCCAGTATTAAATGTCATTTTTGTGGGAAGGCTGGTCATAAGATTGCTGACTGTCATTCAAGGAGAGATGGAGGAAATCACCACCCAAAAAGCAAACATAACACTGTTGGTTCATCGATTGGAGGAAGTCGGTCATCTATAATCTGTTATAAATGTGACAACCCTGGACACATTGCATCAGCCTGTCCTGAGCGCAACTTATCATACAACAGAAGCAAGGCAGACGTAAAGCAAGTGAACCTTTGTACTGTGGCCGAACCAAATGGTACTTTGCTTCAATCCGGTGAATCATTTTCATTTTGATTTGACTCTATGGCTGAGTGTTCCTTAATCAAGGAATCTGTATCAAAAATGTTCTCTGGCAGAAGATTTAATAATTTAGTTATTCTTAAGGGTATTGGAGGTAGTACTGTAGATAGTTCATTGCAGATTCTTACTACCATTGTAGTAAGTGGTTATTCTTTTGAAGTATTGTTTCATGTTGTTCAGAGTGACTGTCTACAGTTTGATGTTATGATTGGCCGTGAGATTCTGGGTCAGGGTTTTGGCGTCACAATTACTTGTAACAATTTCAAACTGTTTAAAGAAAAATGTGTGTGTACTTTTTCAGCGTCTGACAGTTGTACTGACGTTACGAATATAGACACCGAACTGGTTGGGCTTGAGAAGACTCATTTTTTAGACATGTTGAAAGAATACTCTGCTTCATTTATAGATGGCATTCAGAAAAGCCGTGTTACCACTGGTCAATGTGAGATACGTTCGATTGATTCGAGCAAAACTTTACAAAGATGACATTAAAGACTTAGTTCAGAAGAAAAGGAAATAGTTAGACACAGAATTAGAGAATTAATCGAAGCGAACATCATTCGCCCCAGTTGTTCTCCATTCGCTAGTCCCATGCTTCTAGTGAAAAAGAAAAATGGTTCCGATCGATTGTGTGTAGATTATCGTGAGCCAAACACAAATACGATAGCCGATAAGTACCCATTACCTCTTATATCTGACAAAATTTCTAGGCTGCGTGGAACTCAATACTTTTCCTGTTTGGATATGGCCAGCGGGTTTCACCAAATATCTATTCACCCTAATTCAATTGAGCGAACTGCATTTGTCAATCCGGAGGACAGTATGAGTACTTTACTATGAGGACTTTATCCAGAGCAGGTTTTTCACTCAATATCACGAAGTGTTCCTTTCTTAAGTCGAGTGTGGAATTTCTTGGATTTGCAGTTACAGCTGGGGAGATTCATCCCAATCCAGGCAAGATACAGGCATTAAGGAGTTTACCTCCTCCTCGATCTGTCACTCAAGTAAGGCAGTTTATTGGCCTAGCCTCATATTTTCGACAGCTTATACATACATTTTCACAGTATATGAGACCATTTTATAGTCTTACTTCTAAAATCAATTCATTTGATTGGAAACCTGAACATGAGCAGATTCGTCAAAAAATAATAGACCTGTTGACCAAAGAGCCAGTGTTGACTACTCAATCCCCAATACCCTATTGAGCTGCATACGGATGCTAGCTCTGATGGTTATGGTGCAATTTTATTGCATAAAATTGATAATTAGCCACACGTAATTGAGTATTACAGCAAGCAAACATCATCAGCAGAGTCTCGTTATCATTCGTACGAATTGGAAACTTTATTATTACACTGTGTAACAGCGAAAAAAACTTCTTATCAGACCTAGTGGAGGTTATAGGCTATAAAAAGCCAAAAAGAATGGTATGTATTAAATCTCTGATACACCCTCAAAATCTTGTTTTAGAGCCCAAAAACCGTTTTTAGGTAGGTTCCGTACATATTACCTTATAACTTGGCCATTTTTTATCGGATTAAAAATTTTTATTGTCTAGCTATCTCCCTCTATCTATCTCCCTCTATCTGCAACAATTAAGAATAAAAAAGGAAAGAAAAGTGTCATATGCAATTATAAAAAGTACAATAAATCAAGTAATTTTTAACCAATTCTATTCAAACAGGGTTCATTTAAAGCTAAAATGACTAAACTTTCGATGTACGTTGAGAAAAAATATAATTTAGATAAGATAAGAGACACAAATTAGACTTAAAGTTGCAAAATCGATGAAAAAATCAAAATTTTGGAAAGTTTTTGGTCTGTATCTTCATGAATTTGAATGATAACAAAAAATGCTTACATGGTTGTAAAGGGCTACGTTTCAGCTTCTCAATACAAAGAAACAATTTTTAATCCGATAAAAAATGCCCAAGTTATAAGGTAATATGTACGGAACCTACCTAAAAACGGTTTTTGGGCTCTAAAACAAGATTTTGAGGGTGTATCAGAGATTTAATACATACCATTCTTTTTGGCTTTTTATAACCCATAACCTCCACTAGGTCTGTTAAGAAGTTTTTTCATTTTTTTTTTTTTTTTTTTGTATCACAGTGTTATTATTATTGATGACTTATTTACAATTTAAAGAAATTATAAACATAGTCTATTCACAAAGTCGACTAACAAAGGATTTCCATCCGTCTCTATTGTGTGCTAATGCGCGAAGTTCGCTCATAGATTTTCTAGTCTCAGCCGCAACAGTTCGTTTCCACGTCAATTTCGGTCTTCCTCTGGACCTCGCCCCTTGAGGGTTCCATTCCAATATGGCATGGGGTATTTCGTCGATATTTTGCGAAGGGTATGTCCCAGCCAACCGTACTTTCGTTTCCGTATCACAATTTCAATTGGGTCTTGCTCGCAGATTTTCCAGAGTCGCTGATTGCTAATAATTCTTGGCCACCAGATTCGCAGAATAGTACGTAGACATCGGTTGATGAACGTTTGTAGTTTCCTCATGTTTGTAGTTGCAGTATGCCAAGTCTCATAGCCATAAAGCAAGACAGATTTTACACATGCGTTTAATATTTTTATTTTCGTCTTCTGGTGGACATGTTTAGCTCTCCAGAAGTTTCTTAGTCTCCCAAATGCGGCCTTGGCTTTTTGAATTCTACATTCTATATCGATATGGGTTCCCCCGTTTGTTGTTATTTGGCTACCAAGATATTCGAAACGTTCAACCTCTTCGATGTCGTTACCTTCGATTATAAGATGGGTGCTAGTAGTGGTATTTAATCACATGCTCTTGGTCTTCATGCAGTTAATATTCAATCCCATTTTTTTAGACTCCACAGTGAGTTTGTCTAGTTGGGTTTGCATATCCGAACAGCGATTCGTTAGCAGTGCTACATCGTTGGCGTATTCCAGGTCGCTTAATTTCTGCGATTTCTGCAGATTCAAGGACTAAATCCAGGACGTTGATAAACAACAGCGGAGATAGCGCACATCCTTGCTTAACACCGCTCTTACATGCAAAAGACTCGCTTACTATCCGTTGTGTAGAACACGGCTAGTGGAGTCTTCGTAGTTGGCCTTGATGATGTTGACGATATTTTGCGGGACTCATCTAGCGCTTAGCGCTAACCATATACCATTGCGAAAGCTTTTAAATAGTCGATGAAGGCTATGTATAGTGGAGCATTAAATTCTGCAGATTGTTCAATCAATATGCGTACTGTGTTGATAAGATCAGTGCACGATTTCTCTGGACGAAACCCGGCTTGATTTTTCCTAATAAGCTTATTTACGTGTTCTGCAATTCTACCCAGTATGATTTGATTCAGTACCTTCATAACAGTTGGTAGAAGTGAGATGCCTCTCCAGTTGGAGCACTTTTTCTTGTTGCCTTTTTTGGGGATTTTAATAATTATGGACTCTTTCCACGTCCTATGCACTGCTTCAGTGATCCAAACTGTTTTTAAAATATCCACCAGTTTAGTGGCCATGAGGCGTGCGTCTGCTTGAAAGCATTCTACTGCAAGTCCATCGTTCCCGGGTGCTTTGCCTTTTTTGAGGGTACGGATTGCTTCTACTATTTCGTCTATTGTAGGAGGGTTCGTAACTATTTGTCTACTTGTATTGTGCCGAGTTCGGATGGTTAGCTATTCTACGCTTGCAAGGGGTGGCGTATTAAGCGTACGCTCAAAGTATTGGAAACTTTGGCAGTGTTCAATTCTATTAAGTATTTTCGGCATTATTTGCATGATCGTCATTTTGTTGTCTTCACAGACTGTAACTCCTTAAAGGCCTCACGCACCAAGATCGACCTTACACCAAGAGTCCACCGTTAGTGGGCATAGATGCAATCTTTTGATTTTGATGTTCAATATAGACCTGGAAACAGAATGGCTCATGCGGACTTCTTCTCCCGTAATCTGTTACCATCAGAATCTCGAATGATTGCTAAAACTCCTGAGAAGAAGATACATTTGACCGAAATAACAAATAATTGGCTTCTTACTGAACAGCAACGAGATCCAGAGACATCTTTGATAGTTTCTAAGTTGCAGGATGGTGAATTAAGAGATGACGTGGCGTCGACATACGAATTGAGATCTGGAATTCTCTACCGAAAAATCCAAAGAAATGCAAAGACGTTGTTTTGTAATTAAAAGTTTCACTTTATTCATTTAATTTATTTTTTGTTTCATATTTTATTTAATTACAATTGAGTTACTTCAACTACACAGCCGTTCTAATCTGCCTGTTGATTGCAACTGCCTTTGCTCATTCCTTCTGTCTTCATTGTTATCGTCGCTTTAGTCGTCTGTGCTGCGGTCGCTGCTGTGTTGTTGCCGTTGTGTTGATGTTGTGTCGATGTTTTGTGTTGATGTTGTGCTGATGTCTGAAGAGACGTTATGTTTACCAATCATTCCCAGAACCTTAAGATGGTCTGTGGTTAATCATGTCCATGAAGCCATTATGTATCTCGGCTGGGAAATGACATTAGATAAATTATATGGATATTATTGGTTTGAAAATATGTCAAAATATGTTCGCAAATTCGTAGATAGTTGCATCACTTGTAAGTTATCTAAATCATCCTCAGGTAAATAACAGGCCGAACTTCACCCTATACCTAAAGTAGATTTCCCATGGTATACTCTGCACATTGACATCACGAGAAAGTTAAGTGGGAAAAACGATATAAAGGAATACGTAATTGTCCAAATTGAAGTGTTCACTAAGTTCGTGTATTTCTACCACACTGTTAAAATTGACACTGACAGTTGCATAAAAGCATTAAACTCATCGATATCATTGTTTGGTGTACCAACGCGCATAATTGTTGATCAGGGTAGATGTTTTTCAAGCTCAAATTTCCTTTTTATTGCTCTAAACAAAAAATTGATCTGCACCTGATTGCGACCGGTGCTAGTCGTGCGAATGGACAGGTTGAGCGTGTCATGAGTACTCTAAAGAATATGTTGCCCGCTGATGAAACTAGTCAGCGTTCATGGCAGGATGCTTTGGGCGAGGTGCAACTGGCCTTGAATTGTGCCTCCAATCGTGTAACAAAGGCTAGTCCATTAAAGTTACTGATAGGAAAAGATTAGGAAAAGATTAGATTAGTCTAATGCCAATAGTGTACAACGAGTATAAGGTTGATGTGATTTTTTGAGAAAAATGGAAAGGGTTAATATAAAGAAAAACTCTTGTTACGATAAAGCTAGGTTTGATAAAAAGAAATGTAAAGTTGAAAGATACAAGGTTGGCGATTGTGTGTTGCTCAAAAATGAGGAGAGACATCAGACCAAACTTGATCCGAAGTTCAGAGGTCCATTTGTGGTGGCGGAGGTTTTGAATGGGGATCGCTATATTTTGAAGGCATTGAATGGGAGAAGAACCTATAAGTATTCCCATGAATTTTTGCGACGTATGCCTACAGAGGGAATCCCCACAGAATTGGACACAGTTGATGAAAGTGAAGACGTTGAAAGAGACGTCAGTGAAGGCTTTGCAAGAGACGTCAGTAAAGTTGTTGATTGAAAAAAAAAAAAAAAAAATACATACTGGCTCGAGGTTGATCCGTAATGCCTATGCGTAAGCACAAGTGTGGTCGCGAGTTACGTTGATCAATCACTTGTTGTGGAGTAGTTAGCATTGTGGTAAGAATCTCGGTATGGTCATTTATGGTGTGACATTTATCGTTGTACGATTGCGAAGTAGCAAGAGCTTTTAAATGTTTTGATTGAGTTCATTTGTGGGATTCGTTGTCTGTGGGCAGTTGAAGTTGATCTGAAATGCGGAGTCTATGCCACTGTATTGGACATTTATTTTGTTTTTGTTAATGCTCAATATTTGTTTTGTTGTTTTTGCCTTTTGAATAAACTTTAAAGTTAAATTTGAATTGAGCGTAACATAATGCCAACCCCTATATGATCTTTTGTTTCAGAAACACCCGACGTGTGTTAGTCAGGCTGGCTGTGTCGTGGCGTCATTGGTATGGGTATTATGTACTATTGGATATTATGTATTGTGTTAATTGGAGAATAATAAGGAAATGATTGCTATGTATTACTTAAGTTGTTGTTTCTTTCCTCTGCTCTTGTCTTTGTTGTTTTGTGGTCTTTGCTTTATTTCATGGCGCCTGATGTCTTTTGACTTTGGTTGTCTGTTGGTGTGAGCAAGACATACTGAGCTTTGCTCTTTGTCTTGTGTGGCCTGAGCGCGGCTGAGTAAATAGCGAATGCAATAGTAAATACGAACAGTTATTCTAATAGCGGAGAGAAATAGAGAATTGCATATGTGTGGTGGTTGATCGCTTATTGCGAGGTAGACCAAATTTAGTGAGTCAGTCTTCTGACAACTATCAAGGAGAAAACATGCCGCGCTCAACGACTCGCTTGGCTTGCGCCAATCAAACTTAAGATCTACACAGCAACATTGAGCTTAATCCTCCCACAAATACATAATTATTTTTGCGGCAATAAATCTTGTACGATGGTACGGAACCGTGTGCGAGTCCGACTCACACTTGGCTGATTTTTAAGTTTTAATTTATTATTTAATTTTTTTTTTTTAATTCTGTGAATACGCTAAAATTACAACATTACGCGATCGTTTTTACCACCACGAATATTGTACTCAATCGTATTCGCAAATAATGGGAATAGTAATAAGCGCGACGATAATAGCCATTTCACACTGAGCATCCAATGCTACATTGAATGCTACTTTTGTCCATGGTACAATAATACAAGGTACCGCCAATTTGACTTTTAACTCTCTCAAAAATTACTCATTACAACCTCTACTTCTTACACCATGACTTTTGTCAACAACAACAGGGAAAATGACGTAATTTTGTAGTTGATTTTGTAGTAGAAAATGCAGCACTCGATAATAGTGTATTCAGACAGAGCAGAACTCGCACGAGAACTCGAATTCAAATTAAAACAACCACAGGGAGAATGAATTAAACTTGAAGTTGTTGTTGTAGCTCAGAACTTGGGTTCTCGTACGCGTTCTGAAAGAACTCTCTGTTCTGACATGTTCAGTCTAAAAAGTGTTGGTAAAATTTGGACTCTTTTAGGTGATTGTCGAAAGTCTTGTTCTTACTTTTTGTTGTGCGGCAGTAAGCAGTTGATGATGGCAAACAATATTTTTCAGGAAAATTTTAATTGAAATTTTTTTTGTAATCTATTAAAAATATACGTAGCAGGAATGAAAAAGGGAAATGCCAGAACTATGTGCATGCATTGCAAAATGTTCTAAATCACGTATTTTTCACAGTTTTTTTGTTGAAATTTTTGAGCTATTTAAAGTTAATAGCAACGAAATCGATAAAATATTACAATCAGGGGTGCCACAGAAAACTCTAGTGTTTTCGGAGCATGGAGTTTTGTATTCCAACGGCCAAACTGTAGGTACCACAGAACTCCGATGGTTTCGGTTTTCGGAGTGATTTTATCGAATAACCACACCGCTTCAACTTAATGTTAATAGTGTAATAATGTCAGCATATAAAAACATTGTACTAAAGTCTTTTATTCTTTTTATTATTAACATATTTGAGAAAATAAATGGTACAAACTAGTCTGCCATTAAAGATGAATTCAGAAGTCAAATTATTACGATTTTACTTTCAAAATTGTAAAAGAAAAATTTAAAAATTTTCTTCCCGTCAAATGTAACAATTTGCACGACAACTCTACTGTGCATGATTTCTATGGTTTTCTGTGACTGCCACTTATCAGCTGTTACATTAAAGATTTTTGCAACAAAAGAGATTACTAAATAAAACCTAATAAATATAAAATGCCTGTGGCTTGCTTAATGGCCATTGATTACTTACGGTGAAATGAACTGAGATAAGGAAAATACAAATGAAACGCCTTTTGTTTGTTTCGTTTCTTCTTTTTTTACAGCTTGGCGTTTACATTCTGATTTTGCTGTTGGCAACATGATAACAATTTTTGATACAAATTTCAAATTCAATTTATTTAAAATGCATAGTAAATATGTGATTAATGAACATTTTAAACATAACATCGTTGTTATTAGTTTTATTACTTTAATATACAACACAATTTATTGATCTATTCGATAAGACAGAAACATTACATTTAAAACGAGTTGGCATCACTTTGCTCGATTGACTTTGCCGAGTGAAGGAGGTTTACAAGTTATTTCCAAAAACCAATTATCCAAACCAAACACAGCAGGAATCAAACACTCCCGAAAGAGTTTTCTGTGGAACCTTAAATCGAAAATCTAGTGGAATTGAGGAGGAAGAGTTTTCTGTGGCACCCCTGTATAACTTTGATTGAACGTAAAATAAAAAAACGGATTAAACCCGTACACATTAAATAAGAGCATTTAAAGAAATATTAAACTTTGGCAGATCATATAGAATTGTAATTTATAAAATAAAAATAAATCTATTTTATAAGAAACCGTCTCCAGGGACATTTCTATTATATTGCATGCACACCCACCGTAAACTTCCAAACTATATATGTTACGCATACATACACACAAAACATAGTCGGTCCCATATTTTATAAGTGCGGATTTAAGAACATGCCGGTTTTCATTATTTAATTCTAATCGAAATCATTTTTTAATTGTGCCTGAATCGAAAAAAATAATGGAAAGTAATAGTTTTTGAGATTAAAGTGATAAAAAAACGAAAATGTCCTCTCCATGGGGCAAAACTGTTAATGAAACAGTTAACTTATTAGAAATAATGTCGGAACAATATGCTTGCAGCTTACACGAAAAAGAAATAGAACACTCACAACTAAGTAGCGACAAATCGTTATTAATGTCTATAGAGCATAATACTGGTAGGAATAGTATTTGTAAAAACGATAGTGTAAATTTGGAAATGGGTGACCATGAGAAGTTAAACGCAAACTTACATATGTTAGATATCCAGTGCAATAACGACCTTTCGCATGAAGACATTATGGACGGCTCTTTTCAATTGTCAAATGATGCAGTTATAGCACAACTATTGCAATCACAGTTTGATTATGATTACAATGAAAGTTTACTACGCATTGAACGTCAACATAATAAGAAATCAAAAGTTACTGTGTCGCTTGACAAGTTTCGACGCAACGGAGCCTTTGAATTTTTGTGCGACACAGCTCGATCAGAATATCATAAAGAAGAAGATTGCAAGAATACAAACGATTGGGATCGATTTGAAACAAACGAAAAAAAACTGGTCTCTATACCCAAGTGTGGTTTTAAAGTAGATAAAAATGGTGAGATGATCACAAAACATGATTTGCAGCTATGTGGAGTCCGAAATGCCTGCCGAGTGATGTCTTTACCTCCCGAAGTCCAAACTGGCGATGGGGCTGGTTTCGACATGAAACTATCTAATGAAGTAAGCTAAAATAAACTGAAAGGCATACTTTAACTCTCTTTTCTTTTAGGTTTTCAACCAACTGAAAACACATTCACTTCGCAACGGAACTTGTAAGAAATTGAAAATGAACAACCGTAAGGCGAATATAGCAACTGCTGAGATGTGTGTTGATGCTTCCACACGAATTCTTCTTTACAAGCTGATAAATAATCAAGTTCTCGAGCAAATTAATGGGATTATTTCTACGGGCAAGGAGGCAGTTATTTTGCATGCTACCGCAAACTCATTATATTCTGGTGTTAAGAATGACAACCATACTGTTAAGGTTACTTTCCCAAAGCTGTTGCCAAAAGAATGTGCTATTAAAATCTTTAAGACAACTCTAAACGAATTCAAACAACGCGATCGCTACATAAACGAAGACTATCGCTTCAAGGGTCGCTTCAGGAAACAGAATCAAAGAGATATCATACAAATGTGGGCTGAAAAGGAAATGCACAACTTGATTCGAATGCAAAACGTCGGCTTGAATGTGCCTACTGTTGTAGTACTTAAGAAGCATGTGCTTGTTATGTCCTTCATTGGCGACAGACAAAACGCAGCTCCAAAACTTAAGGACTCTAATCTAAGCGATTCTGATTTGAAAAGGGCCTATGAGAACATTGTACACAGCATGTACAAGCTTTACAACGAAGCTAAATTGGTGCATGCCGATCTTAGCGAATTTAATATTCTTTGGTACCAAGGTAATTGTTGGTTCATTGATGTGGCGCAGTCAGTAGAGCCGCATCATCCGTATGCTGACGAATTTCTCCTACGCGATTGTACAAATATCATACAATTCTTTGGGAAACGAGGTGTCCAAAGCATCTACTCTAAAGAGGAATTATTTCAACACATAACTGGGCGATCAGCTGAAATACCAAAGTTGTGATTATTAGAGGTATAGGTGAGCACCTTGTAAGCAAATCAAAAAAACAGAAATTAACTTTAAACAAGTTAAAAATTTAATAGTAGTCCAAACAAAAAAAGATACATAATAAAAGGCTATAAAAAAATTAATTTGAGTAAAGCGTTATTAATTCCAAATGGTCATTCCGAATTTTACAAATTCACATACCGCACATGTTTAACTTAAGACAAAAACACGGGTTTTGAGTTAATGATGCAGAATTACTCGTAATATCATGTTTTATATCGTGTAATAGTTTCATGTTAATAACTTACATATTCTCCGCGTGAGCAGAAAATTGAAAACTTTAAATGCGATTTTAGTTAAACATGTGCAATAAGTACGTGTTTTACTCAAATTCGAAACGGCAAACAAATTTTTTGTAAATCTTTTCCTCGGTCCAGTACTTGCGCGACATGGTACAATAATAATTTCTTACACCATGCTTGCGCGATGTCGCATAGTACATAGTACGACTCCAGTACACAACGTTCTGGGACTATGTTTCTTGTTCTGTGAGACTGCAAAAACCAGAACTGCTTAGACCGCTTTTACATTATCAAACTTTGCGGCAGAATTCTCTCATCGGACTTTTGCTTGAGGGCAAGCGCGCGCGGGAGTTGGTTATGCAGCCGTGTCCGATGTACCACGGACAAAAATTTCGCTGCCTTTTTTTTTCGTTGTTTTCTTTTCACCTCTTTCGAGTGTTTGTTCATATCGTTTAGCGTTCGTAGTGACAGGATGCATGCGAATGCATGAGAAATGAAAACTATAGCACGTTATTTCTTATAAATAAACTAGGTTCTAATTTATAACTATAATCTTGGTTCTAATTAACACAATATAAATAAATGCTCCGGTCTAACAAAGAAAACAATTTTTGTTTTAGAAAATTAACTTCACTCTGTTGCACTCCATCAATTTAAGCATAAATTCATCGTCATCACTCTCACTCTCATCCATGTTCAGAATTAATTTAATTTCATTCATTTCATTTGCCTTTTCAAAACTCATTTTAAATCTAAATAAAATGCATATAAAAACAAAAATGTAAACAATGTGTTTTGCGATGAAACATACTCCAGCATATGAAAATAAAAATGAAGAGAAATGAGAAAAAGGATGTTTACGAAAGTCTGACAATGTATAAGCAAGCCAGACACAACCATCAGACAACAAAGAAGAATCGACGATAAGTTCGAACACCGAGTTGGATAATGTAAAACGCGACTTATAGTGTGTTCAGACAGCGAGTTCTGATTGTGCGAGTTATGGTTACCCGTTATTTGTCACCGATATGCGAGTTCTGAGCAGCTGATTTTTGTTTTGTTTTCATTACACACATAAGTGTACAAATGGAACGTTGTGGCAATTGTGAGAAATAAAAATTTAAATTTTGTGAAAAATACATGATTTAGAACATTTTGCAGTGTATGCACATAGTTCTGGCATTTCCCTTTTTCATTCCTGCTACGTGTATTGTTAATAGATTACAAAAAAAATTACAATTAATATTATTGTATTATTGTACCAAGGACAAAATGCTTGTTTTTACACGTTCAGTCCAAATATTTAGTGTTCTCAATAGTTTCAGTTATTTATACAGCACTGAACACTGTTTGTTAACATATTGTTTGAATTTATTTTTCTCATTGATGAAGACTTATTACAACTGGCTTAGTTTTGGCGTTACGGAGGGGTGGAAGAATAGATGCCAATGGAGTAAATGTATTTATTTAAGATAATAATAACAGTCAATTTAAAACAAATAATATTAAACTTAAAGTAGGAACATAACATAAGAAAAGAAAAAATATATAAAATACAGCTTATAACAAATTTAACTAGTTAAATCCAACACTGAACCGGTGGGGGAATTTAATTTTCTAACCTTGGGTAAAAAAAAATTATATGTCGCACATAAATTTCATGAAGGAACTTCTCTGAGAACCATCGTCTTTTTTTAATACTGCTGCTATTTTACTATAACTTATTTTTGTTACTATTGTGGTAACGTGCGCACTTTTTAATTCCATAAGCAAGGATAACTTTTATGGACTTATACTCTGAAATAAAATCATGACCTATCGTTTATATTTTATTTTCATAACAGACAATTGCTTTTGTTTGTTTACATTTATCGATATGTCATCGGAATGGACTGACAAATGAACTGGGCCAAAGACTATGAAATTAGATAGACTGGACAATTCGAGTTCGAAAAAATGCGGGTTCGATGCGACGAGAAAAATTCCGCTCTCGAACCTGATCGAACCTGCAGAAAAACTCAAAAAACCATGACCATTTTTGATGGAGATGAACTTTTCATAAGAAAATGTAGCGTGAGTGGAGATCATTGTAGCGTGAGTCGGGATAAAAAAAGTAAAGGCAATGGCAGCATATTAATGGAAAACATTAACAAACATTTTGGAGATAATAAAAATAAGATATGGAACACCAAATGAAATATGTTTAATAAAAAAAATCATTTGCATGTACTATTTAATATATAAAGACTGTTTCCATTTTAATAAAATTAATTTTCTTAAATTAAAATACATCAGCATAGGCCTTCTTTGTTTGACAGTTTTACGGCAAGTTGAAAAATATTGGACATTATAATTGATGTATTACTTGCCAACATACCTTGGAATATTTAAAGTTATTAATTTTATTATGAATTATTTTGAAAACGAATATTGTATCAAATCAATATTATTAGAATTGCAATTGTATTTAATTGCACATGACATATTTATAATTTATAAAGTAATGTAATGAAAATTATTTCAAATAAAAGCAATTTCAACGAATTTGTACTTTCATGCATTTTGAGTTAATATTCAAATATTTGGAAGGCGCGCGTTTCGAAGTTATCTTCTTCTCCATAATGTGCAGAGAGCAAGTGAATTCGTGCTCAAAAAGTTAACGTTCCACTCAAAAAGTTATCGAAGTTAAGATTCCGCTCAAAAAAATAAACGAAGTTAAGGTTCCGCTCGAACGTCTCATGTTAAGTAAATAGAAAACAAAAACAAATGTTCAAATATGAGTTGCCTGCAACTGTTACATGCTGTTGATATTCAATTTTAATGTGTGATCATGTTACTTCTGATAACAAATCCACATTTGAAAATTGCTGGCCACACAATGGTACAATTTTAGAAGCATTGCAAACGTTATAAACTGTTTACAATTGACTACGAAAATGACTGTGTTAGATTTATTGTTAAAGTAGGCAATAAAATGAAATATTTAATTTTTCCATTTCATGTTATAGGTCCTACATTGTTTCGAATACAGGTTATTTAACATTTATAGAGTCCACTTGCATTAAACTAGCTTTACAAATAAGAAGATTAATAAATTCAATAGATATATTTCTTTAATCATGCAATATTGCAGTAGCAATAGAAAAAAAGGTAAAAACCAGTGCTTCTTGACAACCCTCCTTCATTGAGTACATTTTAACATAACTCACAATTTTCACAAAATGTTAAAATTTTTTTGAGTTCGTTTTGAATAAAACACCATCGAGCATCGAACAATTGAGAAAATTGAGAACCGCATGATTTTCGTTCGAATTGTCCAGTCTTTCTAATTTCATAGTCTTTGGTACATGCCGCCCCCAATACTGGGACCAGTATTAAAAGGCAAAACATGTGATCGTGTTTGATCAGCTAAAACGAAACAAGTGTTTGTTATGGTATGTGCATGCACGAGTGAGAAGTTATTTATATGGTTAAATTTGTTTCAGGTCCACTGTAATTTGCAACCGGGTGAGTTAGGACTGCGACCACCGCCAAGGTTTCTTCCGCCGCCACTTAATTGCATATGGGATGATGTTGACGTTGGGCTCGTAGAACTGACAACACGGGGACTCATAGATATAGCAGTAGAAATAGCACCAGCTGTAGTAACTCTTGTGACAGACGGTGTTGGAATGCCCATGCGCCCATCGTCATTGCCATTTATATTATTGTTTTTGCCTTTGTTGTTGTTTGTGGAGATGGTGTTGTTACTTATATTGTATTATTACAGATGTTATTTTTATTGCTGTTATTCTCATCATCATCATCATCGAATGGTAAGAAATGATAAAACCATCATTTGTACGTATTAATGTTGATTTAAGGGAACTTACACTTTGGACTATTGGTTTGGGATCAAGAATAACATTTGCATCAATCAATCCACTATTTGATGCCCCAGCCGAGGACCTGCTAGACATGGGACGATGAGCAGACAAATAATGGGCAGCAACTGGACCTGTTGGTGATGGCAACTACATATTACTATTAGCACTGCAGGCACTGATATTGGGTGTTGCTGCTAATGGCACAGCATCCAAATGATGTGGGCCATGATATAAGGCATATTGTTGCAGATTGACATTTGGATTAGAATTCGAATGAAGATAATACGGTTGCTGATACTGTGTCGGTTGACCATATCCTGGTTGCATCATTTGTTGTGCTGCATAGACTGCATTTGGTTGCTGTTGTTGTTGGAAATGATGAGCAGCTGATATATGTTGTTACTGATGTTGTTGTAATTCTTGGCCACTGCCATTTAAAATCTATTGTTTTTTTAGTTTTAAGCTTGACAGTTTTTTGTCATTAAATAAATAAATGCTGCCACCGCTTCCTCCATACATTTGTTGTGTGCTACGTGTTGTAGGCAATTGGCCACTGCCACTAGTGTTGCTATTATACATATTAGCATGTGCCGCATAAGGTTGATAAGTAATTCCTGACTTCTGCTGCTGTCCTCCACTGATTCGCTCTGATTTAAAACTGTTGTTGCTGTTGACAATGTTGATTTCAGCAGGCCCCTCATTTGGGAGGACGGCATTTGAGTTGTTATTGGGGCGGAGGGACTTGCTAGCCCGTTTGGGAGACCGTTCAAAACGGTTTGTAGTTGTTGTTGGTTGTTGGAAGCATGCTGTGGTGAAGCATTTGTCGTAGATTGCACTTGTTGCTGCATATACTGATTTGGATAGCCAGAATTCGTCTGACCATAGCTACTGAGCCGAATACTTTGTGACTGCTGACATAGGTTCCGCGCTGTGGGCGATGACGATGTCGAGTACCGCGACATGGGTCCGCCCACACCCGTCGCGCCGTGAGCACCGTACTTCGGTGGACTTCTAGGCGGTTCAGGTGGTTGAACTGGTGCCGGTGGCTGCTGTGCCGATGCTGCACTAGCCGCACCACCACGTCGACTCGATTTGGTAACTGGATCACGGGCCGGGTGATGATGTGCGGATATGGGTAAAGTGGCCGGATCAGGCTGACCGCTCGACTTAACGGCATTCTTATGCAAAGTTATGTTGTAGTGACGTTTTAGGTGACCTGAACTAGTAAACCATTTACTGCAAGCAGTACAATTATAAGTCTTTAGACGACGGGCTTCATTCGACTTCCAGGTAGCAGCTTTTGTTGTCAAAGTATTGGCGGGTAATACTGACGATGAGCTAGGTGGCTCGAAGCCACGATATTGTTGTTGTTGTTGAGCGTTGTCCTGCGTACCGCCCGTTGTAGTCGAAGGAAACTCGGCGGGACTGGTAGCTACAGGCATTATTTGCTGTTGCTGACCATTCGCGGCTGATGTCTGTTGGCAAATATCTGCACTATCGGCAGTCGGATCGACTGATTTATCCACATAATGCTGAGAGTCTGGATATTCAGATTTGATCATCATGCCGAATTCATTCTTCATTATGGTACCACTTGATTGCTGATGATTGTCTGTTCGATAGTATCGCAGATGACCCGCATGAGGACGTTTGGTGTCCAGTTGTCCAAAAATTATCCATCCCAATTGCGTGTGTTGTGCAATCGGTTAACCTGGATGCCCTCTTTGAATTTCTGGAAGCATTAGTTGCGGAATCACGTCTACACCAATTAACAAGTCGATACGATTGGGCTGAGTAAAGGTGGGATCAGCTAAAGAAAGATCTTTCAAATGACAGTCCTGTACGTTAAGCCTCAACTTCGACAACCTAGAAGTTAGGGATCGTAGTACAAAAGCAGTGTCAATGAATATTTCAAAAACCGATTGAGTACATGATTTTATAGTGAATTCAGTACAATGTTTGCATTTATTATTGGAATGTTCACCCACGCCAGTGATTTCAGCCTGCATTTGGTACCGCTTGAGACCCAGGGATTGTACGACTCTTTCAGTGACAAGTGTGCCCTCGGAACCATGATCAATAAGCGCTCGGACCGTAGTTGATCGACCGTTGACATTGTTGTGCAATCGTACAAGAGCGGTAGCAAGTACCATAGTACGAGGCAATATGTTTGAAACAACTGCTGTCGTAAATCGGGTCGTATTAGTGTTTAGGGCAGAGTTGTTAGAGGTGAGTAGCGCATTCCTACCAGACGGAGTAAAGGCAGCTGCTGATGGTAGCAAAGGTTGTGCGTGAGTACTCGACTGCGGCTGAGGAAAATGCAAGGTGTGATGACGTTGACCGCATTGCAAATAATTTTTAGAACTAGTGCATTGCGCTATGGGATGAGTCAGACTGAGGCAATTTACACATGCCTTTGTGCGATCAACTATCAACTTCCGTGCATAACAGTCTTTGGCTAAAAAGTCAGGACAATGACGCAAAATGTGATTGACGCTGCTATTTTTACAGCAGTTGGGGTTAGTAGATCCAGTGGTTTGGTGGAAACAACTACCCTTGTATGATGAGTTGCCTGAAGATTTGTTATATGATCGATTGCTCTCAGTCTTTGAAGTAGACTGCCCTGAGGGTGGACCAAGCCTATGATTCTCGATCACATTGATGCTAACAAGACGGCTGTTGAGGAAAGATTCGAAGGCGCTGAACGTAGGTATGTCCACGCTGTCGCCTAAATGGTGTTCCAAAGATTGAAGTGTGGTTGCTGGAAGTTTTGTGGTAAGATGATGAACAATCCAGTGATCGCAATTTTCTATTGTAATATTCAAACGTTTAAATTCATTAATACAGACATTAGCAGTGTTAAGCATGCGTTTCAGATCAGATGAATGTTCTTTATTTAATGAGGGCAAATCATGAAGCGCATTCATATGATACATGAACTGCACACGTGGGTTATCATAACGTTTGACAATGAGCTTCCAGTAGAATAATTCAATTCAGTGAGACTCATTTGTCGTACGTCTTGATCAAGATCTACCGGTAGCGCTTGTTTTAAAAAATGAAACTTTTGTATGTCCGAAAGCGAACTATTTTCGTGTATCAGTTGCACGAATGCGTCGTGAAACTCTGGCCAATCAATGAATTTGCCTGAGTACGTTGGCACGGGTAGCATAGGCAGTTGAATTGACGACATCGGTGCTGTGGGCGTAGTACCCTGATTGGCGTTTGCGTTTGTGTCGAGCGAATTGGCTTGAAGAGTTGTTTCAAACGCCTCAGAAATTGCGCAAAAAACCACCAAGTACTCCTCTTCAAACTCTTCAGAAACGTTGTTTTGCAAATACGGATTGGTAGATGGGCATTTAGTCACGATCAGCAACTTATGGTTCTCATCAAATTCCTTGGATAGGTCCTCTAACTTCTTTAGACGGGTCTGGAAGTAAGGTTTCGTTTTCCTAGCAGCTCCGTCTTTCTTAAAGTTAGTATAGAGCTTCCGCAACCTTGCCAGAATATCGTGTTGCAAAGCACAAACACCTTCAATACAATCGGCATTTTTGTTTTCGATTAATTTTCCCACTTGAGACATTTTAATTTCTCACTCGTAACACACATATAACAACAAACACTTACCCGTTGCTTGCCTTGATGAAAACAAACGAAAATTCTATCGCAAATGATGTGTTCCGTTGAGATTATCCAACGCACCTCTGGCGTTATGTTAAATGACAGATTCGGGAGGACGATGTGACATGTGGCGGGTATTTTTAGCGCGGTTAAAGTCCGGCACTTCGGTTGTAGACCGAGTAAGCTTCCGATTAAACAAAAAAAAAAACCAGAAAGGAGGCTATCATTGGCTATGCCAAAGATGTAATACTCTTCACGCTCCTCCGGGTTACATCTAACCTTCCTTTCTTAGCATCACATCAGTTTGAGTGGCAATTTTATTGTACATTTATTCTTTAAACTAGCAAACCGCCCTGCTTTGCACGGGTGAAATTCAAACAAGTGTAAACTACGCCATTAATAACCAGAAAGAAGGCTATCATTGACTATGCCAAAGATGTAATACTTTTCACGCTCATCCGGGTTACATCCAACCTTCCTTTCTTAGCATCACATCAGTGTGAGTGGCAATTTTATTGTACATTTATTCTTTAAACTAGCAAACCACCCTGCTTTGGTATTGATAGCATGAAATTTTATAACTTAATTTTTTAACAAATTTTTGTTTACAATATGTCTTTGTATACAATATTTACAGCTTACACAATACGAACTGAATTGACGCGTGAATGGGAAAAACACTGAATGCTCAGGTCTAATCCCACAACGTTGAATGTTTGACCTTGTGATTTGATAATAGGAAATTGCAATTTTCTAAATTGGAATGGTAGATCCGTTAGTACTAATGGAATCCGGGGAATTAAAACGACTTCTCAGTTCCACATCCGGTCAGTATTGTATACTCTATTATGTAGTTTTTTAATGATTTTATCTGTAAACGTGTACCATTGCACAATTTTGGTGGATTAAGGTTCCGTAATAAAATGGGGGCACCCTACTTTTAAAACTAATTTATGTGGGCGCAAACCAGAAGGCTGTAGAGAATTAAGAAATTCTGTTGGGAAATGAACAGCCTCTTCCAGATCAATAGCATTGTCTAGAGAGTAGTATGTTTGAGTCAGTCCATTGATCTTTGACAGAATTAAATGATTTACTTTACCTATTTGATCGTTGGTAGGGACATTTTTTCCTTATATTGCAAGTAAACAAATGTTTTCTTTACCTTATAGTATGGCTTAAATTATTAATTAATTACTTTAATTTAATTCTAAAATCACATTTGAAGAAACTTTGCTATGTAATTAACAGTGAAAACAGTACCAAAATACGTTGCGTGGTTTAGAAGTAATCAGTATTCTAACTTCTTGAAATTTCGACTTTGCTTTATACTATGTAAAGAAGTTTGCCATCCAATTTGGGTTTGTATGGGAGGTACCACTCCTGGTAACCCTAGGATCATGAAATTTATATGGTTAATGAATATAGATCAGAAACCAAAATTCCAAATTTCAGTACGATACGTTAAAAAACAAAAAACTTTTTCTAACAAGACATTAATTTAAAGGGGGGTTCATGATATTTACACAATGGATGACCATAGATTACAAACATATAGTGTCCAAATTTCAGTTGGATACGTTAAAAAACAAAAATCTTTTTCTAACAAGAACATTAATTTAGAGGGGTGGTTTGTATGGGAGGTACCCCCCCTAGTGGTCCGATTCAGCTGATTCCGACAAATGTGCTGCGTATGGTAAAAAGAAACCTATGTGCTATGAGCTCTCTAGCTCAAAAACTGAGGGACTAGTTTGCATACATACAGACAGACAGACGGACAGACGGGCATGGCTAAATCAACTCGTCTCATCGAGCTGATCACAAATATATATACTTTATGTGGTCTGCGATGTCTCCTTCTGTGTGTTACAAACTTCATGACAAACTTATAATACTATTCACTCCCGTGAAGAGTATAAAAATGGTAATTTCTTCAAAACGATCAGCTGTCTCCCTCTCGCTTTTAATTGAAAGTAAAATTTTACTTATTTATTGGAAAAGCAAACTTTATCTACCAATAAAACGCAAAAACAGAACAATCAAAACTCCAACCTCAGGTATCACCAACATGCACTCGGCTATATCAGGTACGCAGCGCAAGTATCTTTTAACTTTGCAATCACAAATACTCAATATATAATTTTTTTCCCAGGAACGCGGAAAACACATCTATCGCACAAAAATACATATTTGTGTATATCATGTGCAATATTCCATTTTTTATGTGTGCGTGCGTGAATTTTTTCTATTTTTGTGTGTGTGGGCATGTATTATTTTTAAGGTACTATTCCACGTACAAATTTTTTGCACAAAAATAGAAGAATGAACCACTTTTGTGCGTTTTTTTTATTGTTGTCGAAGAGGGATTCTTCCTAAGATACCGCCACATCACTGACGGCATGCACGATTCTTATTATCTGCTAGGTACACCTCACTCAGGACCACGTCCAGGTAATATTATCTTGTTACTCCGGACTCGCATAACAATACGCCTACATACTAAACCCTTAACTCCGTCACCTATAGCTTTAAGATACCCCGCGGAACTACCGTTACGCATTACATCGCAGGGCAAAGCTTAGCCTTTTGGCATATTATCTTACTTGGCTCACATCACCTCATTCACGGCTCTATTGCTATTTCTCTGGCGCTCTTCCCTTCCCAATTCTTGAAGTACCATTGCAGTCATGTCCTTCACCATACTCCACACTTGCATGAATTGCAGCATATGATTGATTATGTTTTCTGGAGTTAGTCGATATGCCATGACCTTTTCCACTGCTTCCCTCACCTTTGCGTACTTTGGACAGTAAAAGAATACATACTCTACATTCTAGTTGCTACTACCACAGAAAGAACAAGCCACTATCATGACCGTACCTGTATAGGTACTCTCTGAAGCAGCCGTGTCCCGTAAGGAATTGCGTCAGATAAAAATCCGTTTCGCCATGTTCCCGTTGCACCCCCGTTTGCACATTTCCGAATAGTCGGTGTGTCCATCTTCCTTTGAGTGAAGAATTCCAGCAGTTTTGCTATTCATTTAGACTAACTTGTTTTTCCTCTTTTCGTTCTGTTGTTGTTAACTGCCTTCCAATATTTTTGCTTCTGTCATAGACTCTCTTGATCTCAAGAGCCATAATGTCTGGTGGCATTACACTTGATATGACTCCAATTGCTTCATGCGAAACTGTCAGAAAAGCACTGGCAACTCTGATGGCACGTAGCTGAAACACCGATCTTGCCATTTTGGAATATGTCTTCGGCATTAGTGCAGGTCACGATTGATTGACTAACCTTTGTCAGGAGCTCCCTTCTTCTCTGTCTTGGCCCTCCTCTGTTAGCCATTATCCTGGATAGGGCCGCGTTAACACGTGCATATCATATGGAGACGCAATATTTCATCGTAGAGTACGTTCCATAGGATTGAACCCAGGACTGAGCCTTGTGGTAGCAGTCACCTCGTAGCTTTTAGAACCTTTATCAGTATCAGAAAACAACAGCCGTTCGGACAGATAGCTCCTTACGATCCCCTGCAGGTACTCAGGTGTATTTTTGGCCAGTACGCCAAGTTGAACGCATTTTTGACAACAAGAGTTATAACTGCGCAGCACTCTTTTGTGCCATATATCCATCTCGTTCCCACAATATATCTGTGAGTTTTTGGATGGCATCGATTGCTGAACGCTTCTTGCGAAAACCATATTGGTTGTCGTATGGACCATAAGTTTCTTCCAAGTGCTGATCAAGGCGGGCACAGATTATCCGCTTAAGAACTTTGCCAATCGTATCGATCATGCATAGTGATTGATATGCAGTTGGTTCACCTGCCGGTTTGTTTGGCTTCTGTAACATAACCAGCCGCTGCTTTTTCAACGTTCTTGGGAATACCCCGTCTCGAAGGCATCTTGTAAACAGCTCCGTAAATGGCTTCGTGTTATACTTTATTGCAATTTTCAAAGGTCTATTTTGGGTGCCATCTAAGCCTGGTGCTTGAATCACTTCTAAGTCGCTAATTGTTGCCATGTCGTTCACATCCGGTGCATCAGTGAGTAGATTGTTCCTTTCCCGTATATGTGTAGGAAAAAGCGTTTCTCCCACCTCAAGCAGGATTGGACAGGTCGGCGCATGATCTTTGCCACCTCTGATCTTTGTCATTACTAGCTTGTATGCTTCACCTTAAAGATTTTCATTGGCTTTGTTACAGAACTTGTTAAAACTGGAAGATTTACTATTTTTAATAGCTTTTTTAAGATCTCTTCGTTTGTTCCTAAAAACGTGTCATAGTCTTGCATTATCCACAGTACCTATGCTCTTCTGGTACCGCCACCTCGCTTTGTGGCACTCACTTCTCAGTAAGTCAATCTCACTGTTCCACCAATATACTGACTTCCTATGGCAGTTTTGTTTTTGCCTAGTCATAGCGGCAGCGCAGGCTTTACTAATATGTTTGACTTATAGGTTTGCTTGCTGATCTAAATCATCCACAATAGCTAGATTGTCATCCAGCATAAGTTTGAATATCTCTTCATCCAGGGTTTCAGCTTTCCACGCTTTGGTTTACACTCCTTTTCTGTTTACACTGCTTCTTTGGCCTTGCATGTGGTTACCAACATTAATCATTATGCCACATGATCACTTTGTGTATACATGTCGCTCACCCTCCAATCCGTTGTACGAACCAGGGCTCTGCTGGCAAAGGCTATGCTAATGATAGAGCCACGGCCATGTCTTTCAAAGGTATTCGGGCCTCCTGTATTCAAAAGTACAGCGTCGAGAAATGATTTTTGTGCGTTTAAGGCGCTGTTTGTGAATTTGCCCAAAAATTTGTGGAAAAGCAATGTCAATATAAGATCATGTTTAACTTTCGGTCCAACCATTAAAATTTCATTCTGTAACTTGCCTCCTGTAGTTTTTGCTGGTGCATCAAAAACTACTCTTAATATTGTAGTAATTAATACGCAATGATGAGGAATAACTTAGTGTAGTGCTAAATTTTCAATCTTCGAGATTTTACTGTTTCTCTTTTAGCGACGCTCCAGCATAAAATAATGCCGCATTCCAATATGATTCATATAAAGTTCATGATGATTCTTTAAATATTAATCTCATCTGAATACGTCCATCTTCTAGAAACTCTATATTTTCTATAAAATGACGTTCACATCGATGCTTGTGGTTGTATTCATAAGATCAGCAGAAAACGATGGTGAAGACGATGATTCTATAAGTTTATCGCTTACCACCCAACCAAGTTCAGTGTGGATGAGGCATGGTAAATCCGTTCCAAGTCGAAACTTTCCATCTTAAAGTAAATCAATTCTGAACTTATTAACAAGTCAATATGATTCAGTTTGTAAAAATATGGATCTGCTAAATGTATTTCACTTGATATTTGCCACTCAGAAGTAACAATATAATTCTCTGGATGGTTCCTTGAAATTGATTTTTACTGCAAATTATGATGACCACTTGTATGAAGACACCCTTGATATTACGGTTTCCGAAACATTTGAGATTTCAGTAACTTCCTGATGAGTTCTATTGATTTTCATTGTAGTTGTTTCGCCAACCTTTTTGCTATGAAATTAATTTCTGATCATGAATCCAGTATTGCTCGAGCTGTCTGGAACATGTCATACTTGTCTTGAATAAGAACACTAACCGTTGGTAGCATAGCTCGTCGTGGAGTTTGTGCTAAAGATGTTGATGAGATGAGATGTTTATTGAGGTATTGGTTGTGCGATAATTGCTTGAATGGAACCCGAAGAAGTAAACCTGTGAAGAATTGAATGATGTGCACCTTTGCGCACCCTACACCTTGATTTCAACTGACAGCGGCTTACATTGTGTCCATGACTAAACAAATAAAGCATAATAATGAATTCTTAACAAATTTATGCCTATCTGTAATCGAACATCTTAAGAATTGTTGGCATCATCCTACATAATGATCTGCTGCTTGGTAATATGAGCATTTTGACTGTGTATTCAAGAATGATCTTTTATGTGTAGTGCTTGTACTTAAAGGCTCATCTTTCTCTGCTTTCTGAAAGAGGAGCGTGAAGAGTATTATACCTGAGGAGAGTGGGACGGTACATGAGTTCGACCACGCCGACAAAATCAAATACCAGGCCATGGTGGACGAATACGAGGAGTACATGTGCACTCACGTGATACCTGCAAAGGCGACTAAGGTTAAGGCTACGGATGGTTGCCAAAACAACAGACAAAGAAGGTCCCTCAACAACTACCAAGAAGCTTTTTAGCGACGTCACTCGGGATAAGCTGACGGTGGCACTCGTTAATGAAGTCACAAACGGCGGTAAGAAGGTGTTGGAGAAATGGTTAACAGAGTTGGTGATGGAACACCTCCTATCTGATCTGTGCTCATTTCTGCCAGGATTTGATTCTTCTGCGGTTTTCAGCGGCTGCAGGGTAATGAAATGTGACGATCGTTTTCCGTTGGAGTTCCTGGGTAAATGCATTGCTAAAATAAGCAATGCTTGGGAGGGCTTAAGGCTTAAGCTAAGGCAAGATGCTACAGCTTCTGCAGCGGCAGAAACCTACCATGCCTATGAATGACTGGATTGTCATCAAAGATGAAGTCCAACAAAAGAGCAGTATATCTCTACTCCTCTCCATTAACAAGGATTCCATTAAGGAATTAGAGAAAACTGATCACAAAATGCGGTTCGGCGTGAGGTACGCCAAACTAAAAATTTTCCGGTCATCGGACGAGGAATCAGATGGATTACAGCTGCAAACAAGCTAATGGATGACCTAATGCTACAGCGTGCAGCGTCCCCCCTGCCTGAATATGAAATATCTACAACTGGCCCCTGCCCGTACCTGTCTACGTCAATGTGTGAGAATGAAAGTAATAGCCTATCTACACTGAGTCAAAATCTGTGTCTAATAGTGGTGTCACACTGAGCATCCACATCCGCATTCACAGAAAGTGTTCACATTGCATTTTGCATTTTTGGAACAGCTGTTTTTTGTTTTGGTTGTACACACACGTGGAACTTTGGCTAAATTAAAACACAAAATTTGTGAAAAATACGTGATTTAGAACATTTTGCAATGTATGCAAATAGTTCTTGCAGTTCGCTTTTTCTTCCTATTAAATATTTTTTTAAAATCTTTTTGAACAAAATGCATTGTATGCACATAGTTCTGGCAGTTCCCGCTTTTATTCCTCCTACGTATAATATTCAAATCTTAACAAAAACATATCAATATCAAATAACTACAATTATTTGCTTCCATCATGAGCAGTTTTCTCATCTAAAAAGTTGGCAACAATAACAAAAAAGTTGGTAACAATACCCAACACTTTCTAGAACTGCTGCAGACCAACCATTCTAAAAGTTGCGTCAATGTTCTGCCTATTTTAGAAACAACTCAGACAATCACAGGGAAAATGACGAAATTGTTGTTGTTGTTGTAGAATAAGATACGAGAAAATAATGTTTTGTTTTGTTTTATTTTAATTTAAAGTTGTGGTAACTCTAAAAACACCCTTTATATTGAGTATTATTAATGTGGTATTAATCTTGAAAACACATGTTTCTCGCATGGTCAATTGTATGTTGCCTATTCCCGCGCCAGGTAATCAAACAAAAAACGTCGTGTACAAAAAAGTAAAGAAAATATTACCGAATTTACACCGGGCCTGATGCAAATCATTGTTGATCCGGATCAGATTCGACAACATAGATTTCTATTGATTGCGCCTTCAGCAGATTTGAATTTTTCTGTTTTCTTAGAGCCGATTTGGTTAAATACCTACTCCCTTATCTGATGTTATTAAATATAAAAAAGTAGCAACAATTGTAGCTAATTATTTTCCACGGTAGTCTGCATTTAAAGAACCCAATATTTCAGTTAAGTATAAATTTTAATTTTACAAAAAAGTTTTAAAATCTCAACAAAAAGAACCAAGCAGCAAAGCAACAAGCAATGCTGGATATGCCTTCTTGCTCGCATTTAATTTTTGTCATTTTCGAAGATACGAATTTGTCTTCAATTCTATTTTTTGATAAATTAAAATAAAGTACAAAAGGGATTAATAAATGTGTGATTTTTTAAATTTGTTTTAAAAATGTGTAGAACGTGATTAGTTTAACAAAAAGTTTTAATAATCACATTGGTCTGTATTTTGTGAATGTAATCGGGAATGATCAAAATAAAAGAAGAAGAGTAAAAAAAAGTCAAATTTTTGTAAACAAAAATGTAAGTACATATAACTAAGTTAACTCGATGAGAAATAACGTATTACTTATTGGACTTATTCGAGTGTTTCGGTAAACAAACATTTGTATGCTTGCCAATCACACGAAACGCAAACAAAAATCGATCAGCTGTTCATTCGAACATCTTAGTTCTGACAATGAAATCTCCACCTTTCACCAATGAGTTTATTTAAACTTTTTGTTAACCGAATCACGTTCTACACATTTATAGTCGATTTACATCGCTTAATTTTTCTTGATTTTTAAACAGGTGTAAATACACTGTTATTTTTTTCCAAGTGTTTTGTTGTAATTTTTTACCAATTTTATAAAATTTAATTTAAATGTCAAAAATATAATATTCACTTACGCTTCACTTAGCAATTATCAGCTGGAAAAGGAGAAAGAGCGAAATTGAACTAAACCAGGTAGCAATTTCCCAACACTGCTGCGGGAAGACCAGTCGACTGTAGTTTAAAAACCAGTTGTTTTCATTTAACAGTTTAAAAACTACTTTGATTTCCATAACAAAAACCCTAAACTACGTTACTCTCCCCTGTGGCTGTTGTAAAAATAAACAGTTTTTTGAGCTGTTTAATAAAAAAACTGTTTTTAATTCGACTATTATAAAACAAATTTATTATTGACATTTTCAAAGGGTGTTTTTTTTAGTGTTACACAACTTTAAATTAAAATAAAAAAATGAAAAATATTTTTAATATTCATTAAACTAAGTTTATTGGATAGATAACACTGTGTCACAGCGAAAAAAAACTTCTTATCAGACCTAGTGGAGGTTATAGGTCATAAAAAACTAAAAAAAATGGCATATAAAAAATTTTTGATACACCCTCAAAATCTTGACTTAAAGCTCAAAAACCGTTTTTAAGAGGTTCCTGTACATATTACCTTATAACTGTCATAAGCAATTACAAAAAGTACAATAAATCAGGTAATTTTTAACCGATTTTATTCAAACAGGGTTCATTTAAAGCTAAAATTACTGAACTTTCGATGTACGTTGAGAAAAAATATAATTTAGATAAGATAAGGGGCACAAATTAGACTTAAAGTTGCAAAATCGATGGAAAAATCAGAAGTTTGGAAAGTTTTTGGTCTGTATCTTCATGAATTTAAATGATAACAAAATACATGATACATGGTTGTAAAGGGCTACATTTCAGCTTCTAAATAAATAAATAAATTTGAAATCCGATAAAAAATGGCCAAGTTATAAGGTAATATGTACAGGAACCTCTTAAAAACGGTTTTTGAGCTTTAAGTCAAGATTTTGAGGGTGTATCAAAAATTTTTTATGTGCCATTCTTTTTAGTTTTTTATGACCTATAACCTCCACTAGGTCTGATAAGAAGTTTTTTCAATTTTTTTTTTTTGTAACACAGTGTAATTTATGACATTAATGTCCAAATATAAATTCGGCCAAATGCCGCCATGGCTGGTGCTTACAAGGCTCAATCTGGAAGTCCGATTTTCACACACTATACGCACCATTTGCGGCCGTTTTCGCCAATATCTCTTCGAATGTTTATTTCCAGATGTTCAATTGTCTCTGATTTAACGGCGTAGGCAAGTGACTTTACATAACCCAAAAAAAAACAATCCAATGGGGTTAATTCAAACGATCTTCGTGGCCAATTAATAGGACCATTACATGAAATTATTCGTTCGTCAATAGTTTCCAAAATCAATTGTAGCATACGCTGTGTTGCATGTGGCTCCATCCTGTTGGAACCACATATCAGCAAGATTAATGCCAGCTAATTGACGTACAATTAAACTTCTAATCATGTCTCTGTATCGTTTTCCGTTGACAGTAACATTCTGGCCATCATCGTTTTTGAAGACATATGGCCGCCGGCCCATAAAGCTCACCAAACAATAATTTTCTGTGGATGTAGAGATGTTTCGACAAAAGCTTGTGGATTATCTTCACTCCAAATACGACAACTTCGCTTATTTACATACCCATTCAACCAAAAATGAACTTCATCGATGAACAAAATTTTGTATGGAAAATCAAGATCAATATCAATATGTGCTTCAGAACATTGCCCGAATTGGCGGCGCATACGATGGTCGTTTGGCTCTAACTCGTGCACAAGTTGAATCTCAAAAGCTTTTAAGCCAAGATCCTTTCGTACAATCTTCCATAAAGTGGATGGACACAACCCCATTTGCTGAGAACGGCGACGAATTGATAATTTGCTGTACAGCGGCTACAGATTGTTCGGTACGCACCGCTATGCGTCTTACGGGATGAACATTATCATTAATAGTAAACGTGGTGCGAAAAGGACCCATAGTTATTCAAATTAGCCGCTCTAATGGACGAGAATGATTACCCTAAAATGGACGAAGTGCACGTTAAATTAACCAATAGAAACATTATTTTAATACACAATTTCATCAATTTGCAAACGTTGCTCCGGTGTAAGTCGATCCATAATAAAATGCCAAATCAAACTAAACAAAAAGCAACTACCATCTGTTAAATCGGTTGTCAAATAAAGCAGTGTTGCCAACTCAAAGTTTTGAACCTCTAAAAAAACATTGGTATATGACAACCCCTATTTAAATAAATAAATAAAAGAAAACAACAAACGCAGTATCTACTTCAAGTACCGCAACAATAGGAATTAGTAACGGGTATGTTATATGAATGCAAAAACCTCCAGAAAGAATGTTATCATTGGCAATGCCAAAGATGTAACACTCTTCACGCTCCTCTGGGTTACAACCAACCGAACTGCGAAAAATGCCAGATATCAGAAACGCTTCCTTTCTTGGCATCACTATATTCTCTCTGTTAAAGTTTGAGTATCAACAAAGAACACAGAATGAGTATCAAATGTATGTACAGTTTGAGGGGCACAATATAGTTTTATATGTACTTTTTTTTAGTTTGGGTTTGTATGGGAGGTACCCCTCCTGGTACCCCGTGGATCTTAAAATTTACATGGTTGATGAATATGAATCGACGTTAAGTTCGAAAAGTAAAAAAACAAAAATCTTTTTCTGATAACAGTAATTTAAATTTGGGTTTGTATGGGTACCCCCCTAATATTCCGATTCGTCTGATTCCGACAAATGTCCAGCGTATGGTAAAAAGAAACCCATGTGCAAAATTTCAGCTTTCTAGCTAAAAAACTGAAGGACTAGTTTGCGAACAGAACAGGTTATGGCTAAATCAACTCGTCTCATCGAGCTGATCAAAAATGTATACACTTTATGTCATCTGCGATGTCTCCTTCTGTGTGTTACAAACTTCATGACAACTTATAATACTATTGACTCCCGTGAAGAGTATAAAAAGAGTTATAGATACATAAACGCAGTACATATATCACATAATACTCAGCCCAACCAACTTTGTGAGAGGGTGGGTTTTGTGTTTTACGAGATCGCTCTCTTTGTGACTATTCATATTTATATTTATTTATTTTTAACGGACGGCGATCTCATGTTTATACTCTTCACGGGTGTGAATAGTATTATAAGCTTGTCATGAAGTTTGTAACACACAGAAGGAGACATCGCAGACCATCGCAGAGCTGAAATATTGTAAATTCGTTTCTATTTACCATACGTTGCACATTTGTTGGACTCAAACGAATCGGACCACAAGGGAGGTACCACCCATAAGAACCACCATTTAAATGTTCTTATTAGAAAAAATTTTGTTTTTTGACGTATCGAACTGAAATTTGGACACTATAAGTTTCTAATCCTGTTCATCAATCATGTAAATTTCATGATTCTAGGGTTTCCAGGAGGGGTCCTTCCCATACATACCCCCATTTAAATTAATGTTCTTATGTGAAAAAAGTCTTTTTTTTTTGACTTATCGAACTTAAATTTGGACACTATAAGTTTCTGATCGAACCATGTAAATTTCTTGATACTGGGATGACCAGCAAGAGCACCTCCCATGCAAACCCAAATTAAATGACAAACGTATAAAGCACAAAAGTACAATAAAAGTACAATGCCAATCAAACTGTGCTCATATTTAATATTCAAACTGTATTCTTTGTTGATACTCAAACTGTAACAGAGAGAATATAGTGAAGCTAAGAAGAAAGTTTTGATGCAACACGGGGGAGTGTGAAGAGTATTATATCTTTGGCATAGCAAATGATAGCCTTTTTTCTGGTTTAAAATGTTCATGAAGATGACTTAGTCGTATTTGTGTGTTTTGGTATATGTTTGTGTAAGAAGTAATAATACCTAAGTGCGCGTTATACATACAAATGTATTATTTCACGTTGATTGTTGTTGACTTGTTCATAGAAAAATTGTCCAACAGAAATTTTAATTGAAACGAATAATAATAGTTAAAGCAATCAAAAATAAATTCATTTGAAGGCCTCATAATAAATAAAATAAACTGAATTGAGAAATCTAATAGGTGCCTATACATATGTTAATAAATAAGCATATACATATATGAACGTATGTAGTTTTATCTGAGTTTGCATGAATGTCTTCTAAAAAAAATTAATAGTTTTGAACGTACTTGATCCGCTTAAAAAGAAATACATGCATATATAAGTACATATTTAATCGCTAAGAACATAAGAGAGGCAGTCTTCTTATTACGCTTCCAGACGTTTAGTTGTAACAAAGTCGGAAAATACTTTAAACTCAGATATTATTGAATAGTATTGTGAGTTTTATGCAATACCTTTTCGTTGTAAACGATGGAACAATGGAGCAATGTTGAAATGGAGAATTTGTCGAGTAAACCCTGTAATTTAAATCATGGCTATTCCGAGTTTAGCGAAGCCACGTACTCGTCTGAAAGCGACAGAAAATTAGACAACATTGATAACAGTTTATCTATAATAGTACATCGAGAGGATGCAGTTTTGGAACCTGGGTCAAACATTAAACCTAACGTTCAGCAAAAGGATGTAGAATCATTACTGCAGCGTTTGTATGGCATAACAATAAGCAGAATAAAAGAACTAATATCTTATGATGATCGTAATTATTGGGTCAATGCAGATACGTAAGTAGTAAAAACTCCAATATGTGTATATATTTTAGAGTACAAATAGTATGTATGCACTTTTATGTGACGCGAAGAATTGGTGAATTTTTTTTTATATGATCAGACGATATGATAACCTGCCAAATGTACGTTTCCATATATGGTACAAATGCCAATGAATAGTGTTAAGACGATTTGACGACTTTGTCCCAAAATTGGAAATTTTTGAGAGGTGTAACATGTTGTCAAATGCATTGTTATCATTTGTCTTAATTTCGTATGAAGGGTGTTCAGACTAGAGGTGGAGAACTATCAATAGTCGGCACCATCGATAGTCAACGATAGTTTTTTGAAAACAATCGATAGTGCCATCGATAGTTTTCGATAGTATGTTTAATTACACAAATATGTTTTCAAACAAGAATATAGTTTTAAATTAAAACACAAGTAAAAGGAGATAAACTTTGGCTATGCCTAAGTTGAAATAAGTACTCTTCACGGACCTTTTATATCTTTTACTTATTGTTTTAAGTTCATATTTTATAAAGGAGGTAGTAGTCCGAGGGTTTTGAAATTTACACAGTCGGGGAATATGGGTCAGGCACAATCGTAGTGTCACCAATCGTCTTATATTCTTTACCACAGTTCAGTCACTTGTCCAGCTTTTTGTCATCCGACCTTTGAAAATACTTGCAAACTTTGTAAATTCCTTTTTTCCATTTGGAGGTTTTATCTTTTTTGTTCATAATACTCATGTCCGAGTCTGTGCTGCTGCAATAGCATGGCACTCTATCCTTGCTTTCAATGCTATGTGCAGGTGAACATCGTCGTTTCACTTAAATGCAATGTTGATATATTAACCTTTTAAAATAATCCCTTAATTCATATTACCTTTTCCACTATTGGAATGAATGTATTCATTTTTATATACAAATATATTAATCACTAGCTGTGTGGTATACGAAACGTGTATTTTGTTATCTCTTTTCTTAATCATCAGCTGTTTAATGTTGCTGCGCTGCAAAAGAAGAAAACATTCGCAAATCAGCCAAAATGTAGGCAACAGAAAAAAATATGAATTTCGTTTGATTTATTCGGTCGATATCGATAAAATAAACGCTAAATGATACACAAAGCTTGTTTCAATACACCAGTGAAAACCGCATTTAAATAGGTTAAGCCGTTTCTGAGTTTAACGTGCACAGGCACAAAAAGGCTTACGATTATATATATGTAATGGTTAATCAAATTTTTAACGTTCAACCACACTTTCAAGAAAAATTATCAAAAACTATCGATATGGTTGGGCACTGTCGAGCTGCCTTCATAAAAAGACCATTCTGATTGAGGTAAAAGTAAAAGCGCAAGTATTACTTAAAGTAACTTCATATTGAAAATGTTTTTAACCACAGAAATCATAACGTAATATTAAAGACCCACATCTAAACGACTTGAAATTACCATTGATCATTTAAAGAAATTGCGGTTATATTTCTAACTGATCTCATCATTATTTCTATTGCATGTACGCTCACTTCTACCTGTTAAAGTAGCTCGGTAAGTCATATTGCATTAGATAAATTGTTATGAAAAAAAAACACAAGGAGAAATAGGGTTAAAAGTAATATTCAAACCAGAAAGAAGGCTATCATTGGCTATGCCAAAAGTGTAATAATCTTCACGCTCCTCCGGGTTGCATCCAACCTTCCTTTCTGAGAATCACATCAGTTTGAATGGCACTCTTATTTAACTTCTATTCTTTAAAAGTTTGACATTTAATTTGGGTTTGTATGGGAGGTACCCCTCCTGGTAGCCCTAGAATCATGAAATTTACATGGTTGATGAATATGGATCAGAAACTTAAAGTGTCGAAAGTTCAGTTCGATACGTTAAAAAACAAAAAATTGTTCTAATAAGAAAATTAATATAAATGAGGGTTTGTATAGGAGGTACCCCTCCTGTAACCCTAGGATCATGAAATTTATATAGTTGGTGGATGTGGACCAGAAACTTATTGTGACCAAATTTCGATACGTTTAAAAACAAAAAAGTTTTTCTAATAAGAACATTAATTTAATGTGCATCGTTTGGTAAAATGAAACCTATGTACAAAATTTTAGCTCTCTAGCTCAAAATCTGAGGGACTAGTTTTGCGTACAGACGGTTATAGCATCGTGCTGATCACAAATATATATACTAATGTGGTCTGCGATGTCTCCTTCTGTGTGTTACAAACTTCATGACAAACTTATAATACTATTCACTCCCGTGAAGAGTACCCACAAAGTTTAAATATAAGTTGCAAAAATGTTTCGATCTCAAACATGTCGTTTCCTTCTTAAAAACTCAAAATTCACAACATTCCAACAACAATTTCATGGGATTTTGTACAAACTTTTTTTGAAATTTGCTATAGATAAATTGTTATAAAAAAATGTCGATTAAGTGCAAGGAGCAATAGTGGTAAAAGCCATTTAAAATTAAATGAACAAAATTTCAATGTAAGTCGCAAAATGTACGAAAACTCGACAGAAAGCATGAGGGAAATGTAAAGAATGTCGATTTATACCGCACAAAACACAGACTGGACTTTTGAAAATGTGATTCGCTCTAGAAATTGTCGTTTTTCTCTGAATAATTTAAAATTCACAACATTCCAACAATAATTTCATGTTATTTTGTTGTTGGACACCTATACAAACTTTTTTTTTAAGATTTTTGACTCGGAAAGAGAAGTTTCCAAAAGCGAAGAAAGTGAACACCATGTTTTTGAAATGAAACTTCTTTAGCGGCGTTGGGCAAAAATTTAGTATAAAATTTTGAGTCAAAAAATAAAAATTGTAACGTTTATCGGAGTTTGTATCTCATGGACCGCACTAGGTAGACACTTGAAATTTTCACAGAATGCGTATTTCTATTGCCATATCTCCGACAAATTTTTGGAAAATCCATCGGAAAGGTCTTATAAACCAGAAAGAAGGCTATCATTGGCTATGCTCCATATAACTGTCCATGGGAAAAACACTGAATGCTCAGGTCTAATCCCACAACGTTGAATGTTTGACCTTGTGATTTGATAACTGTCATTGAAAATGATAATTTTATAGGAAATTGCAATTTTGAAAGGTAGATCCGTTAGTATTAATGGAATCCGGGGAATTAAAACGACTTCTCCAGTTCCACGTCCGGTCACACTCTATTATGTAGATTTTTAATGATTTTATCTGTAAACGTGTACCATTGCACAATTTTGGTGGATTAAGGTTCCGTAATAAAATGGGGGCACCCTACTTTGAAAACTAATTTATGTGGGCGAAAACCAGAAGGCTCTAGAGAATTAAGAAATTCTGTTGGGAAATGAACAGCCTCTTCCAGATCAATAGCATTGTCTAGAGAGTAGTATGTTTGAGTCAGTCCATTAATCTTTGACAGAATTAAATAATTTACTTTACCTATTTGATCGTCGGTAGGGACATTTTTTCCTTATATTGCAAGTAAACAAATGTTTTCTTTACCTTATAGTATGGCTTAAATGATATTAATAATTACTTTAATTTAATTCTAAAATCACATTTGAAGAAACTTTGCTGTGTAAAGAATGAAAAGCTGCAATATTGTAGTAGCAGTAAATGCTTTTTCCATAAATTATAACACTATTACAACTACATTAATTTTATAAGCGAACAAAACGGGACTCGTCCGCAAAGCCAACCTGTGAAATTATCAAAATACAGTATTGGTTAATGGGAAAAGAACTACGTTTTGAACTGTTTTGTGAACCAAAAAGAGCTGTTTGATGTTGTAGTGAATTACAAATACCTGTTTTGGTGAATGTCAAACTTAGTGTTGCTGTCTTTAGTGAATGACAAATATGGATAATTAATGATAATAATCATAATTACTTTTATTATTGAATCAATTATTTATGTACATGCAAACTTTTCTAAGGAAATTCTTTAATTAACAGTGAAAACAGTATCAAAATACGTTGCGTGGTTTAGAAGTAATCAGTATTCTAACTTCTTGAAATTTCGACTTTGCTTTATACTATGTAAAGAAGTTTGCCATTTAATTTGGGTTTGTATAGGAGGTACCACTTCTGGTAACCCTAGGATCATGAAATTTATATGATTAATGAATATAGATCAGAAACTTATAGAGTCCAAATTTCAGTTCGATACGTTAAAAAACAAAAAATTTTTTTTAATAAGAACATTAATTTATGGGGGGGTTTGTATAGGAGGTACCCGATTCAGCTGATTCCGACAAATGTGCTGCGTATGGTAAAAAGAAACCTATGTGCAAAATTTCAGCTCTCTATCTCAAAAACTGAGGGACTAGTTTGTATACATACAGACAGACAGACGGACAGAGGGACATTTCTAAATCAACTCGTCTCATCGAGCACCATCGAACAAGATATTTTCCGCAAAAAGGAATTCTGTATTCAATAACTTAATGCTCGAGCAATTCCAATCACAATGAATATGCATTTATTATGAAATTGACAAAAAGTGCAATGCTCAAAATATTAAATTATAGATTTGACTTATGTTTAGGGTATAATCAGTATTCATACTGCATGTCAACTTTGATCAAAAGCAAAAGTGAAATATTCATACAGCCTTGTATACTACAAAAAAAAAAAAAAAAAACCAAAATATGAAACAAAATAAATAACAAAACTTCTAAAACTGTGCGCAGTGCATATTGGAGCGCACGTTTCTTGTATGGGGACCCCTTTAACTTAACTTTCTTTTTGTTGCTATCACGACAATAGAAATACACATTCTGTGAAAATTTCAACTGTCTAGCTATTACGGTTCATGAGGTACAGCGGAGCCTGACGGATGGCGGAAGCTTAGTAATAGGGTCCCGTTAGCACTCTTTGCGTACGGAACCCTAAAAATGTTTATAACAACAACATGCAAGCAACCAGCTTGTGTATTGTACAAAAACAAGCGAATGAACGAAGAAAAGAGAACGAGAAACACACAGAAGCTCGCAGTTGATCTGTTTTGTGCAAAAGGAGACAGACGTAAACACAACAACAACAATTACTCGACAGACATAGCCAAATTAACTGGACTGAAAATTTTGTATGCAAATGTTGTATTGTAATTGTTTTGAGATGATCTCTCTCTCTTTCTGCAATTCCCTTCAAGTAGAATCCAATTATTCTAAATAGTGATCCAAGAAAGGAATCATGAACGATCGGCGATAATATGGCTCTCTCTTCATGTTGCCACGATTTTTTTGTCTTCCAATAACTAAAGGAACTTTTATTTCGAAGACTGCTTCTTTGGCAATTTTTGTAGCAGTCTCAAAAATTCTCTTAAATGAATCATCTGCTTTGCTACGCATTTCCTTAATTTCTTCGTACAAATCTTTTGCCTATAGAATGCATAGACTCAAATCACAGTCTATTTTTTGCAAGAGTTGACTCAGTGTTTTAGGCAAGCAAAAAACAGGCTTCGAAACTGCTAAAGCGATAACGAATTCAGACGTTTTGATTGAAACCAGCAATGCATGAGGCTAAACTCCTTCGACTTTGGTCATTATTTGATCGCAGCCTTCCAAAGTCAATGAAATACATTCATACACTTTAGAAAATAGATGCAAAGATTCAAGCTTCTGTAAGTTTCGCGTTTTCTTTTCTTCGTACATTCGCTGCTTATACATAAAAAAAAATTCGTATGCATGCGTTGTATTTTGTTTCTCTGTTTTTCTTCCATCGTTTATCTTTCATCTCTGTCGTTGAACGTAACGTGATGGCTTTGAAATATTGTAAATTTTCATTCCTTATACCCGTATTACACGATAGATCACGACAATGCGACAGAGCCACGCGCGCACTTCCTTACTTAACTTCAAAAATCTCGCAATTTTTTTTCACATTTGGAGGGGGCTTGAATTAATACTGTCTCCATCCTAAACGTAATATGCAATTTACACCAAAGAACATCACGTTGATGGGGTTTTTCGTTCACACCGGATATTTTGCATCACGAACAGCTGTTTTTTGTTTTGGTTATACACACACGTGGAACTTGCGAGCACGTTGGTTAAATAAAAACTAAAAGTTTGTGAAAAATACATGATTTAGAACATTTTGCAACATATGCAAATAGTTCTTGCAATTCCCTTTTTCATTCCTGATACTTATTTTATTAAATTCTTTTAAAAAAATTTACTATTTTTGGTTTACTTAGCAATGTTTTGTGCCATCAGCTGTTGTTTTTGATGCCACAGGCGGAAAAACATGCGTATCAGTAGGCACATCCATGTTGATGTTGATGTGCTTTGGTGTAAATTGCATATAAGTCAGAACATAAAAAAATTCATTCATAGGAGCGGGAGGATTACTTTGTCTTTAACATAGCCAAAGATAACCTTCTGTCTCTTTTTTTCATATATTTTGTTGTATAGATTAGTGTTTTTGAGAAAGGCTATTGTGGGATTTTTTTATACATATTTTTTTTTTTAATTGTTTATATATGTATAAAAAAATATTTTGTATTAAACCAAAGATTCATTACTTTGGAAGTTATTAGCAAAACGCCGCAATGTTGCCCTTTATCCTCTCTCTCTATGGATTTTGAGAAGATCTAAACTATTGAATCTGTCCTCGCTAGTGGCATTTCGTAAATAAGTTTTCAACATACGAAGAGTTGAAAACGATCGTTCACTGGGTGCAGCAGACATCGGTAGAGTTGCAGGTATTGATGCGCAGTTGGGTACAATTTTTTTATTAACAGATATTTAGGGTATCGGTGAAAGTTTTAGGCTCCTTTCATCTAGTATTCTCACGTAAATAAAAAAATTGTCAACCATTCAATGAAATTTTTTTATTTAATGAGCAATTGAAAATAAATTAGTGTTTTTGAGAAAGGCTATTGTGGGATTTTTTAATATATACTTTTTTTTTAATTTTTTATATATGTATAAAAAAATATTTTGTATCAAATCAAAGATTCATTTCTTTGGAAGTTATTAGCAAAACGCCGCCATATTGCCAATTTCTCTCACTGTGCGACGCCTTAGCAAGCTCGTCCAACGACTACAATTGTGTGAAGTACCGCATGTAATTATTGCATGTTTTATTTAAGACATTTGTTAGAAAACATGCATTCTAATTATTTTCATTATGAATTAAATAATATTTTGTGGTTAATTTTATTTTATTTTATTTTATTTTAATTTAATTATGACAAAATACTGTCAACAAAGAACATTAAAAATACTTAAAATAAAGCCTTACAACTAATTAAGCAAAAAGAATGTAAATCTGTCTCTGACCCGGTGGGGGAAATTTATTTGCTAAATAGCTAGCTATGCCCCTATTCACAGCATGTGTGGTCAGAGACAGATATTAGACACCCCATCCAAAATTGTGCATCCAGATTCAGTCACGGTGAATGGAGAATCGTAGGTGTTGCAAGACCAGAGCGTTGATAGCGGTGGGCAAAATCTCAGGAGAAAGGATGTGGTAAATTTTGTTATAATTATCACATAATACACGAAATGGATCATGTGAGGCAAATTTAGTTGTGCACCTACCTAGAGAAATAGGAACAAAATTCCTAGTAGTACGACTAGGGACACAGAAACTAAGTTGACTCAAAAGCCGTGGTGAGTCAACGATACCAGTAATAAGTTTATGAAGAAAGCTTATTCCTAAAGAAATTCGGCGATTACTCAACGAAGAAAGATCTATAAGAAGAAGCCTGCTTGAGTAAGAAGGCAAACGTACACCAGGGTTCCAATTTAAGCCCCGAAGTGCAAAAGGAAGGAATTGCTTCTGTACCGACTCAATACGGTCTTGATGTACTTTGTATTGAGGGCTCCAGACACACGAACAGTACTCGAGTACTGGGCGGACTAGAGAGATAAAAAGAAGCTTTGTAACGTAGGGATCGTTAAATTCTTTAGACCATCTTTTAATAAAACCAAAAATACTTTTAGCTTTATTAACAGTTGAAGAAATGTGATGGTTAAAGCTCAGTTTAGGGTCAAAAATGACTCCGAGGTCACTAAAGGTAGAGACACGCGCTAATGAATTGTTGTCCATCGTGTAAGAAAGAAGATGAGGTTTCAGACGATGAAAAGTCATAAACATGCATTTTGCGCAGTTAAGCTGAAGAAGATTGCATGAACACCATGAATGCAGTGATGTTAGATCATCTTGTAATCTGACTTGCGAAAGGATGTCATTAAATGAGAGGCATAGTTTGACATCATCAGCATACATCAGAACACGAGAGTAATTCAAGGATGAAGGAAGATCGTTTATAAAAAGGATAAACAGTAATGGGCCAAGATGACTTCCTTGAGGAACACCAGAAGTGACATCAACCGGACAAGAAAGAGTTGATTTGAATAACACTCGCTGCACTCTATTTCTTAAATATGAAGAAATCCAACAAAGAAGATCTTGCGGGAGACCTAAAAGGTCTAGCTTAAGTAAAAGCAAATCATGATTAACGGAATCAAACGCTTTGCTGAAGTCAGTATAAATAACATCAGTTTGACATTTTTCGTTAAAACCAAGATTTACTAAAGATGTAAATTCAAGCAAGTTAGTAGTTGGTGATCTATTCTTCATAAAACCATGTTGACATGGAGAAATAATAGATTTGCAGTAGTGATAAAGGGTAGAAGTGAGCATTTTTTCAAACAACTTTGGGATTGCAGAAAGTTTGGCAATACCTCTATAATTAGATATGTCAGCTTTGTTACCTTTTTTATGTAACGGAACAATAAAGGATTCCTTCCAAATAGCAGGAAAAGATGCGCTCTGAAGTGATAAATTGAAAAGTTTTAGAAGCGGCTTACACAGAGATTCCGCACAGTGCTTAAGCAGACAACTAGGTATTTTGTCTGGACCGGGTGAGAAAGTGGGTTTCAACAGTTTTAAATTTAAAAGAATACTCTCCTCACTAATTTCAGGAGTTACAATTTGGTTACAATGGGAAGTGGAATATGGATAAAAGTTGCCAACATATGGTTTAGAGGAATAAGTTGATTGAAAGAATTTTGCGAACAGGTCTGCAATGCCTAAATCGCTATGGGCTTGTTCGTTAACTAGATACATGGATGAGGGAAATAAAGAAGACTTGCGCTTTGAGTTAACAAAGTTGTAAAACTGCTTAGGATCACGCGAAAATTGCAGTCTACAACGTGAGAGATAGTTCTTATAACAAAGGTTATTTAAAGAAAGAAAATTAGCCCGAGCTACACAAAAGTTAGCAAAAGCAATAGAAGAGCCAGTACTCTTAAATTTTTTATATAACCTTGACTTTATGTTTTTTAAGTTTGAAAGCCTTCTTGTAAACCAAGGTGGTTTATATGTAACTAACGAATCTACAATGTAGGGGACATTGGCAACGAAAATATTGTATACCGTTGAATAAAAGAAATTAATAGCGGTAGTCATATCATTACAATTGACTAAAAAAGACCAATCAGTTCCAAGAAAGATTGCATTTAGTTGTGCAAAGTTAACATTGCGAAAACAAAACCGACGTTTGCATCTAGATGTGGGGGCTGAAGCAGGACAGGTTACAGAATGCAAAATTTCTAATGTTGGATGGTAGGTATCCTCAGGAAGACATAATGGTTGAGATCTTGACACAGAAATTCCAGTAAAGTCATTACTGAACACAAGATCAAGTGATCTATTCAAAAAATTGACTACAGAGTTCATTTGAAACAAGGAGAGGTCAAACATGGTGCCCAAGAAATCATGATGTGCTGAAGGAACTAGATAACCCGATGTACTGGAAAAGGACCATGAAATGAGTGGGAGGTTGAAATCGCCTAGAACGATAAAAGAGTCACGGTCACGAAGAATGTTATTAACTGAGTCAATAGCACTGGCATGACTTAAATAAATTTCCGAAATGGAATTAGGCGGAATATAGGAACATGATATAAAAATAGATTCATGAGGTAAAACTAACTTCACACAAATAAACTCAATGTTGGTTGGAAAATTCAGATCGACAAGTTCCGATCGTAAGTGTGAAGTAACAGCGATGAGCACACCACCACCGCGGCGAATAGGGCGATCGGTTCTATATGTAACGAAATTTGAACAAAAAATTTCATTACTAAGTACATCCGAGTTCAGCCATGTCTCAGAAAACACTATAACGTCAGCTACAAAGGAGAAACTATCCCTATACAAAACGTCAAGTTTACTAAGGAGACCCCTAACATTCTGATAATGAATAAAAAGAGTTTCAGAAGGCAAAATTAGTTTTTTGAGATTGTACTTGGTGAAGATGAACTAGTGGAGGGCACATTAACAGATGGCCGATGATTTTTACGTCGCGGTTTAAATTCATGGACAACGGCGTGCTCAGGCCAAAATTTTGCATCACAAACAATAGGAAAAATGCTGTCAGGAACATTTATTTTGAAAGAAGCAATATCACGTGGATTAGAAAAATTGAACTTTTGAATAGATGCCTTTACCTTTACTTTGGCTGCTATATAAGAAACAACATCATCACAGGATGTGTTAGCTGACAATCTAGAAATGAAGACATGTCTCCGTGGAGCAACAACAGTGAGGACAGGAGGGGAATTGGAAACTACAGTTGGAATGACACAAGTTAAGTCGGGTTTTGGAATAACAACAGGTGAAGCGTTCTGTACCTGTGGAGGCACTGAGAGTGATGAGGCTGAGGACAAAGATAAGTGATTTGAAGAATGAAGTGGAGATTCAGGAAATGAAAGGGAAGGCACAAATGGCAATGATAATTGTAGATTAGGAGGGGGATTTGGGACAAGTAAAGTATTAGTAGACCGAGGTGAGTTTGAAGGCATGGAAGAATGAATGGAAGGAGACGTGGAGGGAGGCATAGAAGGTTGCATGGAAGAAGGCACGGAAGAAGGAACTGAGAGTGGATTACTATTGGGGATAGGACAGGGTGAAAGGGAAAGCAAAGGAAGTTCAAAATCATAATTCCCAAGAAGATCAGCTGAATTATCAAAAGCAGAAGACAATTGAGAAGAAAGACTTTTAAGCATTAAGAACTGGTTCCGTACCCGCCGGTACATACCTGAAAAATCTGATTGTCTTTTATAACAATCTGGACAAGACCATCTGGTACCACCACAGGCAGACTTATTTCCATATAGCCTGTCATGGTCTCTTCCGGTCAAGCCAGCACATTTTAAATGAGCAATATTATTGCACATCCAACATGTGACTGCACGATTTTTTTCCGAATCAAAACAGTCCTTAATAGCGCATGAACCATTGCAGCAGTGCATGATTGAAGAAAAAAAAAAAAAAGTTTAAAATAGTAATAAATAGGAAATCAAAAAAATTATTTTATATTATATTATATTATATTAATATTATGCATTATATTATATGATATTATATCTACTATTATATTATATTGATCATGTCATCATTATATTATATTATATTATATTATATTATATTATATTATATTACTATTATATTATATTATATTATATTATATTATATTATATTATATTATATTATATTATATTATATTATATTATATTATATTATATTATATTATATTATATTATATTATATTATATTATATTATATTATATTATATTATATTATATTATATTATATTATATTATATTATATTATATTATATTATATTATATTATATTATATTATATTATATTATATTATATTATATTATATTATATTATATTATATTATATTATATTATATTATATTATATTATATTATATTATATTATATTATATTATATTATATTATATTATATTATATTATATTATATTATATTATATTATATTATATTATATTATATTATATTATATTATATTATATTATATTATATTATATTATATTATATTATATTATATTATATTATATTATATTATATTATATTATATTATATTATATTATATTATATTATATTATATTATATTATATTATATTATATTATATTATATTATATTATATTATATTATATTATATTATATTATATTATATTATATTATATTATATTATATTATATTATATTATATTATATTATATTATATTATATTATATTATATTATATTATATTATATTATATTATATTATATTATATTATATTATATTATATTATATTATATTATATTATATTATATTATATTATATTATATTATATTATATTATATTATATTATATTATATTATATTATATTATATTATATTATATTATATTATATTATATTATATTATATTATATTATATTATATTATATTATATTATATTATATTATATTATATTATATTATATTATATTATATTATATTATATTATATTATATTATATTATATTATATTATATTATATTATATTATATTATATTATATTATATTATATTATATTATATTATATTATATTATATTATATTATATTATATTATATTATATTATATTATATTATATTATATTATATTATATTATATTATATTATATTATATTATATTATATTATATTATATTATATTATATTATATTATATTATATTATATTATATTATATTATATTATATTATATTATATTATATTATATTATATTATATTATATTATATTATATTATATTATATTATATTATATTATATTATATTATATTATATTATATTATATTATATTATATTATATTATATTATATTATATTATATTATATTATATTATATTATATTATATTATATTATATTATATTATATTATATTATATTATATTATATTATATTATATTATATTATATTATATTATATTATATTATATTATATTATATTATATTATATTATATTATATTATATTATATTATATTATATTATATTATATTATATTATATTATATTATATTATATTATATTATATTATATTATATTATATTATATTATATTATATTATATTATATTATATTATATTATATTATATTATATTATATTATATTATATTATATTATATTATATTATATTATATTATATTATATTATATTATATTATATTATATTATATTATATTATATTATATTATATTATATTATATTATATTATATTATATTATATTATATTATATTATATTATATTATATTATATTATATTATATTATATTATATTATATTATATTATATTATATTATATTATATTATATTATATTATATTATATTATATTATATTATATTATATTATATTATATTATATTATATTATATTATATTATATTATATTATATTATATTATATTATATTATATTATATTATATTATATTATATTATATTATATTATATTATATTATATTATATTATATTATATTATATTATATTATATTATATTATATTATATTACATAATTATATTATTATATTATATTTTATATTTTTATTTTAATTTAATTATGAAAAATAATGTAAAAATGATTATATTAAATTAAATTTAAATTATAGTTATAATTATCAATAATAATGAAATGTATCTATGTGAGGCAAATTTATTTGCACATACTAGATGAAATATTAACAAAATTCTAGTAGATACAGATATTAGACACAGAATACTAAAATTGTACTCAAGATTAGTCACGTGGATGAGTCAACGATATCAGTAATAGTGTATGCAAGACCAGAGCTTGATAGCCGTAGAAGAAATTCAGGAAAACGATTGGTAAATCTTGTTATGAAATTATCTCATAATACACGAAATGCATGCATGTGAGGTCAAGATAGTTTGCACCACCTACAAAAGAGGTACCAATTCTAGTAGCTACGACTAGGTGACAAGAAACTGAAGTTGACTCAAAAGCTGTGGTGAGTCAACGATCCATAATACAGTGTCTATGAAGAAAGCTTATTGCCTATAAGAAAGGGAACTCAACAGAGTCATAAGAAGAAGCTACTTGAGTACAGAAGGCACGTACAAGGTTCCAATTTAGCCCCGAAGTGCAAAAAGAAGGAATTGCTTCTGTACCGACTCAATACGGTCTTGATGTACTTTGTATTGAGGGCTCCAGACACACGAACAGTACTCGAGTACTGGGCGGACTAGAGAGATAAAAAGAAGCTTTGTAACGTAGGGATCGTTAAATTCTTTAGACCATCTTTTAATAAAACCAAAAATACTTTTAGCTTTATTAACAGTTGAAGAAATGTGATGGTTAAAGCTCAGTTTAGGGTCAAAAATGACTCCGAGGTCACTAAAGGTAGAGACACGCGCTAATGAATTGTTGTCAATCGTGTAAGAAAGAAGATGAGGTTTCAGGCGATGAAAAGTCATAAACATGCATTTTGCGCAGTTAAGCTGAAGAAGATTGCATGAACACCATGAATGCAGTGATGTTAGATCATCTTGCAATCTGACTTGCGAAAGGATGTCATTAAATGAGAGGCATAGTTTGACATCATCAGCATACATCAGAACACGAGAGTAATTCAAGGATGAAGGAAGATCGTTTATAAAAAGGATAAACAGTAATGGGCCAAGATGACTTCCTTGAGGAACACCAGAAGTGACATCAACCGGACAAGAAAGAGTTGATTTAAATAACACTCGCTGCACTCTATTTCTTAAATATGAAGAAATCCAACAAAGAAGATCTTGCGGGAAACCTAAAAGGTCTAGCTTAAGTAAAAGCAAATCATGATTAACGGAATCAAACGCTTTGCTGAAGTCAGTATAAATAACATCAGTTTGACATTTTTCGTTAAAACCAAGATTTACTAAAGATGTAAATTCAAGCAAGTTAGTAGTTGGTGATCTATTCTTCATAAAACCATGTTGACATGGAGAAATAATAGATTTGCAGTAGTGATAAAGGGTAGAAGTGAGCATTTTTTCAAACAACTTTGGGATTGCAGAAAGTTTGGCAATACCTCTATAATTAGATATGTCAGCTTTGTTACCTTTTTTATGTAACGGAACAATAAAGGATTCCTTCCAAATAGCAGGAAAAGATGCGCTCTGAAGTGATAAATTGAAAAGTTTTAGAAGCGGCTTACACAGAGATTCCGCACAGTGCTTAAGCAGACAACTAGGTATTTTGTCTGGACCGGGTGAGAAAGTGGGTTTCAACAGTTTTAAATTTAAAAGAAGACTCTCCTCACTAATTTCAGGAGTTACAATTTGGTTACAATGGGAAGTGGAATATGGATAAAAGTTGCCAACATATGGTTTAGAGGAATAAGTTGATTGAAAGAATTTTGCGAACAGGTCTGCAATACCTAAATCGCTATGGGCTTGTTCGTTAACTAGATACATGGATGAGGGAAATAAAGAAGACTTGCGCTTTGAGTTAACAAAGTTGTAAAACTGCTTAGGATCACGCGAAAATTGCAGTCTACAACGTGAGAGATAGTTCTTATAACAAAGGTTATTTAAAGAAAGAAAATTAGCCCGAGCTACACAAAAGTTAGCAAAAGCAATAGAAGAGCCAGTACTCTTAAATTTTTTATATAACCTTGACTTTATGTTTTTTAAGTTTGAAAGCCTTCTTGTAAACCAAGGTGGTTTATATGTAACTAACGAATCTACAATGTAGGGGACATTGGCAACGAAAATATTGTATACCGTTGAATAAAAGAAATTAATAGCGGTAGTCATATCATTACAATTGACTAAAAAAGACCAATCAGTTCCAAGAAAGATTGCATTTAGTTGTGCAAAGTTAACATTGCGAAAACAAAACCGACGTTTGCATCTAGATGTGGGGGCTGAAGCAGGACAGGTTACAGAATGCAAAATTTCTAATGTTGGATGGTAGGTATCCTCAGGAAGACATAATGGTTGAGATCTTGACACAGAAATTCCAGTAAAGTCATTACTGAACACAAGATCAAGTGATCTATTCAAAAAATTGACTACAGAGTTCATTTGAAACAAGGAGAGGTCAAACATGGTGCCCAAGAAATCATGATGTGCTGAAGGAACTAGATAACCCGATGTACTGGAAAAGGACCATGAAATGAGTGGGAGGTTGAAATCGCCTAGAACGATAAAAGAGTCACGGTCACGAAGAATGTTATTAACTGAGTCAATAGCACTGGCATGACTTAAATAAATTTCCGAAATGGAATTAGGCGGAATATAGGAACATGATATAAAAATAGATTCATGAGGTAAAACTAACTTCACACAAATAAACTCAATGTTGGTTGGAAAATTCAGATCGACAAGTTCCGATCGTAAGTGTGAAGTAACAGCGATGAGCACACCACCACCGCGGCGAATAGGGCGATCGGTTCTATATGTAACGAAATTTGAACAAAAAATTTCATTACTAAGTACATCCGAGTTCAGCCATGTCTCAGAAAACACTATAACGTCAGCTACAAAGGAGAAACTATCCCTATACAAAACGTCAAGTTTACTAAGGAGACCCCTAACATTCTGATAATGAATAAAAAGAGTTTCAGAAGGCAAAATTAGTTTTTTGAGATTGTACTTGGTGAAGATGAACTAGTGGAGGGCACATTAACAGATGGCCGATGATTTTTACGTCGCGGTTTAAATTCATGGACAACGGCGTGCTCAGGCCAAAATTTTGCATCACAAACAATAGGAAAAATGCTGTCAGGAACATTTATTTTGAAAGAAGCAATATCACGTGGATTAGAAAAATTGAACTTTTGAATAGATGCCTTTACCTTTACTTTGGCTGCTATATAAGAAACAACATCATCACAGGATGTGTTAGCTGACAATCTAGAAATGAAGACATGTCTCCGTGGAGCAACAACAGTGAGGACAGGAGGGGAATTGGAAACTACAGGTGGAATGACACAAGTTAAGTCGGGTTTTGGAATAACAACAGGTGAAGCGTTCTGTACCTGTGGAGGCACTGAGAGTGATGAGGCTGAGGACAAAGATAAGTGATTTGAAGAATGAAGTGGAGATTCAGGAAATGAAAGGGATGGCACAAAGGGCAATGATAATTGTAGATTAGGAGGGGGATTTGGGACAAGTAAAGTATTAGTAGACCGAGGTGAGTTTGAAGGCATGGAAGAATGGATGGAAGGAGACGTGGAGGGAGGCATAGAAGGTTGCATGGAAGAAGGCATGGAAGAAGGAACTGAGAGTGGATTACTATTGGGGATAGGACAGGGTGAAAGGGAAAGCAAAGGAAGTTCAAAATCATAATTCCCAAGAAGATCAGCTGAATTATCAAAAGCAGAAGACAATTGAGAAGAAAGACTTTTAAGCATTAAGAACTGGTTCCGTACCCGCCGGTACATACCTGAAAAATCTGATTGTCTTTTATAACAATCTGGACAAGACCATCTGGTACCACCACAGGCAGACTTATTTCCATATAGCCTGTCATGGTCTCTTCCGGTCAAGCCAGCACATTTTAAATGAGCAATATTATTGCACATCCAACATGTGACTGCATGATTTTTTTCCGAATCAAAACAGTCCTTAATAGCGCATGAACCATTGCAGCAGTGCATGATTGAAGAAAAAAAAAAAAAAGTTTAAAATAGTAATAAATAGGAAATCAAAAAAAAAAAAATTTTTTTTTCATAAAAATTCCACTGGGGCAAAAAGTGAAAAAGGCGTTGAAATTCCTATTGGGATTTATACCCAAAGAAAAAAAAAATAACGGACAACGTTATGAACAAACAAACAAACAAGTAAATAGGTGATGCTGTTTATGAAAAGTTAAACACACAAACAAACGTGTAACAAAATGCGAGAGGGATATGATAATTATGCAAAAACAATGCAATTGCACTTGATAAGATGCTTAAGAGCAAAGAAAAAAGAAATCAAAAGAAGAGAAAAAATACAAAAACAAAATACAAGCACCAAATCAAATTTATAATTAATTTTGCAAAATACACTTTTGTACACAACTAAATAAGCAAAACACGATCAAATGAATATTACCTGATATAAAAGTATTATAAATTCAAAAATTAAAAACAATAAAAGATTGAAAAAAGTAAGATAAAACAAATAACATCACAAAGTAACAAAAAGCACGTCACTCTCACAGGAGAGCTGTTCTCTGAATCTGAATTTTGTGGAAATAAAGTTCGTTAAGGGTAGAGTCGGTATTCATACTAATTTGAACACACCAATAGTCTTATGTAGATGGCGCTAATAAAAAGAAAATTCATCCAGCTTCAGGTCTCTAGCTCAAAAATTGAGGGAATAGATTGCATACATACAGACGGACAGATGGACTTGGTTTATTACTCGTCTCATCGACGAGCTGATCAAGAATATACAATACTAGCAAACCCGGCGTGCTTTGCTACATCAATAAAAAAAAAAAAAAATGACTTTATGTGGTCTTCGATGTCTCCTTCTGTGTGTTATAGCCAGTACAGTTGCTTTTATCACGAGTATTCGGTTTTGTGCTTCACAGTGCTATTTTATTATCACGAAAAGCTGTTTTTTGTTTTGATTATGCTTTGCGCACAACAAAAAAGGAAGAAGAAGACATCTGACAATCACCAAAAACGACGAAATCATCATACAAATTGGATAACATGGAGAAGAAGTTTTTTGAAAATGAAAGCATCAACTCTTCAAGAAATCTCACCCCTGAAGAGCAATGGTGTGAGGAACATTTTCAAAACACACACATGCGGCAAGCCAACGGGAAGTATATAGTCCGATTATCACTGAAGACCTTATTTGACTCGTCGCAGGTCCTCGGTAGGTCAAGTCAGATTGCATTAAACTGTTTTCTTCAGCTGGACCGGAGGTTTAATCTTTCTCAAAAACTGAGGGACTAGCTTGCATACATACAGACAGACAGACGGACATTTCTAAATCAACTCGTCTCATCGAGCTGATCACAAATATATATACTTTATGTGGTCTGCGATGTCTCCTTCTGTGTATTACAAACTTCATGACAAACTTATAATACTATTCACTCCCCTGAAGAGTATAAAAATCAGCTAAGTGTGAGTCGGACTCGCACACGGAGGGTTCCGCACCATCGAACAAGGTATTTTCCACAAAAATGAATTATGTATTCAATAACTTAATGCTCGAGCAATTCCAATCACAATGAATATGCATTTATTATGAAATTGACAAAAAGTGCAATGCTCAAAATATTAAATTATTGATTTAACTTATGTTTAGGGTATAATCAGTATTCATACTGCATGTCAACTTTGATCAAAAGCAAAAGTGAAATATTCATACAGCCTAAAAGTATACTACAAAAAAAAAAAAAAAAAAAAAAATTACCAAAATATGAAACAAAATAAATAACAAAACTTCTAAAACTGTGCGCAGTGCATATTGGAGCGCACGTTTCTTGTATGGGGACCCCTTTAACTTAACTTTCTTTTAGTTTTAGTCTTTGTTGCTATAATGACAATTGAAATACACATTCTGTGAAAATTTCAACTGTCTAGCTATTACGTTTCATGAGGTACAGCGGAGCCTGACGGACGGCGGAAGCTTAGTAATAGGGTCCCGTTAGCACTCTTTGGGTACGGAACCCTAAAAATGTTTATAACAACAACATGCAAGCAACCAGCTTGTGTATTGTACAAAAACAAGCGAATGAACGAAGAAAAGAGAACGAGAAACACACAGAAGCTCGCAGTTGATCTGTTTTGTGCAAAAGGAGACAGACGTAAACACAACAACAACAATTACTCGACAGCATAGCCAAATTAACTGGACTGAAAATTTTGTATGCAAATGTTGTATTGTAATTGTTTTGAGATGATCTCTCTCTCTTTCTGCAATTCACTTCAAGTAGAATCCAATTATTCTAAATAGTGATCCAAGAAAGGAATCATGAACGATCGGCTATAATATGGCTCTTCATGTTCCACGATTTTTTTGTCTTCCAATAACTCAAGGAACTTTTATTTCGAAGACTGCTTCTTTGGCAATTTTTGTAGCAGTCTCAAAAATTCTCTTAAATGAATCATCTGCTTTGCTACGCATTTCCTTAATTTCTTCGTACAAATCTTTTGCCTATAGAATGCATAGACTCAAATCACAGTCTATTTTTTGCAAGAGTTGACTCAGTGTTTTAGGCAAGCAAAAAACAGGCTTCGAAACTGCTAAAGCGATAACGAATTCAGACGTTTTGATTGAAACCAGCAATGCATGAGGCTAAACTCCTTCGACTTTGGTCATTATTTGATCGCAGCCTTCCAAAGTCAATGAAATACATTCATACACTTTAGAAAATAGATGCAAAGATTCAAGCTTCTGTAAGTTTCGCGTTTTCTTTTCTTCGTACATTCGCTTCTTATACATAAAAAAAAATTCGTATGCATGCGTTGTATTTTGTTTCTCTGTTTTTCTTCCATCGTTTATCTTTCATCTCTGTCGTTGAACGTAACGTGATGGCTTTGAAATATTGTAAATTTTCATTCCTTATACCCGTATTACACGATAGATCACGACAATGCGACAGAGCCACGCGCGCACTTCCTTACTTAACTTCAAAAATCTCGCAATTTTTTTTCACATTTGGAGGGGGCTTGAATTAATACTGTCTCCATCCTAAACGTAATATGCAATTTACACCAAAGAACATCACGTTGATGGGGTTTTTCGTTCACACCGGATATTTTGCATCACGAACAGCTGTTTTTTGTTTTGGTTATACACACACGTGGAACTTGCGAGCACGTTGGTTAAATAAAAACTAAAAGTTTGTGAAAAATACATGATTTAGAACATTTTGCAACATATGCAAATAGTTCTTGCAATTCCCTTTTTCATTCCTGATACTTATTTTATTAAATTCTTTTAAAAAAATTTACTATTTTTGGTTTACTTAGCAATGTTTTGTGCCATCAGCTGTTGTTTTTGATGCCACAGGCGGAAAAACACAAGAAAAAAACTTGGAAGCACTAGGAAAAACTTGACGACACTGTCAGAAAATGTCTAGGGTGACCTTTAATAATTTTTATATCAAGGCACATCAGTTCTTGATGCGACTATTAAATCCCCATCACATTCTACAACAACAATCCCTGAATGACGTCATTTTCCTTCAGGTTGTTGTCGAATCTGATACGTAACAGTAGGCACATCCATGTTGATGTTGAAGTGCTTTGGTGTAAATTGCATATAAGTCAGAACATAAAAAAATTCATTCATAGGAGCGGGAGGATTACTTTATCTTTAACATAGCCAAAGATAACCTTCTGTCTGTTTTTTTCATATATTTTGTGGTATAGATTAGTGTTTTTGAGAAAGGCTATTGTGGGATTTTTTTATACATATTTTTTTTTTTAATTGTTTATATATGTATAAAAAAATATTTTGTATTAAACCAAAGATTCCTTACTTTGGAAGTTATTAGCAAAACGCCGCAATATTGCCCTTTATCCTCTCTCTCTATGGATTTTGAGAAGATCTAAACTATTGAATCTGTCCTCGCTAGTGGCATTTCGTAAATAAGTTTTCAACATACGAAGAGTTGAAAACAATCGTTCACTGGGTGCAGCAGACATCGGTAGAGTTGCAGGTATTGATGCGCAGTTGGGTACAATTTTTTTATTAACAGATATTTAGGGTATCGGTGAAAGTTTTAGGCTCCTTTCATCTAGTATTCTCACGTAAATAAAAAAATTGTTAAAACAATTGAAAAGAGCACTAACTCAGGTCTAAAAATATTGTTATATGTGGTGTACTTCGAAAATAGAACTATTACCTTAAAGCAACTGAAACAAAATTATTCGTGTATATATCACACAAAAGTGAGATGGGAATATAAAACTAAATCCTTGAATAAGGTAACCCAATGCTACAATTGCCAACTCTTCGGCCACGGATCTAATAGCTGTAATGTGAAAACCTCTTGCGCTAATTGTGCAGGTCAACATCATACAACTGCCTGTACGTCACCAACCATGGCTTGTTGTGCTAATTGCAATGGTGAACATAGATCTACTGATCCTAACTGTCCATGCCGTTCTTCGTATCTATCTCTTCTTCGAAGTCGTATGACCAACAACACTCACGTCAACAGACCACAGAGGAATAATCATCACGACGCCAAGAGTAGCAGAAACGGAATGCACAATAATGGTAACTATGGATTAGACTATCCGACCTTAACGAGCAATACAGCAAGACATAGCTTGCACACGCCACGCATTATATCTTCTGCTATTGAATTGAAAGACAACATCCCATCCAGCAGCAACAATGCTCCACAAATGCTTGACTACAGGAATGCCCTACTGAATTCGTCAACGCAACCTACGAATGTTATTTTTACCATCGATGAAATCAATTCGCTCATCACTGAACTGCTTCAAACCAAACCGGAACTGTACCAGTAAGAGCGAACAAGCTAAGTAATAACCATCTTAATATCATGGCATGGAATTCACGTGCCGTCCGTTCCAAAAAAGCAGAACTAGCAAATTTCTTGACCCACAACAATATCCATGTGTGTTTACTGAGTGAAACTTGGTTAACAAATAAGGATCGGTTCATACTTCCAAATTATACAGTTTATAGGAAAGACCGCACTGCAAGTATCGGAGGCGGCGTAGCTTTGGCAATAACTAATAACTTAAAACATAGAGAGGTCCCTGCTGTTAATACGCATTTAATTGAAAACGTTGGTGTAGAAGTTATTATTGACTCGCAAAGCACTATCAAAATATTTTCAATATACTTTCCAGGAGCATCGGCGAAATGTCTAGACAGTTCTTGCATTCTGGTAAACGACAAGTCACACCATAGAAGCTTATTCAAGGCAGATTTGGTAAAGTTCTCACGAGTAAACGGTCTGTATTTATTAGGTGGTGATTTCAATTGTAGGAATAGGCTATGGAACTGCAGTAGAACAAACTGTTGGGGGAATATTCTTTATGAAATGTCCTATATTGACAAATTTTCAATACTGTACCCCAAAGACCCTACATATATTCCATTTAGCTACAAGGCAAAACCCTCAACACTAGACCTCTTCATTTCTAACTCTCCAAACTTGAAGACTGAACCATTAGCCATTAATGATCTCACATCAGACCACCTTCCTGTTATCATCAAAGTTAATGCTAAACCATGTGTAACAGAAAATACTTTCCCAGTTTATTCTAGAGCTAACTGGAAAATTTTCAAGGAAACCCTGAACCTTAATTTTAGGCATATGCAGCATGATTTCATTGCTCCTCCTACTATAGAGCTGATAGATAAAATGGTAGACTTAATTAAAACGGAAGTAACTGCTGCACTTGAAATTGCAGTTCCAAGAAAAACATCTAAGAAACTCTGCAAAAAGTTACCTTACCATATCTCTGAGTTCATTAAAATAAGAAATATAGTGAATAGACGTTGGATAAGAACAAGGCAACCTATACATAAAGCTCAGTTAAGTCACCTTAAACATCAAATAAGATGTCAAATCCATGCTCATAACAACAGTACTTGGAACAATAAGCTTGCGAACCTAGATAAAAATTCCAAAAGTTTCTGGAAAATAACTAAATTAACTAAAAACAAAAATGTCTTTATTCCAAGCTTTCAATACAATGACAAAACGTATTCTACTCGACAAGAAAAAGCCAATATACTTGGAGAAATATTTCAAGAAAAACATAATATTACGGACTCTCTTTCTGATAGTGAAACCATTAGAACGAAGAAGAATACAACAAAATATTTTGTATCAAACCAAAGATTCATTTCTTTGGAAGTTATTAGCAAAACGCCGCCATATTGCCCATTTCTCCCACTGTGCGACGCCTTAGCAAGCTCGTGCAACGACTACAATTGTGTGAAGTATCGCATGTAATTATTGCATGTTTTATTTAAGACATTTGTTAGAAATAATGCATTCTAATTATTTTCATTATAAATTAAATAATATTTTGTGGTTAATTTTGAGGAAATAAAGTTCGTTAAGGGTAGAGTCGGTATTCATACTAATTTGAACACACCAATAGTCTTATGTAGATGGCGCTAATAAAAAGAAAATTCATCCAGCTTCAGGTCTCTAGCTCAAAAATTGAGGGAATAGATTGCATACATACAGACGGACAGATGGACTTGGTTTATTACTCGTCTCATCGACGAGCTGATCAAGAATATACAATACTAGCAAACCCGGCGTGCTTTGCTACATCAATAAAAAAAAAAAAAATGACTTTATGTGGTCTTCGATGTCTCCTTCTGTGTGTTATAGCCAGTACAGTTGCTTTTATCACGAGTATTCGGTTTTGTGCTTCACAGTGCTATTTTATTATCACGAAAAGCTGTTTTTTGTTTTGATTATGCTTTGCGCACAACAAAAAAGGAAGAAGAAGACATCTGACAATCACCAAAAACGACGAAATCATCATACAAATTGGATAACATGGACAAGAAGTTTTGTGAAAATGAAAGCATCAACTCTTCAAGAAATCTCACCCATGAAGAGCAATGGTGTGAGGAACATTTTCAAAACACACACATGCGGCAAGCCAACGGGAAGTATATAGTCCGATTACCACTGAAGACCTTTTTTGACTCGTCGCAGGTTCTCGCTAGGTCAAGTCACATTGCATTAAACTGTTTTCTTCAGCTGGACCGGAGGTTTAATCTTTCTCAAAAACTGAGGGACTAGTTTGCATACATACAGACAGACAGACGGACATTTCTAAATCAACTCGTCTCATCGAGCTGATCACAAATATATATACTTTATGTGGTCTGCGATGTCTCCTTCTGTGTATTACAAACTTCATGACAAACTTATAATACTATTCACTCCCGTGAAGAGTATAAAAATCAGCTAAGTGTGAGTCGGACTCGCACACGGAGGGTTCCGCACCATCGAACAAGGTATTTTCCACAAAAATGAATTATGTATTCAATAACTTAATGCTCGAGCAATTCCAATCACAATGAATATGCATTTATTATGAAATTGACAAAAAGTGCAATGCTCAAAATATTAAATTATTGATTTAACTTATGTTTAGGGTATAATCAGTATTCATACTGCATGTCAACTTTGATCAAAAGCAAAAGTGAAATATTCATACAGCCTAAAAGTATACTACAAAAAAAAAAAAGAAAAAAAAAAAATTACCAAAATATGAAACAAAATAAATAACAAAACTTCTAAAACTGTGCGCAGTGCATATTGGAGCGCACGTTTCTTGTATGGGGACCCCTTTAACTTAACTTTCTTTTAGTTTTAGTCTTTGTTGCTATCACGACAATAGAAATACACATTCTGTGAAAATTTCAACTGTCTAGCTATTACGGTTCATGAGGTACAGCGGAGCCTGACGGACGGCGGAAGCTTAGTTAAAGGGGGACCCGTTGGCACTCTTTGCGTACGGAACCCTAAAAATGTTTATAACAACAACATGCAAGTAACCAGCTTGTGTATTGTACAAAAACAAGCGAATGAACGAAGAAAAGAGAACGAGAAACACACAGAAGCTTGCAGTTGATCTGTTTTGTGCAAAAGGAGACAGACGTAAATACAACAACAACAATTACTCGACAGACATAGCCAAATTAACTGGACTGAAAATTTTGTATTGTAATTGTTTTGAGATGATCTCTCTCTCTTTCTGTCTGTTTTAAAGAAGTTTCACTTCTATCACGTGTACGATGGCACACGTGCAATTTTTTTTTTCATGCTAGAATTGTCTTGACTGAATGGCGTGCATTTTCTGTATAGATTAATGATAGAAATAAGTGCGCAAACATACAAAATTGATCTCTCTGTGTATGCAAAGAATATCAACAATATCACGGCATCACACATCCAATAAGCGTTGAGCAATTGAAAAGCACACAACCATTTTAAATTTTATTATCCTAGTATTACCAGGAGGGGCATCCGTTCAAATTTTGCATATGATTAAGAAATGGATGCAAAAACAGTGCGTCTAACTTGTATATTTTTTAGCAAGTTATGATTTCAAACTTAAAAAAACATTCAGTTTATAAAATGATAATTACTGTTCTGGGCAGTGCTGCCATGATGTCCAAAATTTCTTCGCTTGAGACTTCGATATCTCTATGGATTTTGAGAAGATCTAAACTATTGAATCTGTCCTCGCTAGTGGCATTTCGTAAATAAGTTTTCAACATACGAAGAGTTGAAAACGATCGTTCACTGGGTGCAGCAGACACCGGTAGAGTTGCAGGTATTGATGCGCTGATGGGTACAATTTTTTTTTTAACAGATATTTAGGGTATCGGTGAAAGTTTTAGGCTCCTTTCATCTAGTATTCTCACGTAAATAAAAAAATTGTCAACCATACAATGAAATTTTTTTATTTAATGAGCAATTGAAAATAAATTAGTTTTTTTGAGAAAGGCTATTGTGGGATTTTTTTATATAGTTCTTTTTTAATTTTTTATATATGTATGTAGGAAATGAGAGTGAGGGAGAACTAAGAGCCACACGCAGTGGTCATCATTATTAAATTATCATTGTTTCATTGTTGTTTAACCTTCAACAAGATTAGTTGAGTTTGTTAGTTTCCGTTATGTACACAGCTGCAGCTGCGCCTAGGAATTTGTGGTGACGTGCGCAATTGAGTGAATTGGTGTCGTGCGCAAAACGTATTTGAGCTTAGAGTTTTCTGTGGGTATACATTTGAGTGAATTAGTGTCGTGCGCAAATGTGATTGCAGCAAGAATGTGTGGTGTCGTGCGCACTAGGATTTATATAAATAGTAGGTAGTTAGAGTGAAGAAGTGAGTCATCGTTAAACGATTGAGTAAAGCAGTCATGGGCAGAAGGGATCTGTTCGAGTCGTCATTAAACACTCCAAGGATCAGTCAACAGTGCAAGTTACATAAACAAACTACATATATGCAATTGTATAAATTGATAAATAAATAAATAAACAAAAACTACATATAAGCAAATGTATAAATCAATATAAGTAAATATATAATAAAAGAATAAAAATAAAAGACTACAAATGGGGGCTAAACCAAAGATAAAATTGTAAAAAGAGTCAGTGAACGACGAAATAACGGCTGGTTGGAAAAGAATTGTGTGTGTGTGTGTGTCGAAATTCTGGAATGCGATAAGTCACAGCATCGTTGGCGGTAAAGCAATGGGTGCGGTACAGGACACTGCAAAAATAGACAATTGAGTGGCAGAATTTTGGCGTCGGCCAACGAAACCAACAAAGAACGAATAGCTAATTGACAAAGTGGTATTGGTGACGCGCATAATCGTGGTGCTGGTCAACCAAAAGCGAATGGCGATACGAAGCAGACAAGCGGATAGCAGCAGACAGTGGTGAAGATCAGCAGAGCATCGTGGCGACAGTGTGGCGTTTTTCTAAAGCCGACGACAATTGAAGGGAACGAATTGTGCGTCGTAATAATAGAAAACGTGGAGTGCTGTGTATGCAAAGACGGATAGCGGTTCAGTTGTGGCGACAGCAAAGGCAGTGGCTGATTTGTGTGGCGCAAGAGCTGAGGGACAACGAAACGTGAACGTGATACGTGTAGCAGCGTTTGAGCAGTGGAAGGCGACAGCGAGAGCAGATGCTGAGTGGCGTCTTAGGAACTGGAACTTTGTATGTATGTGATGGTGTGTTTTATAGAATATATTTTTCTAACAATATTAACATAAAACACATAAGAGAAGAAAAGAACAGAAGAGTAACTAACATTTTATTAACAAAATCATAATTTTATTAACATAATTATTGAGTGAAGTTAAAATATAAGTGTAGTTAAGTTAATATAAGATATATTTGTAAGTAAAAATGGATGTGAATCAGATTCTCGCACTTCGGGTTGAGGAGTTACGGAGTAAACTGGCAGAGTTAAATCTACCGACGACAGGTCGTAAACTAGAATTACAGAATAGGTTGTTAACTCATTTTGGAATACAAGACGAAGAGGAAGACAATTCTGTTGATGACTCAGTTAAGACGGCAGAAGAAACGTCAGCAAGGACGGACAGTAAGGGTTCTTGGTTCACATTAAAAGATGTAGAGGGCAGTGTGTCTTGTTTTTCAGGTCTAGATGTCCCTAGTAGATCAGTGTATTGAGGAATTAGAAGAATGCGCAATAACGGTACAGTGGAGTGAATTGCAGTTATTTATTTATGCAAAGCAATTACTGACGGGTGCGGCAAAGTTATTTGTGCACAGTAAGAAGAATATTCGTGATTGGGTTTCGTTGAAGGAAGCGTTAAGTCAAGAATTTAAAGTTAAGGTGTCAGCAGCGGCATAAAAAATTAAATCAATGACAGCAAAAGAAAGGGGAAAATTTACATGAGTTTTTATATGCGTTGATGGCAATAGCCCGACACATAGAGATCGACGAAGAAAGTTTGATAGAATATTTCGTGAAAGGGGTACCTGACTCGAGGGTGAACAAGATGATGTTTTATCAAGCTAAAAACATCAAGGAGTTAAAAATCCAAATAGAGGTATACAACAAATCACGAGATTCAGTTAAGTCAGTATCACAGTATGAACCAAAAGTTGAGAAAGATCAGGTATCGGTAGTAGAAAAAGAGAAAAAGTGTTTCAAATGTGGAAGTACGTCTCATATCAGAAGAAACTGCACAAATACAGAGATAACCTGTTTTAGGTGTGGGCAGTTAGGACATAAGGCGAATCAATGTACGCAAGAGGCATAAATTAAAAAAGAAAAAAATGCCATCATCATTCAGGATGAGAGAGTAGTATATCCGACAAGTAGATTCATTCCCTCAGGACTAGAATTGAAAGATGTGGTACAGGGAAAAGTTGTATTCAAGGGTCTAGTGGATACAGGTGCGGATTTGTGTTTAATGCGTCGAGAAGTTTATAGGAAATTAGGTAACGTTGAAGTAAATGGACCGGAGAAATGTCTTACGGGCATAGGAGAAAATAAAATCGTGACTTTAGGAAGAATTAAGATACCAGTGAAAATTGATAACATTGCTATGGACTTAGAGTTCCATGTTGTAGCCGACGAGGATATGGGGTTTGATGCCATATTGGGAAGGACAATTCTAGAAAATGTCGATCTGAGAGTTACCAAAAAGGATACAAGATTTTTATGTAGGGATGATGTAATGAAGAAACCAACAACACAAAATAGTTTATGTCGAGAAGTGTTGAAGGAGTTTGACAACATATGTACACTAGGGGTGTTCTTATGTGTATGGAAGAATTTGGAAATGCATATCTTACCGAGCGCCGGTCCGATTTTTTTCCCTTTATGCCTAAAAGTTCTAAATATAAAAATTTGTGGTCGATCCATTGACGTTTGATGGACCCGAAAACGCCCCAAAGTTTCAAAAAAATGGTTAAAATCGACAAAAATTTGTAAAAGCCCGTACCAAAATGCTTTAGATGATTTCGGGTGAGGGGGGGTTCAGACCAAAGTCCACGGTCTAGCAATAAACTATGTATAAAAAGTCAACCGGGGGTGGGGGTGGAGGTAGTCAAAAAATCGGGAAAATCGTGTAATGTAACCACACATGCGATTGACAAACATGAAGAAATTTTGGATTTTATTTTTCTTTAATTGTTATTATTATTATTATTATTATTATTATTATTATTATTATTATTATTATGATTATTATTATTATTATTATTATTATTATTATTATTATTATTATTATTATTATTATTGAACGCTTCTTCTGAATGGTTACTAATGCATTAGTGACTAACCTATTGCAAATTTGACTAACCAAGGTCAATGTCATGTGTTGCTGTATAACAACGCACGCTTTTTGTGTCGTGTGCAAAATATTACTACTGCAACTAAACGCTTCTTACATTCGTCACAATTCATAAGCAATGCAATTATTATTGTAAGCTTTACCATCCAAAATTATTGTGATGCATTGTACTTATTATGGCACGAATTTTGGATATTCTAAACAACTACAATTGTATACAAATGCTTGCGACCGAGCGCTTGTTGTGATTTTGATTGTCCCAATGCATCAGTAGCATAACTGTTATTTACAATTCTGTTTAGGGTTCTTTCTTTAACATTCTGTTTATAAAATGTTGACTTTTTTGTTATTAGAGGAATTGTGCATATAATTTAATTTGTATCCTGAAGTGGTGGTGATCAGAAGTGGTGATGTGTTTTTTTAAGCGGGTGAAGGATCGCGAGTGGTTTTATTTTTATAAGAATACGATTCACAATATTTTGTATATGGTTTTCAAAATGTCATCGAAATCGATTGCAGAAATACAACGTGCTCCAGGTATTGCAACAAGAAAAACCAGTGAAAATTTAAATAAAATCCATTTAATTGGTCATGTTACACACCTAATCACTGGCGCAAAACTCCCGTCTAATAGGAAAAAAAATGTAAGCGCAATCTAATCAATCTACCGTGTCGTCACCATATTTTTGAAATTCTGTTGCGCAGCGTTTTTGAAATAAAACTCCCTTTAACTTCTGCACCAGCAGTTCCCATTTTTGAAAGATTTGCGAAATCATGGTCAAAATTAAACAGAAAATCATTCACAAGTGGCATCTAAGATGAAAATGTTTGTGCGCAATTAAGTCCAGCTGAACGCGACGATTGTAGAAAATTTTGTTATGATCAATTGGCTAAATCTCAAATTCGAGAAGATTATAAAGAATTACTTCAATTGACTTTAATCTTTCTTGGTGAAAACCAGTATAATTTTCGTACACCTGGTCCAACTAGTCACGCGCGCTGGATGTCGAAGGCAATATATTCTTTGAAAATATATATGTTCCGCGATCAATTCTGTTCACTTACAATAAAAGAAATAAATGGTTTACGCGATATCTGCATCTTTTTAGTGAAACTTTACATTAGAGCTTGGTTTGGATGTACTAATGCCATAGATGCACCGCTTCAAGATCTTACTTTTATACAAAATGCAATAAAGTATTCAAAAACGGACGCAGAAATCTCAGCAATGCTTCTAAAAAAAATTAGCAACCACTTATGGTATATTAGTGAAGAAACAGTAGCTTTAGCTTTCTTTGATTCGAAAGTTTCTTTCGAAGAGAAATGTAGAATGGTTGAACAACTTAAATCTAAAGAACCCAATGTAAAATTAAAGAATGGTCGATACTATTCAAATTTATCAAGTTTTAAAAATTACTCTTTAAGTGATTTTGTCTCGGAGAAAACAAAGTATTTCTTTTCTCGATTTGGTTTATCTTTAAAATTTCTAGAATTGGAACCTTCAGCTTGGGAAAAGTCATTTGACTTTGAAGAGGGCTGGACTTTTTGTCAGAATTTATTCGTTGTTAATGATACTGCTGAGAGAGGCATTAAATTTTTTCAAGAATATAATAGAATATTAACTAATGATGAAGAAGAAAAGCAATTTTTACTTCAGGTTGTTGAAGCTTATCGACATAAATACCCTTCGTATAAAAAATCAAGTTTAGTGGAATAAAATCCACAATTTTAAGAAATACGAGTTTGAAACACCAATTTTTTAAAACAGATATTTTGTTCTATTTATTCTTTTATCACTTGTAAGCGTATTCTCTAAATGTTAAGTACTGAATACACGTAAGGTCACAAATACAATAAAGTCTTCATTTATAATTAAAAAAATAAAGGGTGATTTGATATGAGGTAAATTTTTACATGATTACACGATTTTCCCGATTTTTTGACCACCTCCTCCCCCACCTCCGATTGACTTTTTATACTAAGTTTGTTGTTAGACCGTGAACTTTGATCTGGACCCCCGTCCCTTACCCGAAATCATCCAAAGCATTTGGGTACGAGCTTTTACACATTTTTTGTCGATTTTAAGTATTTTTTGAAACTTTGGGGCGTTTTCGGGTCCATCAAACGTTAATGGATCCTCCCAAAATTTTTATATTTAGAACTTTTAGGCAGAAAGGAAAAAAAATGGGGCGGGCGAAAAATGATAAGTCGACTTCTAAAAATAAGGACACCCCTAATGTACACTGTCTGTAGAGGAAGAGGAAAACAACGTTAAGTCAGTTTTGTCGCATTTAAGTGAACAGGAGGCGGGTCAGGTGAAAACATTAATAGAAAAGTATGTGCCAGTGAGAAATCCGAATGCCCCTGTGGAAATGAAAATCTCATGTTATTTTTTGACAGATAGTGTGTTGTGTCAGGTAAAAGAGGTGCAGCTACAAGATGACTGGGTAAAGGCAGTGAGGTGTGCAGTAGAAAAAGGGGGATATGAAGATTTTTATATCGAGAATCAAGTGTTGTTTAAGGATCCAAATAACCAGTTGATGGTGATACCGGTACAAATGGAGAACGAAATAATACAGTTAGCACACAAGCAGGAACATTTTTCAGCATGGAAGACGCAGGATTTGGTAGAAAGGTCATACTACATCCCAAAGTTAAGCGATAAGGTTACTAGGGTGGTAGGGAATTGCGTAAAGTGTATTATTGTAAATGCAAAAGCAGGCAAAAATGAGGGTCATAGAAAATCTATTGATAGGGGAGATAGACCATTGGTGACTTACCATGTGGATCATGTGGTGCCAATGGAACTTACTAATAAGCGATACAATTATTTGGTAGTGGTAGTGGATGGGTTTTCTAAGTTTGTTTGGTTGTATCCAACTAGGGGCACAGGTACTGAGGAGGTGATAAATGCCTTAGAGAAACAGGCAGTGAACTTTGGTAATCCACTAAGGATTGTTTCGGATAGGGGCACAGCTTTCATTTCGGGTAAGTTTAAAGAGTATTGCCAAGAGCAAAATATTCAACATCTTCTGATAGCAATTGGAGTTCCACGGGGAAATGGACAGGTTAAACGAATGCACAGGGTTGTGGTGCCCATGTTATCCAAATTGAGTATGGAAAACCCAACGGCGTGGTACAAGTATGTGGGTAGGGTGCAACAGATAATAAATAAAACAGAACCAAGAAGTACGAAGATAGCTCCGTTTAGAATAGTCACTGGATTGGACATGAGACTAGCAGGTGAGAGTCAGCTTAGGGAAATGTTTCAAGAGTTGTTGATGGAAGAAATAGAGCAAGAACGAGAAGAATTGCGTAGTCGTGCTAAAGAAAATATTCAATTGTTACAAGAGGAGAACCAAAGAAATGCGATTGCTAAGAGGATAGGGGAACAACGGTATAAAGTAAATGATGTTGTGGCAATTAAACGTACACAGTATGGAGTGGGTCTGAAATTAAAAGGGAAATATTTGGGGCCATATAAGGTGGTATTAGTTAAAAAACATGGAAGATACGACGTGAGGAACTTAAAAGATACGGAGGGGCCATGGAAAACTACCACAGTGGCTGAACATATGAAACCATGGGTTAGATCATTCGAGACGAACGACAAGTCAGGAGTGCCGAATGTAGGAAATGAGTGTGAGGGAGAACTAAGAGCCACACGCAGTGGTCATCGTTATTAAATTATCATTGTTTCATTGTTGTTTAACCTTCAACAAGATTAGTTGAGTTTGTTAGTTTCCGTTATGTACACAGCTGCAGCTGCGCCTAGGAATTTGTGGTGACGTGCGCAATTGAGTGAATTGGTGTCGTGCGCAAAACGTATTTGAGCTTAGAGTTTTCTGTGGGTATACATTTGAGTGAATTGGTGTCGTGCGCAAAACGTATTTGAGCTTAGAGTTTCTGTGGGTATACATTTGAGTGAATTGGTGTCGTGCGCAAATGTGATTGCAGCAAGAATGTGTGGTGTCGTGCGCACTAGGATTTATATAAATAGTAGGTAGTTAGAGTGAAGAAGTGAGTCGTCGTTAAACGATTGAGTGAAGCAGTCATGGTCAGAAGGGATCTGTTCGAGTCGTCATTAAACACTCCAAGGATCAGTCAACAGTGCAAGTTACATAAACAAACTACATATAAGCAATTGTATAAATAGATAAATAAATTAATTATCACAAACTACATATAAGCAAATGTATAAATCAATATAAGTAAATATATAATAAAAGAAAAAAAAATAAAAGACTACATGTATAAAAAAATATTTTGTATCAAACCAAAGATTCATTTCTTTGGAAGTAATTAGCAAAACGCCGCCATATTGCCCATTTCTCCCACTGTGCGACGCCTTAAAACGCTCGTCCAACGACTACAATTGTGTGAAGTACCGCATGTAATTATTGCATGTTGTATTTAAGACATTTGTTAGAAAAAATGCATTCTAATTATTTTCATTATAAATTAAATAATATTTTGTGGTTAATTTTGAGGAAATAAAGTTCGTTAAGGGTAGAGTCGGTATTCATACTAATTTGAACACACCAATAGTCTTATGTAGATGGCGCTAATAAAAAGAAAATTCATCCAGCTTCAGGTCTCTAGCTCAAAAATTGAGGGAATAGATTGCATACATACAGACGGACAGATGGACTTGGTTTATTACTCGTCTCATCGACGAGCTGATCAAGAATATACAATACTAGCAAACCCGGCGTGCTTTGCTACATCAATAAAAAAAAAAAAAAATGACTTTATGTGGTCTTCGATGTCTCCTTCTGTGTGTTATAGCCAGTACAGTTGCTTTTATCACGAGTATTCGGTTTTGTGCTTTACAGTGCTATTTTATTATCACGAAAAGCTGTTTTTTGTTTTGATTATGCTTTGCGCACAACAAAAAAGGAAGAAGAAGACATCTGACAATCACCAAAAACGACGAAATCATCATACAAATTGGATAACATGGACAAGAAGTTTTGTGAAAATGAAAGCATCAACTCTTCAAGAAATCTCACCCATGAAGAGCAATGGTGTGAGGAACATTTTCAAAACACACACATGCGGCAAGCCAACGGGAAGTATATAGTCCGATTACCACTGAAGACCTTTTTTGACTCGTCGCAGGTTCACGGTAGGTCAAGTCAGATTGCATTAAACCGTTTTCTTCAGCTGGACCGGAGGCTTAATTTTAATCGTGATTTTCATCAACGGTATACAGATGTCATTAATGATTACTTCCAGTTTGGTCAGTTTGCAAGTATCATTTGCTCGGAAGAGCAACACCTATCACCGATGGAGTCGAAACGGCATTTACTTCATGCACTTTGCCACATCATGCCGTCCTGAAGGAGGACAGTGTTACTACAAAGTTGAGGTGTATGATGCATATTGCAAGACGTCGAACGGGAAATCCCTCAACGACATATTATGCATCGGTCCACCATTGCAAAATGACCTTTCAGGGGTAATACTCAATGGGACGGCCTCACCACATTTTGTTGCATTTCGCGTCATTCATCAACTTTCACAAGATGAACGTGAACGGTACCCATTAGCCGAAAATGTTGTTCTGAACGAAATTTATGTGGATGATGTTAGCGGACATAGCAATGAGAGAGCACTAGCGATTCGTGATCAACTAATCGCGGCTCTACGTTCTGCAGGTATGGAACTGAGGAAATGGTCGTCAATCATTCAGCGTTACTTATCAACATTCCAAAGGATCATATGTCGAACACCAGCATCCTGGAATTTGAAAATCAAGACTTATTTTGGCACCCTCAGGGTGATTTCTATGGTTTTAAGTTAAAATTTCAGATTGATTGTACAGCAACCAAAAAGAACGTTACTTTCAACCACCGCACGTCTTTATGATCCTTTGGGTTTGATTGCACCGATTCTCACTGCAGGGAAAACTATACTCAAACAAGTGTGGAGCATACGAGCCTCACGAGGAAATGACCATCCAGCTTCGCTCGAATGGGATGATGTGTTGCCACAGCATTTGTGTGAACAGTGGTTGGGTGCGTAGGTAGTTTGAAATCGGTTGAGGAAATGAAAGTACCGAGATGGATTGGAATTGATTCTAACCGGCGCTGTATCAATGGAAGTATTATTTCTCATCAGCTTCACATATTTTGCGAAGGATCTTCGCTTGCCTATGCAGCAAGTGCATATTTTCGAGTGCAGTATCAGAACGGTAGGTTTTTAACGCATCTACTCACTGCTCGGAGTCGAGTTACGACCGTCAAACTATTAACCATTCCTAGGGTGGAGCTCTCGGGTGCCGTGTTACCCACCAAATTAGCGCAGTGGATCTGCCAACAATTGCGCATACAAGATGGCACAATACCTGTCTATTATTGGACCGATGCAACGATCGTGTTTTTTTGGGTAAATGGGGATCCGGCCCGATGGAAAACTTTCGTATCCAACCGCATCGGGAAGATTCTACAACATAGTACGCCTGCACAATGGCGACCTGTCCGAAGTCACGACACTCCAGCGGAGTGTCCACATCGCGTGGTCTCATGCCAGAACACTTGGCTGCTCATGACCTTTGGTGGTTTGGTCCTTCTTGTCTCAAGCAAGCTGAAGACCAATGGCCAAGCAAGGAGTTCGTCATCTCGGACGAAAATCTCACTGCGGCTGAGAAAAAGGCTGATATGCTCAAAGTTCACCTTGTCACATCCACCGAATCATTCTTGTTAAGATATTCTCCGTATAATAAGCTGCTGTTTGTGGTGGCGTACATCCTGCGGTTTGTAAACAATGCCCGGGGCAATCGGAACTACCGGTGATCTGGGCCCATTCTCGTAGAAGAATTGCGTGAAGCGTTAGTACAGGTAGTGCATATGGTACAGCAGGAAGTTTTCCGATGGGAAATCGACCGCTTGCAGAAAAACAAGGACTTACTAACTCTAATAAATTGAGTCAATGCACACCGTTTTTAGATAAGCAAAGGGTTCTGAGGATTCGTGGCCGACTCAGGAATGATCTCCATCTCACTGAGAACCAACGAACTCCGATCATACTTCCAAAGCGTCATCATTTCACAGAATTGTTCATTCGGAATGCGCAGCTCAACACGCTGCATGGAGGGTTACAATGTTGATTCTAAGCGGGAAGCAATCTGTAAAAGAAATACTGCGGCAATGTGTGCATTGTTTCAAACATCGTCCACACTCATGCTGTCAACTGATGGCAGACTTGCCGTTGCATCGAGTTAACCCACCGACACGGCCATTTGCAGTGACTGGTGTTGATTATACCGGCGCCTTTGGGGTAAAGCCTTGACGGTTTTGAGGTCATTACAAGTATAAAGCGTACATTTTCATTTGCTTGTCAACTAAGGCCATACATCTCGAATTGGTTACGGGATTAACAACACAACATTTTTATGGGCATTAGAATGGTTTGTCGGACGTAGAGGAGTTTGCAGACACATTTATAGTGATTGTGGAACGAATTTCGTAGGCGCGGACAAATCTTTAAGACTTTAAGCTAATGTGAAGTCGATTAAAACACATCTGTATCGCACTTTTCATGGCATACCACTGACTTATGAGCATTTGTCAACTATTCTAGTTCAAATTGAAGACGGTTTGAATTCTTGACCGTTGTGCCCGCTAACTGCTGATCCGGATGACCTTGGTTTTCTCACCCTTGCTCACTTTTTGGTTGGAGAAGCCAGGACAACGTTACCAGAACCTACAATACAGGATAAGTCATTAAATGTACAATTTCTGGAAGGTCAAAAGATTTTTCTACAATTTTGGAAGCGGTGGAGTGCAGATTGGTTATCGCATTTACAATCGCGCCCTAAATGGCGGATGGAACTACTAAATTTGCAGATAAATGATATTGTCATAATTAAGGATGATCGCGTTCCACCGAGCGAATGCACTGGTACGAGCTGCTACAATTAAAAACTCTGCTAGTATCTACAAGCGTTCTGTGTCAAAGATTTGTCGGCTTCCTATACCATGTACATACCATAACAAACACTTGTTTCGTTTCAGCATATCAAGCATGATCACTGGTCGCAGTATTGGGGACGGCATGAACGGGCGTTATCGGAACTACAATGTTGTTCGCAATATTCGTTCGTCAACACTGTATTACCGATAACGCATCGATATCCTCACCTCTAACGTCAGCTGTTGGACATGAGAAAATAAGGAAGAAGTAGAACCATAACAAGAAAAAGTAAAGTTAAATGACACTTTTGGTTTATGGATCTTTGGAAACTTTGCGTTACCTGGTAACCGTTGGATGTGGAGAGAAGGAATCCATATTGAAGCAACGGGCTCAATGAAGAGGGAACCATCTTGGCTGGAAGAAAATCACTTGGAAGAAAAACCTGAACGAACAACAACGTTTTTTAACTAACTCTCCCGTAAATTGTAAAACTCTGTGCTATGTGCTCCCTTAAACATTCGTCAAATAAAACCTTTTAAACAAAACTTTGTAAAAGTGATTGTGTTATTGCATCGAGACTAGTAACGCCCCAGAGCCAATTGTTGGCTCATCTTTGACTTCGTTTTTGTCACAACATGTACATTTCAGAGTGTGTCATCTCAGGATATGTAACAACAAAATTACACATAATTTGTTCTTGGGTATGCAAAAATTTAATATAAGAAGAAGAGCTTCGTTTTGTCTATTCTATTCGTTTTATTCAACCGTTGGTTAATGCTTCTCACTACACATGCATACATGTATACTCGCATATGCTAGTCGTTCGAAAATGAATGCTTCATTAAAGAGCACTTCATTTATGAACAAGATCGTAATCGCACACGCTCACTTATGAGAAAACAAATAAATAATGAAAAGAGAATAGTATTTTTAAGTTTTTCATACATGAGTATGAGCAAAAGAATATGAACTGAAACGTTCTTGCCCGCGAGCGAGTATTTCGGTACTCTGCAATATTATGAGCCAGCGCTTAACACATTAGGCTATCGAGGTGTTTATATTTCTAGCGCGAAAGTGCATAGTGTCAGATGTGATGGGGGAAATGAACCCACTCTCTGCTGGCCTGTGTCACCAGCCGAGCCAGCACTTAACACACTAGGCTATCGAAGTGTTCGTTTGTAACACGAAAGTGCATAGTCAAAGTGTTTCACCGACATTTTATTTAATTTGGTTTATTAATTTTTATTAAACTTTAATAATTTTATATTAGCCTAAAATGAGTTTTGTTGTCCTGCCAATTATTTTTTGTAGTTACAAAGTGTATAAAATAACTAAAAAAAAACCGACACGTATTGCTTAATTTTTTAATACGAGTAGCTCTGATCGAGCGTTAACCAAATAAAATTTTGAGCAATAGCGACACAGGCCTTCAGTTCAAATGATATTTACATTAAAGTAAAGTAAAGTAATTGATGTTGTGATATATTTAGATGTTTTGTAATTAATTAAACTGTATATATGGGACGTTCCACTTCAACCGGTACACTAGCCGGTCCAAAATTCTATGGGACCGATTTTGAAGTCCAAGGTCTCAAAATGATCGTCTGAATGTCCACTATTGAAAGCCGTCTGGCCCATTGAGAAATTCAATATGGCGTCCAAATTATGGCGTCTAAGCTGACTAAAAATTAGAGTTTATTTAAAATCTTGTGTGCTCCTAAGAAAACCAGGAGCAATGAAAAAAAAGTAATACTGATTCTTTATGTTCTTAGGGTCGCAGATTACGATTTCGGAAGCAGATTTCCAAAATTCAAAATGGCGGATCCAATATGGCGGCCGAAAATATTAATTTATTTCGATTTGTTTATAATGTATTTCTAAGGGGTTTTTGGGGTCGCTGATTACGAATCTGAAGTCAGATTTTTTAAATTCAAAATGGCGGATCCAATATGGCGGTCAAAAATAAAAAAATTATTTCGATTTTTTTGAAACCTGTTGTAAAAGGGTTTTTGGGGTCGCTGATTGCGATTCTGGAGTCATATTTCAAGAATTCAAAATAGCGGATCCAATATGGCGGCCAAAAATAAATAAATTGATGAAATTCTTTTGAAACCAACCAATTTTATTTTATTTTTTATTTTTTTTTATTTTATAACGTGCTATTTGGGTCTTTTGTAGCTGTGTTCTTGACAAACATTTATTTCATTTACTCTCACAGTGTATTTCAAGGTGCTTCAATTTCACTTTATGTGATTTTATTTTGTTTTTTCAATCTAAAGAAGGAAGGTCGATTTCTTCTTATTGACTTAGCAGATAAAATTATCTACATGTTTAATCTATTACATGAAATTTTTAAATTTTAACTCCAGATTCGTAATGAACGACACCGAAAACCCTTTTAAGGAACGGTTTCAAAAGAATTTCATCAATTTATTTATTTTTGACCGCCATATTGGATCCGCCATTTTGAATTTAAGAAATCTGACTTCAGATTCGTAATCAGCGACCCCAAAAACCCCTTAGAAATACATTTTAAACAAATCGAAACAAATTAATATTTTCGGCCGCCATATTGGATCCGCCATTTTGAATTTTGGAAATCTGCTTCCGAAATCGTAATCTGCGACCCTAAGAACATAAAGAATCAGTATTACTTTTTTTTCATTGCTCCTGGTTTTCTTAGGAGCACACAAGATTTTAAATAAACTCTAATTTTTAGTCAGCTTAGACGCCATAATTTGGACGCCATATTGAATTTCTCAATGGGCCAGACGGCTTTCAATAGTGGACATTCAGACGATCATTTTGAGACCTTGGACTTCAAAATCGGTCCCATAGAATTTTGGACCGGCTAGTGTACCGGTTGACGTGGAACGTCCCATATGTATAAAAAGTATACTTGCCGTGATTTGCTGTTCTCTATTTAATTGAAGTACATACATTGCGCAGCAATTGAAATAATTTGAAAAATCAGACGAATCAATTAATGTAATAATGATATATTTGAGGCAAATTGTTCATACGAAATACAAAAATCACGATTAAAAAATGGTGATAGGGTAGGAGGGTGAAAAATACCTTGCGACCGATTCTCATACCAAATATACAAAAAAAAAAAAAAAAATTCATAAAAATCGGTCGAGCCGTTTCGGAGGAGTTCATACACTAACACCGTATATTAGAGACTATATTTTTTATACATGTTTGTATGTAGTTATATTTTGTGGTACAGATTAGTGTTTGAGAAAGGCAATTGTTTGATTTATGTTGCTAAAAGATGTGATTTCTTGTAATGATGAATAATTAAGGAATTGGGATCTGAGCTGTTGAAATAAGGGACAATTTAAAAAGATGTGGGCTATGATCAGGATTGTATTGAAGTTTGTGCAGGTTGGTGGTGGAGTTTTGTTTATGATAAAGCTATGGGGTATGTTGGTGTGACCCAGTCTTAATCTCATGAATTTTTTTGTGTCGGTACGTGAATTGAAATAGTTTGTTGGTTTTTTATTGGGGCTTATGTTTTTGTAGTGGAGGTAGGTGTTGTTCCATATTGTATCTTTGTGTTGAAGTGAAACTTCTTTAGTGAGGTGTAAGACCAAAAAAAAGTGTTACAGATATCAAATGTGTGGACTCTTGAGAGACGTAGATACACATTGACTTGCTCGTCTGCTGAGTAAGAGATAGATAAAAACTGCTTTACTGATGTGTGTGTTCTTTACTTTAGGAAAGAACTTACGAACAAGTACCGAATGACTGACCGAGCGATTACGTGCCGATAATGTTCAACATCATCGTCGTATGCATTGAGTGCAGAAGATGTTTTACTCTCTCTTTTCGTGTGTGTCGTCGTTGTTGCTGTGGTGTAATACATGAGGAAACATACAGCAGAGCTCTCTTCCTCAATTTGCGTTTGTCGGAAAGGGAAGTGCGCGGGTCGCTCACTGATCGTCGTACGAAAATCAGAATTCGTGTTCTGCCAACGTCAGTGTATTATAGGTATTCTATTATAACTTAAGATTTTAAAAGCCTGTGCGCATCGAACAACTTAGGCAGTTGCCAGAGTGGTCGCGACAAGCGATGCTATGCTACAAGATGACAGAGTGAAAACAACTGTTCCGAATACACAAAATGCCATCTTAACACTTTCTGTTGAATGGTCAGTGTGAAATGGATATTATCAATAAATAAGAGCATAAATATAACTATTGCGGCACGCACTATATTGTGTTTACCTTTTTATACTCTTCACGAGTGAAAAGAATTATATGTTTGTCGTGAAGTTTGTAACACACAGAAGGAGACATTGCATACACATAAAGTAAATATATTTTTGATCAGCTCGATGAGACGAGTCGGTTTAGCCATGTCCGTCTGTCTGTCTGTATGTATGCAAACTAGTCCCTCAGTTTTTGAGATAGAGAGCTGAAATTTTGTACATTACTTTCTTTTTACCATACGCTGTCCATTTGTTCATTGTCGGAATCAGCTGAATTGGAACACTAGGGGGGTACATCCCATACAACCCCCTTTTAATTTATTGTTCTTATTAGAACATTTTTTTTTTTTTTTTGACATATTGAACTGAAATTTGGATACAATAAGTTTCTGTTCCATATCCATCAACCGTGTACATTTCATGATCCTAGGTACCTTCCATACAAACCTAAATTAAATGACATACTTATAAAAAGTACAATAAAAATACAGTGCCACTCAAACTGTGTTCAATCAAACTGTAAAAGAAGGTTGGAAGCAACCCGAATGACTCTATTTGTTGCAGATTTGTTAACGGGCGGTCTATTTGGGCTTTGATGAACCTCCAAAGCCCGTTAACCGCAAAAAAGACTGCACTGCTATACGAAGCTGTCATTTTTATCGTCATTGTTGTGTTTTGGTACTAGTTGCTTTCGATTTCGCGATGTCGATAATCCCAGTTTTCTATATTGCTTCCCTTTGCGTTGATAATTTTTCATTTACGTAGCGCCCTCTCGTTTTCGTGCTTTGTTTTCCATTTGCGTTCGAATTTTTTTTCCACTCTTGTGTTTTTGCACTCTATACCTGTTCTGAATTGTCAAATGCTATTGAAATGTCAGAGTGAAGGCACGGTGGGGAGCCAATGTATATTCCAAAACGCAGTGTCCATGGTAAAGGATGGTTGGTGCCACCAATACCGAAATGCATGTGGTGTACTCTGAAACATTTACACAGTGGCCATCAGAAACGAACGATGTATTACCAATGATAAAAGATTTGAAAACGGTTGCTGAAATATTGTACAGCTTCGCTGTATGTGTTTGATACAGCAGTTTAATCGTCTCTATGGCGTCTTACAGATTCAATGATCAGCGTGACCATCATCTAAAGAACGACTTCCAAGCATTCGAATGATCTTCATTTGTTCATTTAGTTTTCAACTTGGTTCATTTGCATTTGGTCGGCATTTGAAATAAAATATTTGGTTGTCCAAGCAAGCATACGATATTTGCAAATGTCGGCATGAAACCCTATTCAATCTATTTGATCGACCGAGTACTTGAAGCTTGCTTCAACAATAAACAAATGACTTGTTTGCCGTTTCAAGTGAATTTATGCAAGATTCACATACATATGAAACATACTTAAATAATATTTTTTTTTTTTTTTGCAGAAATATAAAAAATCCGTTTATAACTTCGCAATGGCCTTATGGATATGTTTTGAAAATATTGAACGCTTTAGATTCTAAGAAGACAAACTTTGTGGACGCCCAAAATATTTTGTTGCTGTACTTGTGTAAATATTAAAAATGTTAAAATAGCTATCTTTTTAGAAAAGCATTTATGCACTTTCGTGTTATAGTCTTTTCACACTGAGCATTCAATACTACATTTCTCGAATGCTGTATTCAATGCTACTTTTGTCAACAAAAAACAGGGCAAAAGACGTAATTTTTTAGTTGTTGTTGTAGTAGAAAATGCATCATTCGATACGAATGCTACTAAATTGCTGTTTGTGAGATGGATCCCTCTACCTAGGGCTGGGTAATTGATGCCTTTTTTTTAAGTTTTAGATTTTCTTTCTCTTTTTTTGTTGCGCGCCAACACAAAACAGCTGATGATGGCACATAACATATTTAAGTAAACCTTAAATTGTTCATTTTTTTTTAAAGATTTTAATAAAATAAGTAACTGAATGAAAAAGGGAACTGCATGTTCTAAATCACGTAATTTCACAAATTTTTAGTTTTAATTTAGCCAAAGTTCCACGTCTGTGTATAACCAAAACAGAAAACAACAGTTCCGAAATTACCAAATGCAATATGAACACTTTCTGTGAATGCTGCATAAAGTGCTCAGTATGAAAACAATATTAGCATTATTTATCACATTATTACTCTTCTATTTCACACTAGTGTGAAATGTATTATAACGTTTGCCAATTTGTAACGCAAAGACCATGCATCGAGGGCATGATGAGGAGAATTAATAGTATAATCAGCATCAATATCAATTGTGATTCATTATTCATCATCTGATTTTCTTCTATCCCAAAGTTGCAAAATAAAAACCAACCAACGAAATTTCCTTCACCTATAAATATACTCTACCCTACAGATAGACGCCGACTATCGGTGGTTTTTGTTGTTGTTGTAACATCAAATAGAGGTACGCATGGATTAGGATTGGTAAGGTGAAACGGATAGTTGTTTGCAGCGATAAATTAAGTTATGTTACTTTAAAATTATTAGAGATAAAGTTCTTGACCTAGGAATTAAGCCCTAAAAGGGAAGCCATCTCTATCGGCCGAAGCAATGGGAAGGAATTGGATCGGTTTGTTAGGAAAGTTAAAAATGTGAACAGTGTTGTAAGTAGAACCACCAGCGTTTGTTATCAAGAGATCTATACGTTTCCTGTAGCATTGGAGGCTAAGATACCAACCCGACCTTAACTGACCTAAAGGTGGTACGAGGAATTCTCACTTCGCTATCATCAACGGTTGAAGAACTGTCTCCTAAAACAACATTGTTCTTGTAACTATGATATAAATCATCATGACCAGACTTATAGCGGCAACTGTCAAAAGTGTCGCCTAACAAAAAGGCTATATGTCCCTCTTATGTTGTAATGTGCCTATGCATATGTCTAGGGGAAATAACGCCCGTAATAGTGCTGAACTTGAGGTCTGCACCCATATCGTAATGTTAAACTAACAGCTAGCTACAAAACTTTAAACGGCATTTCGATAAAATCGCATTTAAATTTTTTAATTTACATACAATTGACTAATTATTAATCACGCGGAGACATAAAACATGATAATTTAATAAATTCTGCGTCATTTACTCAAAAATAGAGTTTTTTGAGTTCTGACAATTTAGTCAAACGTGCGCTATGTGTGGCTTAGGAAGCAGTTCATTATGCTGGCGAACCGATAATGCTTTCTGGCCATCTGAAAGCAACCGGTTACTGTTCTTATTCTGACTAACTTGCATTTTTACCCATTGAGTATCACTGAGAAAAGGAGTCCAAATTGGAGCGGCATAATTTAGGACAGATCCAATTCCTTTTCCAGGAAGTTCATGCTAGGGCCTTAAGCACTTTTTCCTCTTCATCACACGATTGAAGGTGTTATGACGATGTGAATTTAAGTTGCAGCTACAGAAATAGTCAAATACTTCCCCGAGATAATTATTAGGCCGCAAACTAAGTTCACCACCACACCCGAGGACAAAAAAAAAAAAAAAAATGTGGCAGTCGTCAGAGCAGACTGCTCGAAAGATTGAGCTTTAAGCTGTGGGGCACCAGAAAGGTGCCTAATTGTATCTAACAGCTTACAAGATCCAGAACTACAGGACTCAACTACGGGAAGCCATCTTTCAGTAAAATTTTAATGAGTTGGCTATAATCCACGCCCTTACTTCCATCATTCTTCTTTACCAACGTACGGCTTGTAATATTTAATAAAGAGCGCCTATATTACTTGCATCCAGCCATTCATCAACTTGTTTTAACGTGAATATGTCTATATTTTTGCTTACATGAGGTTGCAATCCAAAAAACTGATGATATGAAAATAAGGGGATCCACTTAGGATTTGTAGCTACTTATCTATATTATATATACAAAATATTTTTAAACCACTCGATAGCTAAAGGATCAAAAAATTGTTTAACATGTTACTCATCGAGGGTGGCGGTGGGGGAAGCGAAGCAATTTTAACTATCTTTTGCTGCATAAATTTTAAAATTTTAGATGAAGAAGAGCAACTGCGACGTTTGTTTGAGTTTCAATCGTTAGCTCTTGTTCAGATTAAAAACAACGTATGTACATATTTGAACCTCTCTGGCGAACCAATCTATAGCGAATGTTCATATTATTCTAATGCAATTTATGTATATATTGGAGTAAACCTTATGGTGGGAAGCAAAATTTTTGTTTGTAGGAAATTCCTCTATAGAGAATTTTCATATTAAATAACCCCCCAATAACGAATTCATTCAAATGCTAACATGTATGTATTGGAGTAACTGTAATGAAGGGAAGCAAAATTCTGTCATATATGTATTTGAAACTGTCTGTAGCGTATTCTCTTTACCAAATTGTCTTATAAAATAACACCCCTATAACGAATTTATTCAAATATAACGTATATATATTGGAGCAATGTTATGGTGGGAAGCAAAATTCTATCATATATTGGAACCTCTATTCAGAGAATTTTAATATAAAATAAGCCCCCTGTTTAAAGGAGACGCTTTGTCACCTTTGTTGCACAAATAATTATAAGAACATCTTGTAATTCAATAATAATGATTATTTGTTTTAGTTACATAAATTTAATTTTAATAAATTTAGTTTGTTCTTTATTGCACATCAAATGCCAAAGCTGACTTAGCAGGGCTGATCTCGTCAAATCAATAATGTGGTTTCAAAGCAAGTACTGTAAGCTTAGTCGCCGCTCTTTTAATTAAACCATAATGATGGTAACTCGAACATAACCATCGTCTCCCGTAACTACTTCGTTGATGCGACCAAGCTGCCATCTGAGTGGTGTCAGATTATCTTCATTCACAAGCGCCATTAAACCTGGCTGCAAATTTGGTGACGATGTAAGCCATTTGCCGCCCTCTTGCAGCAATGACAAATGACTAGTGCTTCACTTTCTCCAGAATATCCGATGCATCTGACGTACAAGCTGCCATCGACTTAACCGATCCATGGTAAGGTGTGTTACATTAGGTTCATCGATAGCTGCGAATGGTAACCCACTGAGAAAATTACCAGGAGTTTAAATTTCTCCTCTGGGTTCTCTGAAATGGGACAAATTGGACGTGAATTCAACATAGCTGAGATTTCGCAAACAAGAGTCCGAACTTCATGAAATGTCAAGATCGATTTTGCCAACAACCCGATATAAATGGTAATTTGCATTTTTGATTGTGGCTTCCCATAAGAGTGGTGGAATGAAACACCATATCAATCCAATCATCATGCACTTGTTAGAAAAATGACTGTTGTACGGTTCACTCAGAAGCAGTTGCATCCAACTCATATTTTGCGCCAACAAAATTTGTGACATTGTCTAACCAAATGGTATTATGTTTACCTCTAATGCTGATGAAACGCACAAGATATGCCGACATTGGAGCCATTACATGTTCTACAAACCTTGGCCTCAAGCGAGCACATCGTTCGCATTTGTTCACTACTTTTGCGACCGTTTTCCGACCTCCAATTGGCCAGAATCTCTGCCTCAACTTAGCAAGAAGACTCTGGTTACCAGCATGCAAGAACCTATAATTATCGCTTCGCTGACTGGGTTATGTTCCGGCAGCAACGTGGCTTTATAATCGAGGTTTGAATTTTGAAGTTTCCATCAACACGAACTAATCAAATTTCATCAATAATGGGATGAAGGGAACACAGCTTGCTTGTAAATTGCAAATACTGCAAATGTGTGCCGCTTCTGATGTCATCAACAGTATGAAGTGTCTTTCCACGAGGTAGATCCTTGCATTTTGGTTGTATAAATGTAATAATTATTTATTTTTTATTTATTTATGTACTACTAGCTGTGCCCCCGACTTCGTACGCGTGGTATTCGAAATAAGTCTGTAATAGCGTGTATTTTCTTATCTTTCTCCCTAATTATCATCTCTTTAATGTTGCCCCGCAGCTAAAGAGGAAAACATTCGAAAATCAACCAAAAAGTAGACAACAGAATTAAAAATATGAATACCTTTGATTTAGTAGGTCGATTTCGATAAACGCTAAATGTTACACGAAGCTTGCTACAATACACCAGTCGAAACCGCATTTAAATAGGTTAAACCGTTTCTGAGATTAGCGTACACAGACACGAAAAGGCTTACGATTTTATATATATATAGTTATACATAGATGACAAATAACTGTCAACAAAAGAGTACAATTAACAAAGAAAAAAAAAATTTTAAATAACAATTAAAAAAATTTTAAATTACAACTAATTAAATAAAAAAAAATCGAGGCAGGTAGTATCAATATACTATCGTAATTGTTGTTGCGTGAAAACGTTTTTCAAGAACCATTATTATTAAAACAAAGTGGATATTAGTCTATATACATATATATTTACATACAATGTATGTTAAGTCAGCTACTACAGTAATTTGTAAACTGAAGAAATTAGTAGTAGTTCAATTGTCGGATATCGATTCTGTCCATAACATATGTTTATATATTTTTTTGTAAAACATCAATTTTTATAAATTCTTTGTGCGTCAATATTAAATCAATTTTCTTTTAAAGTGTTGCGCCAATATACTACAAAGTTTGTTTTGCATAAATGAAAATAAAGATGTTTAAATCAATTATTCCAATAATAAGAAACGCAAACAGATATCGTTTGCGTCAGAATGATGAAACCGATTAAGAAAAGAGAATGTTAAGTAATAATTTAATTATTTAAATTTATTGCATTTAACTAGATTGCAAAAATATTCATACGCAAACGCTCGTGAGCGCTCATTTATGAGAAATTTCATAAATGAAAATTTCTTGGTTTTGCTTGCGTTCATATATGAACGCTGAATAATTGCGTTCTTGCTCTTGCTCTCTGTGTTCATACGCGAGTGATGAACAAACGAAAAAAAATGCTCTCAGCTAATTGCAAATTATTTAAGTGCGTTCACGTGCTCTCATGTGGCCTTTTCATGTACATTTCACAGTGTGTCATCTCGGGATATGTAACAACATAATTACACATAATTTGTTGTTGGGTATGCAAAAATTTAAAATAAGAAGTAGAGCTTCGTTTTGTCTATTCTATTCGTATTATTCAACCGTTGGTTGATGCTTCTCACTACCCATGCATACATGTATACTCGCATATGCCATTCATTCGAAAATGAACGATTCATTTACGAGCGATTCATTTATGAACAATATCGAAATCAATCACGTTCGCGTACGGGGGAACAAAAACAAAAAAATTTTCGTTCGCGCACGTGAGTGAGAAACGAATGATATATTTAATTTTTTCATACGTGGATATGATCAAAACAAAATAAAACAAAACGCTCTCTCGCTCGCGAGTAAGAGTGAGCACGGGTGAGAGTGAGAGTGAGCGCGAGTGAGTATTTCGATACTCTGCATAGGGTAATGATGGGAGAAGTATGATATGTAAGGCTTGCATGTCAATTGTATGTCGCGCGAATTAAAAGTTATTCCTTTAGAAGGAGTAAAAGACGTGGTTTATGTTTAAGATTAATTTCAAGACTGATCTTCATTATAAAAATTACAATAGTTGAAACCTCGGTGACTCTTACTTTTTGTAGCAACGCCCCGCTACAATTGTGTTTACGTTAACATTAATATTATTTGTTATTCTTAGATTTTAATATAGGACACATTGTAGCAATGACCATCTGCATGATTTCCGTCAATTGACACAATGAGTTTGGATCTTTGCTGACTCAAATTACTTGAGTTCTTCAATTCAAGTGTCTGGATTCAGCGGACAACAACTCTTGTGGTTTAGCCAGTGGTGGAGTGCTGATAGGAGAGAGGAGGGATAACTCCACCATCACTAGAATGAAGCGATGGCCACATTGAAGGCAAATCCGGAATTGTGGTTATTGCTACACTGTGGGAGGCTGTAACATATACAACTGTTTTTCTATTTTTTATAAAATTTTGAATAAAAAGGATAATTAAGATACAAGTTATTAATACACTACTAACATACGTTGCAATAAAATGATTGGTTGTTTTATAAATTTGTTGTTTTACATAATTTTCCTGATTCAATGTTGCTGTTGAGCTAAGCACTATTTAGTGTTAGCCTTTTTTATTAAACAAGAGTTAATTATGGAATTGGAGTTGTCTTTATTCAGTTTTTAATTTACAAACGAGATTTGTACACGAGTATTATTATTATGATTATTATAATGCGAAACGAGATTATTAGCATTCGAGAATTATTGTTATGCGAGACGTGATTACGAGTATCAGCTATCGAGATTTTTTTTACTTCTAAACGATAAAAACCAAAAGCAAAACAGCTTCGTAGTTGTTTAGAGTGAACCAAACCAAAATCAAACATAACATTTGTTAAGTGTTGATGAAGTTTTAATGATAAGAAGGAGAGCTCTCTTCTGCGGTTTCCTTTACTTCATTCCTCATGCGCTGATGACCAAACAGTTGCCAAATGCAAATGGCTCAGGTTTACGCTTTGTGGTATTTGAATTTTATTATATTCTTTTAACTCATACATTCTTAACTCTATCTTTTCTTTTCGATTATTGCTTCTGTATCAAATTTCTTATTATTAAGTTCAATTGAGCAATTTGAAAATTCTATTGTTACTGTATTATTTATTAATTTTTTATTTTCGTTCTAAACAATTTGTCTCAAATTTGGTTACGTTAACATTAAATAAAAATATTAGTTTGGTTCTGGATTAAATCTTTGTGGGATAACTTTTCTGTTGACAAATGAACAAAGTAGTTTATTATTATTCCCTCTCAATATGTTACCAACACAGGTTGATTTCTCTATTTCTTCTGTGTCAGGAGATTCGCTACAGATATACTCATTTGCAATATATGGGCATTTTTCACTATAGTAGTTTATGGTTGTTTCATTAAACGAAACAAATTCTAACGATTGTATGAAGTTTACCTGTTTATGGGTAAATATATTAAATGTGAGAATTGCAACTCCGCTTTAGTAATGATGGGTACCTTTATATGGAATACTATGTCATTGCCTTTATGGAATGCTTTTCATAGCTTTTATCTTCTGAAATATTTTCATCTTTGAAATATAAATTTGATATTTGTAAGATTTCTTTCCTACTAATAATCAACTTAGGCACCACCCCTAATCTAGCTAATATTATACATGTAAGAATATGTTTAATATTCAATGTTTATTAAACTACGAACTATTATTACTTAATTCGAATTATTATATGTACTATTATTATTTTTTAAGCTATTTAAGATCTATTTTAAACTTAAGCTTATTTTGGCTTTAACTGCTTGAACACACGCGGCTCTCTCCTTAGTCTCACGGCTTTGATACAACTGACCCAGCTTCTTACTCTGCTGTCATCTTCATCTGCCCCAAAAAATTAACCGAAGTTTGTAGAAATCGACACTTCTTCCATTTTATGTTCAAACAAAAATCTGCTGCCACGTTAAAAACTTTCTCCATCTTCATAACACATTCCTCAGGTGTCACTGTATGTATGATGATATCATCCATATAAAGATCCAAAATATCTTCATTTATCAAGCTTTGAAACACATAATTAACAAAACGAATAAAAACTGCTGGTGAGTTGCAGAAACCAAAAGGTGCTCGATTGAACTCGAAAAAACCGTCCTTCGTGACAAAGGCTGTATACCTCTTGCTACTTTCCTCAATTGGAACATGAAAGAAGCCGTTCTCCAACTCCATGATAGTGAAGTAAACTACCCTTTGCAACTTGGATTTGCAGAACGGCTTCATTATGTTCCAATTCTAGAAAGCTGTTTTTTAACTGCCGCAGACTCGTCAACAGCCACTCTATTTGGTACATGCCGGAATGGCACCATATCGACATCCGGTATAATTCTCAATTCGACTGGACACTTACCAGTCTGCTCAGCCGGCTTGTACCCGTTGATCATCCTTTGCACTGCATCTTTAAACTGGGGGGGTACATCAACATCAGTATTTATTTCTTCGATATTATAGTATATATACTTATCTGATTTAATTCCTCGGTTTCCTCCCCCGAAAGGGTAGAAAACCTATAGCCGGATGGCGTCGAAGACCAATTAAATTTGCTGAGGAAATCATCTCCAAGCAATATATCGCAACCAATAGCAGCATCCATCACCACAAACTTTTGTATCACCAGCATGGTGTCCACCTCTACATCTGCTGTGAAACTGCCAATTGGAGGAGTCATTTTGTTCCCCAAGCCTCGTAAAGTCACACTACTCCTTTGCATTATCCCGTTCTCAATGTTGTCATACACTGACTTTCTCAAAACCGAGACATCTGCGCCCGTGTCAACCAATGCTTTTAATTCAACATAATTTATACGCAGCATCTTCATTCTCTTGTCATCCTATATAACGTTGACCGCCGCACTGCCCGTACACTCCTTCGACATGTGTCCGCTTTTATTGCAACGGAAACACTTCACCTGAGCCTTACAGTCTGTGCGTAAATGCTCCACAGGACCGCAATTGTAACATCGTATTTTCCTCAAAACATTACTATACGACTTAAACTGCTTCTTTACACCATCCTCATACTGCTTACATTCTGCTATACTCTCATACAAATCCTACTTTTAATTCCTTGTACGACTTGCAGCTATGTAAGTTGCATATCATGTCACCTTTCACGTTCAATCCACACACTACATACCGAATCACCGATTCTGTGTCTATAACACCACGCGCAGCAATACGCTTCATCTATAGCATATACTCATGAAAACCTTCGTCCTTACGTTTCACACGAGCCTTTAAATCTCTATGCATCTCTTCACTGTAAACATTGGCATGATCAAATTCCTGTATTAATTGTCGACGTAATTTCAAATATTCACACACTTTGGTTGATTCCAAAAACAATTGCGTTGTGCATGTCATTTAAACACGAGCCTGTACATATTTTTGCTTGTTATTCAATCCATAGGCATCAGCGTTAAGCTCGAAATTTTCAAACCATTGTCGCACTGGCATATTTTCACCATCAAACACCGGAATTATCTTTGAAAAATTCTCCAAAACAAGCTTCGCATAATTTTTGCCTACTTCATCGGCCTGAATCTTTATCGTTAAAAACTACTTGAAGTACTTGGAAGTACTTGCTGCAACATTACATTGTTTTCAGCAATTTGATTCGTAACCCCTGCACTTTGCTTATTCTGTAAATCACCGCTACGACCTTGCTCACTTTCATCAATTAATTGCCTGCGCTTCGTTTCGTCTTTCCCTTCTTCACTCATCTTCCCTTGGCTGTGTTTTGTGATCATGTTATAATCGCTGTGGTGCTTCTCATTTCCTTCTTAGCACTCATTTACCTATTAATATATTGTAACAAACAAATGTAAAATAACTGTCCACAATATATTTTTTCTTAATATTCCCGTTTACTTTATCCTTTACAGACAGATATTCACTTATATTATCCTCTGAGTTCGTTGACCGCACACACTTCAACTTTCAACGGCGTTTAATTATTCGTTGTCTTTCTTCTGCACAGTATTAGTTCGTAGGTGGTTGAGCCTCCAAATGTAAGAATGTGTTTAATATTCAATGTTTATTAAACTACGAACTATTATTATTTAATGCGAATTATTATATGTACTATTATTATTATTTAAGCTATTTAAGATCTATTTTACAGCTTAAGCTTATTTCGGCTTTAACTACTTGAACACACGAGGCTCTCTTCTTAGTCTCACGGCTCTGATACAACTGACCTAAATTCTTACTCTGCTGTCATCTTCATCTACTTTGACCGCTACTACCCAGGGCTGCCTCCCAGGGACGGGTCGTTGCCCCTTACACGGGTACTACCTCTTACATACATTCTATCACATCACTTAAGTGGCTGCTTAGAATGTCTATATTAGCTTTTATCTTAGTAGTATATCTTTGTTGTTCTAGCTTGGAATCTTCGATTCTGATACTCTTAAATATTTTGTTTTGAAGGTTAAATAGGAAATCGGTTATATTACGCTGTTCTGCGTTAATATGTTGGGTGACCGTGGAAAATCTAGAATTAATCTGATTGTTAATGACTTTCTGTTGAGACAAAACATTATCTAATTGTGCTTGTTGGATATGTAGTTTCTGTAGGTTGTCCGTAAATTGTTGTTCATCAACACTGTCCATGTTACCGGTAATCATTTTTATAACACTACCAAAGCCTTTCATAGCTCCTCCTTTGTCTACTTATTGATAAAAGGGTGTCTAACTTATTTTTTACCTGCCTTAACTTAATATTTATAGTTGGTAATAGGTCTGGGTTATTCGAGTTATTTAACTGTTGGACCGTTGCCTCAATATCTTTTACTGCTCGGGTGCAGTCTTCCGGGTTACTGAAGTGTAATAGGGTCTTATGATGTGTTATCGTCCTTGCTGTTCCCAATCTTATCTCGGCCAGTGGACTATCTATAAATGTTGTCTTTATTTGCATACGTTGTGCAACGCATGATGATCTAAGAGATTCAGATATTTAGTTTTGGGTATTAACTTTAATTATCTTCTTTATTTTTGATTTGTGTATTTTCTGTCCTTTTTTCGTTATGAATGTTACGTCGTTATCGTGCATTACTTCTTGTTGTGTAAAGCGAGGTGTGAGTTTGTTTCGTCTGTTCTTCTTTCGGAAAACTATGTCCCCTTGTTTTAATGTTCTAGGTGTTATTATGTTTATATTTAGTAAAATCTGGAATAAATTTCCTATAGTAACCCATAAGTCCTAGGAAAGACTTAATCTGCGTTACTGTTTTTGGAATTGGGAATTTAGTTATAGCTGCTATTTGATTCGGGTTAGGCTTAATACCCTCCGTCCTAAGAAATCTATTTTCTTCCGAATTAATTCAGATTTAACCAATTGAATTTTTAAATTGGATGATCGTAATCTTTCATAGACTTTTGTTAATTTATGTATATGGTCCTGAAGAGAAGTTAAAAAGACAATAATATCGACTAAATAAACTAAACAAGTATTACCAACCAGATTCTTTAGGACATTGTCCATAGCACGTTGGAACGTTGCGGGAGCGTTCTTAAGGTCAAAGGGTATACATAGAAATTTGTAATGGCCATTTTCTACCGTGAAGGCTGTTTTCTTTATATTCGTGCATTTCGATCTGATGAAATCCGCTTGCTAAATCTAAGGTTGTGAAGTAAATGCTTCTGCCTATTTTATCCAGGACTTCATTTATATTAGGGATAGGATATCTATCGGAAACTCAATTCTCATTTAGTTTCCTGTAGTCTATAACCAATCTCCACATCTTTTTATTGGCAGAACAAGCTTTTTGGGAACTTTGCACACTGCTGAACTCCAGGGGGAATAGCTCGGTCTAATGATCCCTTGATTCAACATAGTATCAATTTGGGATTTGACTTCTTCCTTATGTACATAAGGATCGACCGTTTTAATTCTATGCTTAACTTCGTTAGTAAAAGTAAGTGAATCATTTGGTGTGTACCAATTTTAAAATTTAATTTATGTGGGGGTAGTCCCGGAGAGTTTAGAGAATTGGGGAACAACGTCATCTCGATCTATCACTGCGTCCAAAGAGTTATATATTTTGGATTCTAACGCAGGTTCCATCGCTTGCTATGGAGGTGGAACCATCACTATTTTTAACAGGTACTCTTAAAACACATTTGAATAACGGTCTCCATAAAGATACACGCGCATGTTAACGGTCAATTTTAGTTTTTGTATATATGGCCAATTTACAGACTTTCTTAAGGACATTAAGAATATCAGAGAGTGTACCTTTAGGAACCACCGGTAAAATCTTTCTAAAATCTCCAGTGAATACAAAAGTAACTCCGCACATTATTGCCTGAGAGGATCTGTGAGTATTGTATTAACGGCATCAATATGAGACTTGTGTGACATTGAACACTCGTCCCAAATTATAAGTGATGCTCTTTGAAGAACATTAGCAGTTGCACTTTTTTTTTTATCGAACATGCGCAGGTTTGTTCTGGTAAAAAATTTAGTGTTACCTTAAAGATAGAATGAGCTGTTCTTCCTCCACGCAGAAGAGTAGCTACGATGCCTGAAGAGGCGACCGCAATAGTAATTTTGTTTTCGCTTCGAACTTTAGCTAAATTTACTGAAGTTAAGTACTTTTTAGCTGTTCCTCCAGTTGCGTCTATAAAGAAAAGTGTCCTGTAATGTGGTTCACTGTTAATTTTGGTTCGTTTTCCTCTACAAATTGATGTAGCTCGTTGCTATTGTCTCGCGCACATAGAAAAGACTATTTAAATGTGAACTTCCGCGATTAGGCTCTGGCAAACCAAAATTTTTTCAACGCTTTTCTCCATATGAAAAGAAGAATCAGTCCATCATTAATGTACATAGGTTGGAAATGGAAAAAGGCGCCGATGGTTCGTAAATATTAAGTTATCTCTATTCATATATGTATCAGAGCCTGCTTAAGCTTGTGGAGCTTGTGCTTGTTTTGCAGGCATTGGCTTTGCTTGATGTCGTTAGGCTTAGTGTATGTTTGTAGTAAAGGTGTTATTTTGAATAGCCCGCTATTTCGGTAGATGTCACTTTTGAAGCTGTCATTTTTTGACATTTGACAAGAAGAAAGTACGCCATTAATAAAAATAGAACGATACACGCTTCAACAACTCATTGAAATTATTAAAATTCACTAGAAAAATGTTGAAAATTTGGCAGAGACGGTTCGTAAAACTAAAATATTTTTGGGTCGTCGTGAAGCACCTTGTCGGACAGCAATACAGAAATTGGTGGAAAAACTCGAGCTGTTGGGACAAGTTAGTGATGTGAAGAATAAAACCCGTGCACGCCGCTCAAGAACAAATGAGAATATTCCTGCTGTAGCCCAAAATGTTGAAGAAAACCCAGGTTTGTCTAATCCTCATCGTTCTTTGGATGTCAGCATTCCACAAACGTCATTACACCGTATCTTTGCTGATTGGGTCCTTGAAATGCATAGAAATGATCCGGATTTCCATGGAAAAATCATCTTGACTGATGAGGCCCATTTCCACCTCGGTGGCTACGTGAACAAGCAAAATTGTCGCATCTGGGGCACGGAAAACCCAAGAGTTATTGTTGAAAAGCCTCTCCATCCTCAACGTGTGACTGTTTGGTGCGGTTTATGATCCGGCGGGGTCATTGGACCTTACTTTTTCGAAAATGAGGCTGGAACAACAGTTACGGTGAATGGATTGCGCTATCGAGAGATGATTAATGATTTTTTATGGCCGGAATTAGATGGTATTGATCAGGACAACGTTTACTTTCAACAAGACAGCGCTACGTGCAACACAAGCAACAAAACCATTGATCTTTTACGGGAACCGTTTCTGGACCGTGTTATCTCTCGAAGAGGTGATCACAATTGCCCACCAAGAACTTGTGATTTAACACCTTGCGACTTCTTCCTCTATGGCTACGTAAAATATAAGATCTACACAGAAATTCGTGAGGCTAACGAGGACATAGGGCAGCCATTTTGCGATTTGGTTATGGAAAATTTCATGAAAAGGATATGGTCCTGTAAGCGTGGTCGTGGTGGCCATTTGGCTGATATTGTATTCCATTATTAACGGCATACCTTCCTCTTTATAATGAAATAAACATCCGATCATTTATCTCAAAAAATTACATTTTTCTTTGAATATCAAAATGACATCACATTAAGCACAACCCTTCGCTGCACAACTCTGGTATGTGTGTTGTACACAACATTTACAAAAATGTATACATATTGAAGTGAAACTTCTTTAGCGAGGTGTAAGTCCAAAAAAAGCGTTACAGTAATCAAATGTGATGAGGCGGTGGAGAGGGGTATTGCACATTGGCCTGTTCGTCTGCAGCGTAGAAAATGCTTTACTGATGTATGTTTTACGAAGAGCGTACGAACAAGTGACCGAATAACCGACCACCAGCTGAAGATGCTTTTCTCTTTCGTGCGTGTTGTCGTTGTTGTTATTGCGAGTGAACATACAACAGAGCTCTCTTCCTCAATTTGCGTTTGTTGAGAAGGGAAGTGCGGGCCGTTGCTATTGTTTGGTTTTGTGCACAATTTATCAACAACAACACACCCGCAATTACTACAGTTGCATTTTCGCTCTTCTATTCAATCATATGTGCTCATGGAGTGAGCGAATTTCTTTTATGCTTTTCATTATTGAGTGCCCTACACGACGCCGATTTCACATATTAATTTGTGTGCATGTCGCTAAGACTTTGCTTTTATATGTCATATAAATCAATACGTTATTTAACCCAATTATTTAAATTATTAATTATAATATGCTATAATGAAATAAATGAATAATATTATAGAACAACATTCTAGTAATTATTTTACAACTAAAAACTAAATCTTGAGTCCTTATATTTTGAGCAGCAGTTTCACTTCAATAGTGTGCTTATATAGGGTGAGGTACATTACTTTTTTTCTTTTTTATTATTATTTATTAATTTTCTTCCATTGTCACACTCACACTTATATGCATATAAAAGAAATGATAAAAATTCAATTGACTTACATTAATAAAAATACGTATTGAAGTTGTAGAATCATCAGCATTTCTTTTGATGTTGTGCGGTGTTGTTGTCTTCTATCGGAGTTGCGTCTGCTTGTTGTTGTTTGCTTTGTTGTTGACATCTGTGTTGTGGTTGTGTTGTCGTATTTCTTCTGTTGCTTCTTATTGTATATTATTGTAAATTCACTTGTAGCCCAGTCAAATAAGGCGAAAAAAAGGGTTATCTGCGGAATGAAACCAAATAAGCTGAAAATTGGAACACATGTTTGTTTTGGCATTATATACATGACCTCAAAAGTCTAGGTCTGTGTGGTGTGCGCCAGTCAAGATATTCAAGGTCAAAAGTCACCAAAATCAGTTTTTTACAAATATCTTGTTTCCTATGCTTTTAATGACAATTAATGTTAAAACAAAAGTTGTAGAGCATAATTAATATAATAATTAATAAATAATCCACTAATTTGGACTTTTCCATTTTATTATACAGTTGACCGTTATTGACATACAGCGCGAACAGTAGGAAGCGAAATGAGTAAATAGTCGTTACTTTTACACATGTTGGTATGTAGGAGGCAAACGGCTGAATAAAGAAAAATAAAAAAAAATACTAGATATTCCTTATATTATTAGCAAAAGATCCCCAAAGTCAATTAAGCGACAAATCAAATAGGTGAGATGATAAATAAAGAGCTACCTGTATTTACTCAATTTAATAATATGTAGTTAATTTGTATTGAATAATGAGCTTAATATTCCTCTTCTCACCATCGTCATCCTCATCTGTTCGTTTTCTAATACATACATTATCATCATCTTCGTTGTCTGTTTTATTCGACTTAAAGCGTCACAGCCGATAAGCGAAAGAAAGCACACAAAAAGAAGTTAAAGAAACGAAAGGAACAAGAAAAAGAATTCATTGCATTCAGTCGGTTGTTTAGTTTATTTTGCGGGGGAGGAGATCAAATGTATTTTGTGAGAGGAATTTGTGTGTAATTGTTGTTGTTAAATGCACTCTTTTTTCCTTGTACCAAAAATGAATTTTTGAATAAATTCAAACACATGTCTAGTTAAAACCTTCTTATATCTTGGCAACGACAGTCGTACAGTTTTTAGTGAAATGGCTGATTTGTGTTTAATATGCAATAAGTCGCTTTCAGAAGGCGACATTGTTAATGTTGTGCCCGGCTTACAAACTTTAAAAACTGTAAGCATTGGAAGAAATGACGGACACATAGAATTTTTAAATACTTTAAATTCTGTGAAAGTGCACACTAGGGTTCCGCTTATTTATAAAAGTGACGTTGCCAAAGGTCTCAGGGTCCAAAAATGTTTGTTTTGGTTCAAAAGGAAAAAATGTAAAATTTCAGCTTGATCTGACTATCTTTAGAGGTGGCGACTTGAGATGAAATTCTAATTTCAGGTATTTTTCAGCAAAAACTCTATTAAGTGTTAAAAAAAAAAAAACCTAAATTTTTCATCAGTTTTTTTTGGATTAAAGAACATCTTGTGGCGTTCAATATCGTTTACTCTACAAATTTTTATATTTTTTCTGATATTCATTGTATTCAAATTTTTTCATAATTGTTATTTAATGCATTTCTACATGAGTAATAGGTAAATTTCTGTTACTCAATATCACTCTCTAAGAGAGTGCTTTTAAAGGTATTGCTTAAATATTGTTTTTCTTAATTAATGTGTTTTTGCCAAAATCCCTGTTATTCATTGTTATTAGTTAGTAATTACTTTTCGAGTACAAATACTGGACCACATAATAGTGGAGGTGTAGTTACGTCCAGGCAGTTAACCGCCTTGTCGCATACACACTTAAATCTTCCACTTACGTACCATACAATTCAAATTTAAAAACTTCTCATTTCTTGTTATTTAATAGATTTATAAGCACTATATTTGTTATTAAATAATCAGTGTCGAATTTATTATTGTATTTAAGAACACCTATACAATCTTTTACTTTTTACCGCGCACATGTTAATTGTTGTTCTGTGTAAAGCTAGTCTGTTTCATTATTAAGTGCAAGGTGTAATAGTCGCTCCTAAAGCAATTTTATTTCACATTGTTTCTTATTGCAATTGAAACGCGTTATAAGTGTCACGAATATGGCCAATTTACGTTCAAGCGACAACATTTATTTAGTTGGCCATGACTATGCTCAAATTCTGGGATCCAAGTTGCCTTCCATAAAACAATTATTGCGTGTATTTTTCTACAATCATAATAAAGTGCGGTTAACTGTACGCGAAAGCGCAGCACTGACCATTAAAGAAGCTTCAGTGTTTTGGTCAAAGGCGCGAATTCCTATTCGTCATGAATACCATTGCATTACGAAACTAGAGAAACTATTCAAGGAATGGAAAGGTCTCCTGAAAAATCTCCTGACTTTTGTTGCCAATTTAAATAATCTGTTCGATATCGCGCACGCAGATGCTATGACGATGATGTCAATTGAAGAAGATAAAGCATTTCTTGAAATACAGCGACAGGATGTACGCCCAGGCCATTTAGTTGGATTAGATTCACTATCAGCTAAAAGAGAAAAACGGAAGGCAGAACGTGAATTGAATCATCAAGCTCGAAAGCGAAGAGAGGCAGATCGCGTTGCTGAAATTGCATCTTCCAGTATTGAAGGTAGGAAACATATGTCTTTTTGTAATCGTAATTTAGTCAAACCGTCGTTCATAGCAGGGCTTGTATCATCATCTGGGAGTGAGAATGAGGCCGATTCACCGTTGTTGATTTTAGAGGAAATGAAAATTGCGCCTATTATACCTTCCATGCAGGCATCACATTAGTGAAATATTTTTACGTGCTGCATTTGAATCGGGTGCTGGAACTACATCAGGCACAAATGTTCCCCTTTTCGTAAGGTTTAAAGATTCTTGGAACAATATTCAGCACCATAAGTTTAAGTTTGGTGTGACAAATAGTTATGTAGCTAAACAGGTAAATGACAAAAAGGAAGAAATAATCGATTTCTGCCAAACTGAATTGTCAAGAGACCATACGCGTACTGATTATGTACAATTATTAGAGTTAACTCTACTTTTTTTGGGGTCAATTCCTGAAGGACATCATTTTCGATTGCCTGATCCGATGATGATCATGCACGCTGGATGTCCAAGGCGATTTATACGTTAAAGATATATTAAAATTATCAAAAGGAGAGGAGAAATATTTACGCGATATATCTATTTTCATTGTACGCTTTTATGTACAATTTTGGTTTCGTGCAACTGTTGCTGTTGAAGCTCCAAATCAAGATTTAAAATTTATACGCGATATTTACAACAATTACAAGGAAGTAGATGAAAAAATTTCAACAGCAGTACTAAAAAAAGCATGCAACCATTTGTGGTATCTAGCAGATGAGAACATCGCACTCGCGTTATTCGACGATAACGTTTCCTACCTTGAAAAACGACAAATGGCGGAACAATTATTGGCACTTCACATTGATGACGAGAACAACATTTCTGTTAAACGCCTAAACTTGAAAGAAAAAGATTTACTAATGTTTATTACGAAAGAACTATCTGATTTCATCACCGCTAAAACTGTTCAGTTTTTCGATCGTTTTAAAATTTCAAGAGCTTTTTTGACTAAAGATCCGTCTAAATGGCATGATGATGAAGATTTTTTGAATGCTAAAAAAAAATAAATAAACTTAAAGTAGTTAATGACACGGCAGAGCGTGGTGTGAAGCTCATGCAGGATTATAATAAAAACCTAACGACCAAAGAAAGTGAATTTCAAAATTTGTTGCAAGTCGTAAAAGAATATACCAGCAAATTTCTGTTTAATACTAAAAAGTCCTTAACTAATTGATTTTATATGTTATGCTTTACATATTTTATATTTATTTATCATATTTGTTTACTTTCAATAAAAGTTATATAATTATTGTAAAACATAATTTCCTTTATTATGTGTAAAACCCTAATCTCTTGCAAGAAAGCTTATCTTCGCCAAAAAATACATAAATAAAAGTATAAGCACAAGTCGCCACCTCTAAATATTATTCGATCGGGCTAAAACTTTACACTTCATTGTTTTATACCAAAAGGAACGTTTTAAAACCCTGAGACCCATAGTTACAACACTTTTTTTTACCTTCATACAAATAAGCCCAACCCTAGTGCACACCGATTGTCGAAAAGTTTATATCAATAAATATTATATTGCAGCATCGCAGCAATGCCCTGAAAATGATGAAGCTTCGTCATCATCACCTCGTAGGAAAAGAATTAAAACTTTTGACTTTAAAACATTATGTTTAATTTGTGGCCAAGCAACTGATGAAGCAGCAGTAGAGAAAAAAAAATAGAAAAGTATAGACGCACCATAAGTAAAGTGAGTACTCTTTAATTCAAAAAGAATGTTATAAACAGTGCTGAGGAACTAGACTATTTATTAGGAAAACTTGCATACTTTAGGAACATGATTTGATAGCTGCGGAAGCAAAATATCACTCAGTTTGTTATTCTAATTTCTTGACGAGAGTACCGTCTAGAGATAAAAAACATCACCAAAATGATAAAGTCAAAGAAGCAATGAAAGAGATTTTCCTCTATATAGAAAACAACGAAGATTCACAATATACATTCAATGAGCTTAAAGAAGTCGCTACGGAGTATGTACCTGATGAGAAGACAATTATTTCTAAGCTAAGAGGTAAATATTTAAATAATATAATAATTACGACAAAGAGTAGATCATTCACCATTATATCTTTTCGCGATACACAGACCAATATGTTATCGAAAGCTTGGTACACGAATAAAAAAAGCACACCTGAAGAACAACGCTTACGAATAGTAGAAGCTGCTGCGGCGATTATTAGAGAAGATATTCGATCATCTGTAGTTGAGACCAGCTCTTATCCACCTCCGAGTAACATGCTGGACAATATAATGAAGAAATACCCAAATCTTTATTACATTTTTTACTAGAAGTTATAATGAAAAATAAGAAAGGGAAAACTGATCATTTAAAAGCGAAATGCACATCTATAGGTCATGCTATAATGGCTTCAATGCGAATACGATTATTTTCATCGCAGCTAATATTAGGTCTATCTGTATTTCTCCATAGAAGATCAAAAAGACTATTAGATGTTTTGTCTACCTTGGGGTTTTCTGCTTCGTATAGTGATACTGTTAAGTATGAAGTTTCAGTAGTATTTCACCCACAATATCGTATTTTATCATCAGAGTCGGGCAACCTAGTACAATATACTGGATACAATGCTGATATAAATGTGCATACTCTTGATGGTAATAATACTCTTCATATGATGGGAATGATAAAAAATATAACTTCAACAACTGCTGTTATTTACCAAAAACGCATAAAAAATGCACAACCAAACCAAGTGCAAAAGAATTGGCAGCAATACCTTATGTATCTCTTCTGGTGTATAAGAAGCCAGCTGTACCTGTATTCAGCAAGATTCATATGCGAAATGTAAATGATGAACTAGTACTAACTGAACAAAAGTTTAATGCCGTTGATTTTTTGTGGTTATACGGAAAGTGGAGAAATAGATCAACTTTTTGAGTAATATTTCTTCCATTTATCGCTCATCCTGCCAGTAATTTGGACACAATTCACACCATAATGCAGTGCGCCATAAATGTTGCCAATACACATAGACAAAAAACGTGTGTAATTACTTTTGATCACCAACTGTACTCGAAAGCACATGAAATGGTAGCTGCTTCTGATGCTAGGTCAGACTTATCGAAAATAGTTGTGAAACTAGGAGGTTTTCATATGCTCATGTCATTCCTTGGATGCATAGGTTATATAATGCACGGAAGTGGAATCAAGGAAGCTCTCGGTAAAATATATGCTTTGAAGTCTATCGACAAAATATTGGATGGTCACGCTTATTCCAGAAGTATCAGAGGTCATACGCTTCTACGACTTACATTGTCGACGATTATTTTTGATGATATTAATATTGAAACATGTATTTTGGATGGGTTAATGAAACAGATAACTAGACGCTCTGTTTCCTATGAAAATGTAGAGGAATGTGCAGGTAACTTGAATTCATTAATTGATGAATTTCAAGAAAAATTGAGTTGAAAGCTCGAGGTCTCACAGCATAATTATGGGTGCAATACTTTGAAATGGTATCGATAGCATTAGATTTCATTCGGGCTGAAAGACTGGGACTTTTCACAGAACATCTTGGTGCAGTGCAAAAAATGATTCCGTATTTTCACGCAAGTGGCCGCTTTCTATATGCTAAGTCGGCTCATTTATATCTTCAAGATATGATCAGATTGGAAGATACTATGGATAAAAAGACTTTTAGTAACTTTAAAAATGGATTCTTCACAGTGAAACGTACAGAAAAATTTAATTCTGGAACGTGGACCGACATGGTAATTGAGCAAAATCTTATGAAATCAATGAAGACAGAAGGAGGAATATCACGTGGTCGAGAAAGTGTTTTACGTAAATGGATATACTATGTATGCCACTACAACTATTTGTGAGGAAATTGAGAAGTTGTGTGATATTTCTTTAGACTCAATGGAACAAAACGTCGACGCTAGAGATTCACGAGTAGAAAGAGATGAAACTGATGTGAGTACACTTGTTAAATGGTTTAATCTTCATAATCCTTTTCCAAATACGAAAAAATTAATATCCATAGCTTCTGGAATTGTGGGAAATGACCAAATTAATTGTCAAAGAATCCGTGATATAAAATATAAAATATATAAAATAACTGGTTTCAACTTTAATGAAATAAAATTAATACGTGTCGATAACGTTTTACCAATTTCAGCAGTTAAAAAATCTATCACGATACACAACTGCAAAGTTCCTATTGATCCGTTGCTACTCTTCCAGAGAATAACTGTGAACAAGAAGTTTGAAAGTTATCTAAAACAATATCTGCATTATGAACTGAGCCCATATCCTACATCTTTATTTGACAATGAAGGCATTAGAAAAACCATGAAATAAAATTGATATGGCACCTGTTGACTTCGAACTAGATGAAGATAATGTGACATATATTATCGATGGTGGATTTCTTTTACATCGCGTCGTATGGAGCAAACATGATAAGTTCTTTATTATTATTTATTATTTTCAACAAATGCGTCAAATATTTGCAAACACATTATGGCTCAAATATTGTTGTAGTATTCGACGGTTACACAGAGCACTGTGAAAATATTAAAGCAATGAAACAACTACTGTTTCAACATCTTACGAACTTTGTTTTGATGAAACAATGATTGTACCAATCAGTCAACAAAAGTTTTTATCGAACAGATTTAACAAAAAAAACTTTATTGAAAAGCTTATTGAAAAATTAGAAACTGTCAATATACCTACAAAACAAGCCAGAGATGATGCTGATATTCTTATCGTCGAAACAGCCACAGCAGAATCGGATCATCAAAAGACTGCTGCCATCGTGGGAGAAGATATTGATATGTTAGTTATTTTAATAGAACGTACTCAAACACACCGGCAAGAAATATACTTTAAAAAAATTGGCAAGGGCAATGTGGAAACACGAATGTATTCATCTAAAAGTTGCGACAAGTAACCCCGTTGCAAAAAGCAAATTTTATTTTTGCACGCCTTCAGTGGATGTGACACAACATCGGCACTTTTTAAAAAAGGAAAACTGGCAATTATTAAAATGTTTGAGAAACATCCCAATTTGGATCATTTAGCTCAGTTGTTTCAGCAAGAAAATTGCCTCCTGACTCATTGTTTGTAAATGGAGTTCGTGTCTTTTTAGCAATGTATTATGCTCCGAAATCAGAACTCAATATTGACAATTTTCGATATACGCAATTTATCAAGTCAACAAGACTGAACAATCCGGTGCAGTTATTATCTCTTCCACCTACAAGTGCAGCAGCTCGACAACATTTTAATCGTGTCTACTACCAGATCCAAACTTGGTTAGGGAATGATTTACACCCTAAGAATGGAGGTGGGTATTGCAAAATGAAACCTTGGATTCAAGAACAACATTATTACCACCAGCACCAGAAGAACTGCTCAATACGTTATTTTGCAATTGCAAAAAAGGCTGTAGTTCCAATTGCGGATGTAGAAAAGCAGGGTTGCAATGCTCCTCATATTGTGGTCACTGTAATGGACAAGCTTGTCATATTCACACGATTTTGATGAAGAGAGTGAATATATACCTGAAGTCCTTGACGCTTTAGACTCGAATGTAACAGACAACGATGATGATGATAATGAATTCGAAATTCATGTTCACCGACCAGAGGATTAAGAGGATGACGAAGAAGAGGAATATTAAGCTGCACTTTAAGTATATTTAAACTTGAAAAATGTAAATAACATTATTTTAACTATTTCATTTTAATATTTTATGATAAATAAGAAATAAATAGGCAGTAAATTAACTAAAAATTTTTAAATGGATGTCTTTTACATATATGAATAATATCCATAAATATCATTAATTAACTATTAAATAACTAAAGTTTCCTAATAATTATGATACTTTTAATTAACTTTCTAAACCTATGTATTAATTTCCACTGTTGACCTAGCGTTATCATATATGTATGTATTAGCTTAGCGCTTCCCACTGTTCGCGCTGTATGTCAATAACGGTTAACTGTATAATAAAATGGAAAAGTCCAAATTTGTGGATTATTTATTAATTATTATATTAATTATGCTCTACAACTTTTGTTTTAACATTAATTGTCATTAAAAGCATAGGAAACAAGATATTTGTAAAAAATTGATTTTGGTGACTATTTATAAATCAGATGAGTTTTATTGCCCCATCTATCAGGACATAATTCTCTTCATCTGCGATACTTACAAAATTTGCAGTAGCCTTATTGTTGTCTTTTGGATCGAACGACACATCTGTTCGGAAAAAAGGCTAAAATGGCATCACTGGTGTGCACCGACGTTAAAGACGTAAAAAGTTCTTAACACGACGATAATACCTTATGTATATGTACTATTGAATTAAGTTTTCTTATTTCTTTCTTTTTGCACAAAGATACTATTTATTTCTTAATAAAATAATATAGTATTCTATCACTTGTAAGTTTTGTAACTATGGGTCTCAAGGTTTCAAAATGTTCCTTTTGGTATAAAACAATGAAGTGTAAAGTTTTAGCCCGATCGAATAATATTTAGAGGTGGCGACTTGTGCTTATACTTTTATTTATGTATTTTTTGGCGAAGATAAGCTTTCTTGCAAGAGATTAGGGTTTTACACATAATAAAGGAAATTATGTTTTACAATAATTATATAACTTTTATTGAAAATAAACAAATATGATAAATAAATATAAAATATGTAAAGCATAACAAATAAAATCAATTAGTTAAGGACTTTTTAGTATTAAACGGAAATTTGCTGGTATATTCTTTTACGACTTGCAACAAATTTTGAAATTCACTTTCTTTGGTCGTTAGGTTTTTATTATAATCCTGCATGAGCTTCACACCACGCTCTGCCGTGTCATTAACTACTTTAAGTTTATTTATTTTTTTTTAGCATTCAAAAAATCTTCATCATCATGCCATTTAGACGGATCTTTAGTCAAAAAAGCTCTTGAAATTTTAAAACGTTCGAAAAACTGAACAGTTTTAGCGGTGATGAAATCAGATAGTTCTTTCGTAATAAACATTAGTAAATCTTTTTCTTTCAAGTTTAGGCGTTTAACAGAAATGTTGTTCTCGTCATCAATGTGAAGTGCCAATAATTGTTCCGCCATTTGTCGTTTTTCAAGGTAGGAAACGTTATCGTCGAATAACGCGAGTGCGATGTTCTCATCTGCTAGATACCACAAATGGTTGCATGCTTTTTTTAGTACTGCTGTTGAAATTTTTTCATCTACTTCCTTGTAATTGTTGTAAATATCGCGTATAAATTTTAAATCTTGATTTGGAGCTTCAACAGCAACAGTTGCACGAAACCAAAATTGTACATAAAAGCGTACAATGAAAATAGATATATCGCGTAAATATTTCTCCTCTCCTTTTGATAATTTTAATATATCTTTAACGTATAAATCGCCTTGGACATCCAGCGTGCATGATCATCATCGGATCAGGCAATCGAAAATGATGTCCTTCAGGAATTGACCCCAAAAAAAGTAGAGTTAACTCTAATAATTGTACATAATCAGTACGCGCATGGTCTCTTGACAATCCAGTTTGGCAGAAATCGATTATTTCTTCCTTTTTGTCATTTACCTGTTTAGCTACATAACTATTTGTCACACCAAACTTAAACTTATGGTGCTGAATATTGTTCCAAGAATCTTTAAACCTTACAAAAAGGGGAACATTTGTGCCTGATGTAGTTTCAGCACCCGATTCAAATGCAGCACGTAAAAATATTTCACTAATGTGATGCCTGCATGGAAGGTATAATAGGCTGAGACCTAATAACTGCTCTAACAAAACTGCAGCTCCATTTAATCTTCCGGAATTAGATGCAGTTGTATCAAAACAGGCTGCCACAATTTGATCGTCGATCTTCCATTCAGTCAACAAGTTAAAAGTTGCATTTGACATTTCTAATCCAGTTGAAGCAGATAGCTTTGGTACTCCTAGAAGTTGTTCGCCTTCACTGTGTGAAATGATGATCGGCAAGCATTCCACCTGTTCATGACCGGTCAATTCAAGGAGCATTTTACCATCCCAATGCACCACTGCTGATATCTAAAATTAAAAGTAATCAAATAATGTCTTTAAATCGCAACTCTCACAATCTGAACGAGTGAACTTTGCCTTATCACTTTTCAAAAAGTGATAAAGCGTTTTTTCTAATGTTCACTAACTGCACAAAAAACTAGCAACTGTCATTTTAAATAATGAGATTTGGTGATTTAAGAAATAAAAGATATCTTACCAAATTTTGACAATTATTTTTGGCTGTACTGGAAGATGCAATTTCAGCAACGCGATCTGCCTCTCTTCGCTTTCGAGCTAGATGATTCAATTCACGTTCTGCCTTCCGTTTTTCTCTTTTAGCTGATAGTGAATCTAATCCAACTAAATGGCCTGGGCGTCCACCCTGTCGCTGCATTTCAAGAAATGCTTTATCTTCTTCAATTGACATCATCGTCATAGCATCTGCGTGCGCGATATCGAACAGATTATTTAAATTGACAACAAAAGCTCTTTCATTTGCTCTGAAGGACTCTTTTGATTTATTTCTATTTTTCAGGAGACCTTTCCATTCCTTGAATAGTTTCTCTAGTTTCGTAATGCAATGGTATTCTTGACGAATCGGAATTCGCGCCTTTGACCAAAACACTGAAGCTTCTTTAATGGTCAGTGCTGCGCTTTCGCGTACAGTTAACCGCACTTTATTATGATTGTAGAAAAATACACGCATTACTTGTTTTATGGAAGGCAACTTGGATCCCAGAATTTGAGCATAGTCATGGCCAACTAAAAAAATGTTGTCGCTTGAACGTAAATTGGCCATATTCGTGACACTTATAACGCGTTTCAATTGCAATAAGAAACAATGTGAAATAAAATTGCTTTAGGAGCGACTATTACATCATGCACTTAATAATGAAACAGACTAGCTTTACACAGAACAACAATTAACATGTGCGCGGTAAAAAGTAAAAGATTGTATAGGTGTTCTTAAATACAATAATAAATTCGACACTGATTATTTAATAACAAATATAGTGCTTATAAATCTATTAAATATCAAGAAATGAGAAGTTCTAAAATTTGAATTGTATGGTACGTAAGTGGAAGATTTAAGTGTGTATGCGACAAGGCGGTTAACTGCCTGGACGTAATTACACCTCCACTATTATGTGGTCCAGTATTTGTACTCGAAAAGTAATTACTAACTAATAACAATGAATAACAGGGATTTTGACAAAAACACATTAATTAAGAAAAACAATATTTAAGCAATACCTTTAAAAGCACTCTCTTAGAGAGTGATATTGAGTAACAAAAATTTACCTATTACTCATGTAGAAATGCATTAAATAACAATTATGAAAAAATTTGAATACAATGAATATCAGAAAAAATATAAAAATTTGTAGAGTAAACGATATTGAACGCCACAAGATGTTCTTTAATCCAAAAAAACTGATGAAAAATTTACGTTTTTTTTTTTATTTTAACACTTTATAGAGTTTTTGCTGAAAAATACCTGAAATTAGAATTTCATCTCAAGTCGCCACCTCTAAAGATAGTCAGATCAAGCTGAAATTTTACATTTTTTCCTTTTAAACCAAAACAAACATTTTTGGACCCTGAGACCTTTGGCAACGTCACTTTTAAAAATAAGCCGAACCCTAATGAACACACTTTGAGTATCAACAAAGAACGCAGTTTTAGTTAATTGTATTTCTATTGTACTTATACTCTTTATAGGACATCAACCAACGTGGTGAGTACCTCTTTAACTATATATTACAGTATAATGTAAGTATAGCAAATAGGGGAAATATTCCAACTTATAAGGGTCCAACATCGGAGGATGTATTGGACATAACTCTCTTTTACGGTGACAATATGCAGATCTTGGATTGGAAGGTGCTTGAGCAACCCTCCTTCTCCGATCATAGTTATATAAGTTTCACTGTAGATATAAAGATCCCACTAAGAACGAATGACATATTTAGGAACCCTAGAAATACGAACTGGGGCCTATATGAGAACTTGTTAAAGGGATACTTAAGAAATGTTCCTCAGATCACTACTAGCAGCGACGTTGAGGCAGTGACAGAACTCATAACATCTAAAATCCTTCTAGCTTACCATAAATCCTGCCTGCCTACGAGACTTGGACGCAAATCCAAGCCCCCATGGTGGAATAAGGACGTTGGTAAGCAAAGACAGGAACTTAGAGAGTTCTTTAAGCTAGCCAAACTTGCTGATTGTGAAGAGTGCTGGAGAGAATATAAGACACTACTATCGCTATACAAAAAAGAGATAAGGAGAGCCAAGAGGAGATCCTGGCAGATCTTCTGTGGTAATTTGGACAAGACTTCTGAGGCGTCGAGACTTCGGAAAATACTTGCCAAGTCTCCTTTAATCCCTTCACTAATCCGCAAAGACACAGGCGAATGGACCAAAGACGGAAAGGAAACGCTGGAAACTCTTATAGAAGCCCACTTTCCTGGCTGTACTGAGGTTTCAGACGCAACTGTAACGACACGGGGTGTAATAAATGAGGTATGTGAAGGCTTAATTACATCGGTTAGACTGGAATGGGCCTTAAAATCGTTTGAACCCTTTAAATCCCCGGGACCAGACGGCATCTTTCCTGCGCTCTTGCAAAAGGGTTGTGCTGTACTGACACCATGGCTTAAAGGAATCTTCAGGAATTGCCTGAGGTTTAATTATGTTCCGAAGAACTGGAGACTCTCAAGGGTTGTTTTCATACCAAAGCCAGGTAAGAGCAGCCACTTGTATCCAAAGGACTATCGGCCAATAAGCCTCACTTCATTCATACTAAAGACGTTTGAAAGACTATTGGACACGTATATTAAGGAAAAGGTTTCACCGTATCTAATATCGAGAGACCAACACGCCTATACGAAAGGCAAGTCCACTGAGACTGCGCTTCATAAGGTCGTGATGCAGATAGAAAGGGCCATACAGTACGGAGAGTATGCCATAGGTGTCTTCCTTGACATATCAGGAGCCTTTAACAACGTTTCGACAGAAGCAATGTTAGAGGGTCTTGAATCAATTGACGCACATCCATCCATACGGCACTGGATCGGCAGTCTACTGAACTGCCGGACAGTGGTGGCTGAATGGGGTGCGACGAGTCTGGCAAGGAAGGCAAACAGAGGTACGCCTCAAGGGGGCGTAATCTCTCCGCTGCTTTGGACACTTGTAATGAATAAAATTCTTAATAAAATGCGAGGTGGAGGTGCAAGGTTAACTGCCTATGCAGATGACCTGGCCGTAATCATCTCAGGCAAGTGCCTTAGCTCAATGAGTCAAGTACTCGAGGGGGCACTTAAAGAAATTAAAGACTGGGCAAGCAATGTGGGACTGGATGTGAATCCAGACAAGACGGACTTAGTACTTTTTACAACAAAATACAAGATTCCGCACTGGCTCCCTCCTAAATTAGGAAACATTGTACTGGCACCAAAGATGTCTACAAAATATCTTGGAGTCATATTGGATAACAAACTGACGTGGAAGTTAAATGTGGAAGAAAGGGTGAGGAAAGCTCTCAATGCCTTTTACGCTTGCAGGAAAATGCTCGGAAAGACATGGGGTTTATCTTCCCGTCTAACATATTGGATGTACACGGCAGTGGTTAGACCTATATTACTCTATGGTATCTTGGTATGGTGGACAAGTGTCAACAAAAAGACATACGTCAAAAAGTTGGAGAAGGTACAGAGAATCGCAGGGCTTTGTATAACTGGTGCAATGCGCACCACCCCTACAACAGCACTTGATAGAATACTCGACCTTTAACCTATAGGCTTGGCAGCGAAGAACACTGCAAAGAAGTCTGCGCTAAGACTAAAGGTAACAGGACAGTTGATACAGAGGCCTTATGGTCACAGTAAGATACATGAAGGTTTAAACAATAGCTCTGACTATGTTATTCCCCAGGCCAACTTCAATGGAGGGCCTAGTGTAGTAATAGAACATAATGGGTGGCAAAGGGGACTCCAGTTTGGCGGTCATACTTGCAACCTGTTTACAGACGGATCTAAAATGACAGAGGGAGTGGGGGCTGCAGTATTCTGCTCAGAGCTTGACCTTAAACGGTCATATAAGCTTCCAGACTACTGCAGCGTGTTTCAGGCTGAGATTTATGCGGCTACAAAAGCTGCAGAATTAGCAGCCGAGCTGACTCCTCTAAACTCCCAAATAAACATATTCATCGACAGCCAAGCAGCCATAAAGGCAATAGCGGCGGTGATGACGAAATCGTACTGTGTTCAACAATGTAGAACCAAAATCGACGAACTCTGTTTGGACAGACGAGTCACCATCTTTTGGGTACCGGGACATAAAGGAATTGAAGGGAACGAAGAAGCAGACGCACTCGCTAAAGCTGGCGCTAGCCAAGCTGAGGTAAGTGCGTCATACTTACGTCCCTCTCTGTCCACGTTAAAAACAGAAATAGACGAAGCAACGATTCAGGAGGCGAAGAGAATGTGGAATGGCACACTCTCTTGCAGAACCGCAAAAATCATGCTTCGCTCTGTTAATAATAAGACTACCAACTACATCTTAGCTCTCCCAAGAGAGGATTGCAAGTTATTAGTTGGAATACTCACGGGACACTGTTTAACACCTTCCCACGCAGCCAAATTGGGCTTGATACAGAGTGATGCATGTACATCATGCCACGAGGTAAATGCTAGGGGAACTCTAGAACACCTACTTTGCCAATGTCCAGCTCTCAACAGATCACGCTTTAGCTATCTCGGATCTGTATCTTTCCTCTCCTTGGAAAGTATCGCGGATCAGAAAAGTAGCAATTTATTAAAGCTCGCAAAAAAGTGCATAAAAAACAGCATTTAAAGAGTCTCCATACTTCTTCTTGGCAACACAAAGGACCATTATTGGTCTATGTGAGATCTCTTGATCAGCCAAGCAAACCTAACCTAACCTATACTCTTTATAAGTTTGTCATTTAATGTGAGTTTGTATGGGAGGTACCCTTGCTCAACAAAACTGTGGGACTAGTTTTGCGAACAGACGGACATGGCTAAATCAACTCGTCTCATGGAGCTGATCACAAATATATATACTTTATGTGGTCTGCGATGTCTCCTTCTGTGTGTTACAAACTTCATGAGAAACTTATAATACTATTCACTCCCGTGGCTAGCAAAGAATAATCGACTGCAGCGCACGAGTAGAGGCACAACCATGTGCATTCATACCAAATGATTTTTGAATTTTTTTCTCTCATTGAATTTATTGATGAAAGACAAGGAGAGGAACAAGAAAAAGACATGATGTTTTTTTCAGCGATGACAAAAAATGAAATCTTATCAATCAGAATCTCATGTCCACCAAATATGCATTTTCTCTTTCAACAATATTTGTTTTAGGAGAAAATGAAACTGATGAGTATTTTTTTTCGAGCTCTGCTTGTATGTATTTTATTGAAATTTGCATTGGTATATTTCGGTTGTATATTTAGGTTGTTCCTTTTGTCTAACTCCCTTAAAATTCTTTATATACCCCTCGGTCGTTGTTTCTATATAATTCTCACGATTAATACATATTTCCTTTGTTGATATACCTTTCCTTTTATTTTATCAATCTATCTCTTTTTATGTCTAAGTCACATTTTTCTCGTTCAATTTCAGATTGTTTTTTCTTCCTTGAAGAATGATATGTGTCATAGTACCATTCTATAGCCTTATTCATCTTTTCCTGTATAGTTAGATTTGTATTTTCTAAAGTTAAAGTTTTGATTTTTTCACCAAGTGAATTATATAAACGTTCAATATCTGCATTTCCGGTTAATTGTTTGGTTTAACAAGATGTTGTTCTATATTTTCGTTTACTAGATATTCTCTTATGTTTACACTTCTGAATTCGTTATCCGTAATCAACTTCTTGGGATTTATACAGTCGAATCTTTTCTATAATTGTTACATGATTTCTATTTTCCAAGTAGAATGCGGTTGCGAATTTAAAAATTTATCCATGTGTATGTGAGGGTTTGTCGGTCAGACTGGTCACCTTTGCCAGAGTGTGCTGTGTGGAAGAGATGAGTGGCAGCAGGGAGAAGATGAGAAGGTCGACAAGTTGAATGTTGTCAAGTTGTGTAGTGCGCATTCTGTTTCGTTTTATTATTTTCAATAATTTATGATTCTCATTATTTTGTTATTTCTTAAATTAGTGTTTAGGTGTGTTATTGTTATTATTATTATTACATTTAAAAAAACTAATTTCACATGTATTATTTCTTTACATTCTTTCGGTGTTTCTGTAATACGAAATTTATTTTTGATTGGGTTTCTATCGTACTTTACTCGGTTACAAGTATCACATAGATTGATATATTTATGGATAAGATTCTTCAGTTTTGGAAAGTATATTTGGCGTTTGAGGCCCTTATAGTTTTCATTAATACCTGTATGTCCTGTTCCTTCTTGTGATATTGCTCTATGTGTTTATAAGTTTCTTCTTCATTTCTCATATGTTTTGGAAAGAATAAGCATTTTATGAAATTGTCATTATTGATACAATAAAAAAGCTCGACAATTTTTTGTTGTAGATGATTATAAATGTTGTCGTTCAGTTCACTATATATTCCTATTCTGCCTGATTTGATGTATCTTCTAAGAATATCTGTGACATTTGGTAGATCGTTTTCTTCAATATATATTCTCCTGTTGTTGTGAATTACTTCAAACTGTGTCTTCTTATTATTCGTGAATATAATTTGAGTCCGGAATCTGTATACAATGGTTTCTAAGATAGAAATATGATCATTAAGATTTTCTGTTTGAGAATGAATTGTGCTCTGCAGGTCTTTGTCAACATTGTTATATATAGAGAAGTTGTCATGTGTTGTATTTTTGGAATCGATAGCGTTGATTTCATTATTATTTAGTCTACTCAAGAAATCTCTCTATTCCTTTTATATAGTAAATTTTTAGATTATATAATAATAATAATGGGCCCGATAGCACAGCGACCAACTTTAATAACCATCTCTGTAATCGAGGATTTATGTCTTTGCCTTGAATTTTAGTATACAGAGGTTGATGGTCGCTTAAAACGTGAAATTTTTTTCCGTAGATGTAAGGTCTGAAGTAGTTTGTTGCCCTATAGCTAGTAATTCTTTTTCCGTAGTAGAGTAATTCAGTAGACCAAATGGTTTATTGAAATCTGGGTATTTCAGAACAGGGGCTTCTGTTAAGATTCGTTTTAATTTTTCAAATGCTTGTATGTAATTCGAGTCTTTAATGTTTATTTTTGTGTCTTTCTTCAGGTATTGTATCAATGGGTAAACAATTTGTAAAAAATCTTTGATAAATTTTCTATAATAACTAATTACTAAACTATCGCGAAATGGGTCGTGCTGTAAATAAGTGATCTTACAGGTCCCAAGAAATATGGGGGAGAAATTCCTTGTAACCCGAGAAGGAACATTAAAATTTATGTTTCCAAGCAAAGATGGCGAAGAAACACTAACAAGAATAAGGTTGTGAAGGAAAGTGACACCAAGAGTCGTCCTACGACTAGATAGTTTTGGGAGGTGGATTAATTTAAGATGACTTTGGTAGAATGGAAGGTTGATGCTAGGATCCTAGTGCAAAAAGTAAGAATTGTTTTTGAACAGATTCAATGCTATCACTATACTTTTTAAACTTTGGGTCCCATACACAAGCCGCCTATTCAAGAATTGGTATAACCAAAGAGGTAAATAATAATTAAGTAGTGTATGAATCATTTAACTCTTTCGATACTACCTGGCGATTCCTAATTTGTTTCGTAGTCTTTGGAAGGTTTACGCTATATATATTATTTTTTTCTCCTTCCCGATCGGTTATGTACATTTGTTTTCCTATTTCTTATATCTTAAATATAAAAGTAAACACTAAGTACATTATTAAACGATAAGAGGAGAAAAGACAGTAGACAATATCGAACATTTTCGATTGGTCAGTTAAAATATTGGTAATAATGGTCTGGATGACTGGATGACTTAGGCCTTATTTCTAAGCCAATATGCCTCTCAGCGCCACCCGTAACTTGAGTTAAGTTAGATCGACTGGCCTGCTTCGTTTTAAGCGTCTACGTCTAGACAATTCGTTAGATGGAAGGTCTGTTATTTCGACATTGGTTTGTCGCTCCAATGTTTTGTGGTACCTCATGCTAGCAATATTGATTTCTTCTTGAATCATAGTTACGCCGAGATCTTTGTGAATTTCGGAGTTAGTTATATATCAGTCCGCATTAACTATTGTTCGAAGCATTTTAGATTGTTGACGCTGAATAATATTTAAGTTAGTTTTCTTGGCTGTACCCCATAGTTGAATGCCCTACGACCATATAGGCTTTATTACACTGTTGTATAGCACTAATTTCCCATTGGTTGTCAGCTTAGATCTACTGTTAAGAAGCGCGTATAGTTGCTTAAATTTTAATGTGAGTTGCTCTCTCTTTTTTTGAATGTGATATTTCCAATTCAGTTTACTATCAATGTGCATGCCCAGATACTTTGCCACATTGCTTAATGGAATGTCAGTACCTTTTATTTTTAATTTTCTTGGCTGATAATCTGTCCGTGTCGTGTATGTTACTTGCGTCGTTTTTAGTTCATTGACTTTAATTTTCCATTTATCAAGCCAAGTGCATATTTCGTCCAGAATATCCTGTAGCTTAGTTGTAGCCACAGCTAAATTTTTGTGTGAATACATTAATACTGTATCGTCGGCAAAGGTAGCCACCATTGAAGAGTTATCTCCTGGAGTTGGGATATCTGATGTGTATAAAGTATACAACATAGGACCAAGCACGCTTTCTTGCGGGACTCCTTCTATTATCTGTCTCAGTGTTGAAGATTCGTCATTACATTTTACGTAGAAATAGCGAGAGTCAAGGTTGCTTTAATGATTTCGAATAGATCACCAACACAGAACTCTTTTTTCGTCAAGGTCCTTTAAGATGTTGTGCGTTACTCTCTGGACTTGCTGGATTGTGGAGTGACTTTGTCTAAATCAAAATTGGTGGTCAGGTATGATTCTGTTCATGTCTAGTCTTGGTTGTATTCTGTCAAGTAGAAGACGTTCAAATACTTTTGACAATAGGGGCAGTAGGCTGATTAGTCTGTACGAAGACGCCTTAGTCGGATCTTTGCCCAATTTAGGTATGGCTATTATTTCAGCAACCTTCCATAAATAAAGATGGGTAGTGCCTTAGTCGTAATATCGCATTGAATAAGTTCCTAATATATATCAATGCCTTGGCTGGGAGCTCTTTGAGTAACTTTCCAGTCATTTGGTCATAACCTGGCGTTTTTTTCTGGCAAGTGCGCTTTTCAATACAGTGTTAAGTTAGGACTTTATTGGTTGAAATCTTTTTTGTACAGTATTGAGGAGACGGAGTCCTGTTGAACAAATTGGTATTACTATTAGATTGGTTGGTAGTAAAAGCCAATTCATAATAATCTGCTAGAAGTGAAGCTTTGTCAGAATTGGTTCTAGTCCATGTTCCATCCAATTTTAAGAGTGGTGGCTTGTGGAAGGTGCGATTAGTGATGTGTTTAGCAGCCTTCCACAATGAGTAATTGGTATCTGCTGCCGGAGAAAGTGATTTTGTGTAATTTACAAATTGTTCATATTTAAAATTCCTTAGCCTGATTTTCAAATCTTTGATTGCTTTATTAACTTTAGCTTTGTCATTTGGATCTCTCGTCCTTTGCCAGATCTTCTGCAGTTTATTTTTGTTGGCGATTTTGATTTTTATTGAATGGGGGAAAATATAGTTGTCATCTTTTGGTTTAAGATCTGGCGTTGCCCTGTTAGCTGCTTCGTTTCTAATGTCATTCAAGTGTATAACTGTCTTTTCAATATCGTTTGGTTCTCTAAGAGGTACATCTATTGTGAATGAATTCTCTGTATGCTTCCCAGTCAGTTCTACAATTATACATTCTGCAGGTGGGTTGATTTTGTTTTATTGCGCAACTATATTCAATTTGTATTGGTGAATGATCGGAAGAAAGTTCAAGTCGGGATTCAATTTTGAAATGTGTTATATTCATGTTTTTTAATACACAAAAGTCTATTAAATCCGGTATCTTCGTCCGATCGGTTGGCCAATATGTGGGTTCGCCTGTACGCTATATATGGTTTAAATTTTCTTTTGATTATGTTTTTAGTCCTTCAGGTGTTAAAATATGCCCTAGAATTTCAGTCTCTTGTGAGATAAATTTGCATATGTCAGTTTGGATTTTGAAATTGTATTCGTTAAGTTTGTTAAAATTTGTATGCAAATTGTCGATATGTTCCTGCAAAGAGGTGCTGAATACCAGTATATCATCCATGTAAACAACAGAAACCTTATTGATAAATTCTCTCAAAACGCAGTTCATCATTCTTTGAAATGTTGATGGAGCAATTTTTAATCCACAGGCATACGAACTTACTCGTAATGTCCTTGAGATGTAGAAAGAGTTTTCCTCTTTCATTAAGATCCGATGAAAGCCCATAGCGATCTCTAGAGTAGTGAAATACATTGCCCTGCCTAATTTGTCTAATATGCTATCGATATTAGGAATGTCGCTGACGGTGATTTCGTTCAACCTTCTATAGGCGATGATAATTCGCCATTTCTTTTGCCCTGAAGTATCAACTTTCTTGGGAACAATCCATAGTGGGCTATTATAAGGTGAATTTCTTTCCTTGATGTTGCCTTGAGATCTCTTCCGCATGAATAGATGGGTATCTGTATATTTTTAAATATACTGGGGCATCCGTTGTCATAACGATTTCATATTTAATTGCTGTAGTATTTTCATCGCCGACATCCTCCGTTTAGTTAAAGCTCATATACGGGAGAAAGACCGGATTTCATGGGTTAAGGCAAGTCACCACTACAAGCGTTTAAACCCGAGTACTATCACTCCAATTTATCCTGCCGAATGCCACCGTAATGCAATAAAAATATTCATCCGCCTCCGACTCGGTCACACCCCCCACTCATCAACACCTATTGTGCGGCCGCAACAATGATACATGTCCTCTCCGCAATGACGTTGCAACTGTGGAACACCAAATCAAGAACGGTAATAAAGAGCAAGGGCGACAGTGTACATCCATGTTTCATTGCATTAAAAAGGATCGCTTTGCAAAACTCGGCTTGAGGACCCAGTATATGACGCTTTTATGATATTGAAAATTTTGTCTGGAATCCCTCTAGCTCGAAGTGCCACCCATATTCCTTCCCTATCAAAGGTGTCAAACGCTTTCAGAAAATCTATGAAAACTAGATATAACGTAGAGTTGAATTCCTCGGAATGCTCTACGATAATACGTACAGTGTTTATTAGATCAATGCAAGATCTTTGAGGGCGAAAGCCAGCTTGATTTCTACGTAGAACGTTGTTGAGTGGCTCGGAAATGCGGTTTAGTATTATCTGGTTGAGGATTTTCATGATGGTTGGCAGGAGGGATATACCCCTCCAGTTAGAGCATATTTGTCGGTTTCCCTAAAAATAGTATATTAAAAGTTAAAAACTGAAAAAAAAAGTATGCAACTCTTTTTATAAGGATTCATTTGTCATTTAAAAAAAAAAAATTTTTTAAAATCGGCTTAGTATAGTGGGCGCTAGATAAAAAAATGTTAAAAATTTGATATAAAAGTGCCTTTATCTCCACCCCGTGACCCCATAAGTAAAACAAAAAAAAGTTTATCGAAATTGGTCTAGCCGTTTAGAAGCAAAACAGTCACAAAATTTTGTACACTCGAATTATATACATAAAAATATTATTTTATTCATAAAAATTACTATCTTTTCTTCTTAACATTTATTTTTCCTTACTTGGTTCATTTGTTGTTTTATCCTAAGCTTCTTTTCCTTGTTTGTTCGAAATAGTAGTTCCTGTATAATATAGTGATCTCCTTTCGCTTCTGGAAATTTTTTTCCTCCTCTTTTTTTTTTCTTAGTAGCTTCTTGTTTTTGTTCTTGTCGGTGTTGTTGTTGTTTCTGTTGCCTTTCTCGGTACTGCTGAATTGTTATCGGTTTAGGTTGTGGATTCGGCGGGAATGTTTTACCTTTACCTTTTAACAGGTCCTCCCACTTCTTGAAAATCGTGCTTTGTTCTCATAGGACTCCGTTATAGAATGTGAAGGCGAAATTAGATTATTTATGTAAAGAACCACTTTAAAAATTTTAATTTCTTCGTACGAGGTTGGGTAGCCATAAGGATTTGGACTCCAATTTGTCTTTATACTGCGTTTTAAGAAAACCGCAAATGGTTTAGGCGACTTTAAGGTTGCCAAAGATAGTTGCAGCGTTGTGTAGGTTGCTAAATAGGTCCTTTTTTAAAAGGATCTTCCGTCGACTTTGCCAATTACAAACTTAAGCCAAAAGCAACTCAAAAAGAAATAGTTTTGTGTTCCTTTATTAATTAGTAAAAGCTAGTCTTACAATTGATTAAAATAACTTATTTATACTATTTTTATGCTGACCAAAGTATAAGATGTTTGTGCCAGTTACAAAACAATAATGCAAAATAGTTTTTACACATAAGTGTTAGATATCATATTAATTAAATGAGTTACGTTTACAATTTGTTAACTTAATTGTTTAGCAATCATCAGTAATAAAAATGATTTTAAGTATAAATAATATGAAATGATGAGGTTGCAATTAATTAATGTTACTACTAATGTGACTCATATAGTTACTTTATATTGAAATATTGGGATAGGTGAAGATTGTAACGTAACTCGTGTCTCTACATTCAGTGAACTCGGAGTCATTTTTGGCCCTAAACTGAGCTTTAACCATCATATTTCTTCAACTGTTGATAAAGCTAAACGTGTTTTTGGCTTTATTGAGTCAGTACAGAAGCAATTCCTTCTTTTTGCACTTCGTTGCTTAAATTGGACTCCTATTGTACGTTTGCCACATCCTTTCTCCTGAGATTTCGCCCACCACTCTTTGTATTAAGTTGTGTTATTTTTGTTGACAGTAATTTGTCATGAATTAAGAAATAAATAAATATATAAATTAAAAAAAGTAGAAAAAACCAGAAAGAAGGCTATCATTGGCTATGCCAAAGATGTAATACTCTTCATGCTCCTCCGGGTTGCATCCAACCTTCCTTTATTAGCATCACATTAGTTTGAGTGGCAATTTTATTGTACATTTATTCTTTAAAAGTTTGCCATTTAATTTGGGTTTGTATGGGAGGTACCCCTCCTGGTAACCCTAGAATCATGAAATTTACATGGTTGATGAATATAGATCAGAAACTTATAGAGTCCAAATTTTAGTTCGATACGTTAAAAAACAAAAAACTTTTCTAAGAACATTAATTTAAAGGAGGGTTTGTATGGGAGGTACCCCACCTGGTAGCCCTAGGATCATAAAATTTACGCGATTGATGGATATAGATTACAAACTTATAGAGTCCAAATTTTAGTTCGATACCTTAAAAAACAAAAAACTTTTCTAACAAGAACATTAATTTAAAGGAGGGTTTGTATGGGAGGTACCCCACCTAGTAGCTCTAGGATCATAAAATTTACGCGATTGATGGCCATAGATTACAAACTTATAGTGTCCAAATTTCAGTTCGATACGTCGAAAAGCAAAAAACCTTTTTCAAATAAGAACTTTTATTTAAAGGTGGGTTTGTATGGGAGGGACCCCCTAGTGGTCCGATTCGGCTTATTCCGACAAGTGCTGCGTTTGGTAAAAAGAAACCTATGTGCAAAATTTCAGCTCTCTAGCTCAAAAACTGAGGGACTAGTTTGCATACATCCAGACAGACAGACGGACATGGCTAAATCAACTCGTCTCATCTCAGCTGATCACAAATGTATATACTTTATGTGGTCTGCGATGTCTCCTTCTGTGTGTTACAAACTTCATGACAAACTTATAATACTATTCACTCCAGGGAAGAGTATAAATATATGTGAGTGTGCTTAACACTCACGAGCCTTTGATGTGAAACACTTTGCATTAAAAAGCTAAATGAATAAATGAAAGTTTGATACATACACCTCTCTTTCTAATATGCATTATATTTTACACTTGAAAACAAGAAGTGTATAATTAAACCATTTAAAAAGGAGAATTATGCTCTTAACAAAGCAAACGAAGTGTGTGTGTGCACACGCTATTAAATAACATAACATTAACCCTTTCTCTGTTGTTAACTTTAAATATTTTCTAACTAATTCTACTGTTCATTAGTAGCTTCGCATTTGATCTCCTTATTCCTTTATGCATTTATCAAAAAAATGCTACAATATTCCCAGACTGGGGGTTTGAACTCACTCTCTGCTGTTTTGTACAATATTATGAGCCGGCGCTTAACATACTAGCATATCGAGGTATTGCTGGTTTTAACAGCGAATGCACGATATAAGTTTAGTACATAGCCAAAGTGTTTCAATCACATTTTATTTCAAATTGTATTTTATTTGATTTTTCGATTTATTAAACTTAAAAAGAAAAAAACAAAAAAAAAAATTAAATCCTAATGGAGGGCTCGAACCCACTCTCTGTTGTTTTCTTTCATCGGCCGACCCAGCTCTTTACACACTAGGCTATTGAGTCATTTATATTCGTAGAAGGAAAGTGCATCCTTAAAGTGTTTCTCTCACATTTTATTTATTTCGAATTATTAATTTTTATTAAACTTTAAGAATTTTATATTAGCCCAAAATGAGTTTTGTTGTATTGCCAATTATTTGTTGTAGTTACAAAGTGTTTATAAAAAACTAGAAAAAAAATTAAATTTATAAATCACGTTGTCAAGTTAAAATTTTTTTGAACCGGCCTATGCGATGACAAATAAATCTGCTACCTAGGTTGTGTCAGTTTGTTAGCATAAAAAAATACTTATTTGTGTGGACTGTTATCGTTCTTTAAAATGAATGAAATTTTATTTTATTGTTTGTTAGACAAAATTTTAGAAGAAAAAGAAAATTATGAAAAGAGGAATGTGTTAAAATTATTGCGTGATTTTTTCATAGTTAAGAAAAAATATTTGCAAATACCATAAGATAAAACCAGGCTTGCAATGGTTCTAGTGGACAATTCAATACCGGCAAGTTAACTTTCCCATTTCTGCAGCACAATCGTGGTGTTTCAGTCCTGAATTTGAGTGCTTGGCAATTAGAGTGCAGCATTAAGTGCGAAAAACGGCGTTTGAGTTACTCATGCCAAAATTGAATGAGTGAGTTTTGTAACCAGATGTGAAAGAAACTAACATAGCAATAACCAAAACCAAAAGAAGTGGTTATAGCTTTGCGACGCACTCATAGCGCAATATTCTATTTTGTTGTAAAAAAAAAACGGTGCAAATTTGTCGGAATCAGCTGAACCGGACCACTAGGGGGGTACCCATGCAAACTAGTGGGCTGCACGACTCAACACTAAACGAAAAATTATCATATCTCGCTGAAATGAATCAAGTACGCACACTATCAAAGCAGAAACGAGCGCACATCAAACAAAATTAAAGAAAAGAGTCGAACTATTCGTTTGAAGAACGCAGATGAGTTGATTTGACTCGTTTGAAATCCCCCTTGAGTTGAAATGACTTGATTTATTTTGATACTGTTTGCAATATTGCTACCCTGTTTCTTCTTTCCAAGTAATGAAAACAATGTTTATTAAGGGTGGTTTTTCTTAGTATCCGACCGAAACAGGATTTTCAGCCGAAACCGAAAACGAACCTTCGGCCCTGGCTGAAAACTGGAGTTTCTTATACTTACTATTTTTATTTATGTACATTAAGTATTGTAATGTTTACAAATTTAAAAATAATTGTTGAAAACTAAAATTTAATGTATGTACTGTGTCAGCTTGCTAATCTGAATGCTTTAATCCGGATAATCCTGGAGACTACTCTATAGTCCGGATTTTTTATTTAAATTATTCTTTGTTGTATACAAATCTTTGTTTTTTCTCTTCTACTCATAAGTTATGAGTCATTGCTGTGAATGGAATTTTACAGCTAACGGTAAACATTAATTCTAACGAATAAAGCTAGAGACACTCATTGAGCGATTAGCGATGAGCGATTTATAAAAATTAAAACCAATTGAATTGCAAATACAATCATTCAAAACACACACACACAAGTAATCTTTTCTATTCCGCTTCTTCTCTGCATATCGTCTTATACACATTCGCGATAACGTAGATTTTGTTGTTGTTTGCCGTACGATTTAATAGGAAAACAAATTTGCAGCTGCTCATTAAGAAGCTCTTAGCAAAACCGTGTTTTGTTTTAAATTGCAAATCTTATTATAATTATAATGAAAGAGAGAAAGAGAGATTTTGCGCATATAAGATCTTAGTTATTTGATTTAGCATAAATAGAGTTTGTATTCCATGTTTGGTAGAACATACTTATATCTGTGAAAGTACTTTTTCGAATTTAAAGTTAATAAAAAGTAAACACAAATCAAGAATGAGAAACGGTAATTTGGAAGCTTTATTAAAATTATTACAACTAACGTTCACATAAATTTGGACAATTTATTGGTAGGCTCATGGAAGAATTAAAAGAACTTCGTATATATAAGTTTTTTCAGTGTATATAAAATATTGTTCCTTTCTATGTGTAAAATCAAAGCGTTTTTTGAATTTTAATTTATTTTTATTAATGTAAATTGTGGGGTGCGTCATTCAGAAACGAGTAAGAAAATTATAATAAGAAAAAAGGTGTTGTAAAGTAACAAAATAAAAATATAACAAAGCGTATTCAAGTGTTGAAAAATATAACAAAAGAAATAGTGTTGGAATAAAAAATAAAAAGACTAATGTTGGTTAAAATTTGAAAACTAACAAAGTTTGACCAAACATCCCGGCCCCGTTGAAAGGTCTATCTTTCAAGAAACAGGTAACAATGCCAGTTTGTGAACTGGCCGACAACAAATTCCATTGGCTGCGCGTATGTTTGCGACACGAACGTGTCCGTCCTTTCCACACACGACAGATTCCACGCGACCCAACTTCCAGCGTAGCGATGGTATATTAGCTTCATGTATGACGACCATGTGCCCTTTGTCGATGTTAGTTGATTTCGTTGTCCATTTCGTTCGGGCACGCAACTCATTGATGTAATCAACAGACCAATGTCTCCAAAATTGTTGTTTGACTGCCATGATCTGATCAAACCTATCTAAATTGCTGATGTTGGTAGTTTCTATTCTCCTTTCGGGCAGTGAACGAGGTGAATCACCAGTCAAAAAGTGACCTGCAGTCAAGGCGCTTAAGTCGTTAGGATCTGAAGATAATGGCGACAACGGTCGGGAATTTAAAACAGCTTCAATTTCGATGACGGCAGTATTAAGTTCTTCGAATGTGAGTTTTGTGTTCATCAGTGTGCGCATTAAATTACCCTTTGCGCTCTTTACTGCCGCTTCCCATAAGCCTCCGAAATGTGGAGCTCTTGGAGGAATAAAGTGGAATGTTATTTCCTCTGAAGCACAATACGAATATATAGATGATTGATTATTGACATTGAACATGAATGCTTTTAATTCTTGCAGCTTATTGGCTGCACCAACAAAATTTGTAGCAATATCGTAGTGTAACTGGCCCACGCCGTGCTATCATGCGTTTCAAAGCATCCAAAAATTTGTTTGTAGATAAGGACTGCCTCGTTGCTAAAGAGACGAAAATAGCAATATATGATTTCATTGGTCCCTTACCTCGAATACGTAGACATGTGTTAATTGGGCCACAAAAGTCGATTCCGATTCTTCTGAATGATTTCCTCACAGATAGATAGTTCACTTGGCAACGATCCCATAATTTGTTGTTGTAGTTTAGGTCGATATCGAACACAGTGTATGCATGACCGAACGATTTGTCGTGCTAGCATTCACTATCCAAAATCGTGTTCTAATCAAAGCAACCAAAGCTTTAGGTCCAGTGTGGTAATTACGTAGATGAAGATGATGAACATACTTTTTAACAAATGAAGATTTACTTGGAAGCAGAATCAGACTCTTCTGACTAGAATGAAGATCAGCATTTTCAAGTCTGCCAACGACAGCGATGAGATCATAATTTGAAGAATTGTCAATAACTAGACTGATATACTTTAACGAACTGTGCAGATGTTTTTGTAGCAAACAAAAGTCTTCAATAAAATGTTGTTGTTGAATGTTCCAAACTACGACGTTTAATGCTTGACGCAGTTCTTCTGATGACGGCGACCAAGCACTCGCTAATTTCTTTTTTCTGCAAATTTGTGTAAAACGAATTACATAGGTTACGATGCGAAGAGAACGATTATATGAACTGAACTTCTCTAAAGTATCTAACAAATGGTTGACTTTGATTGTTGCAGCAAATGTATTTTTGCGTTGTTCAGTGTTTACAAGCTCCATGTCTATTTTGCTATCGTCGTATTGACCAGGCCAAGTATCACTGTTTTTTAGCAAGAATTCTGGACCATTGAACCAGTTTGAATCCTTCAGTTCATCCACAGTACATCCTTGAGATACAACGTCAGCGAGTATATGTACTGGTTGGTACATATCTCCAATGACAATTGGTTGTTGCTTCCTGAATATCGAACGAATGTTGAGAATGTTGCAGAGTTTTGTCTTAGCTAATGAAGCACAATTTGAGAGTCTGACCAAAGATATGTGTTGAAGTCTTTATCTCTTATGATATTCTTTATCTTGATAAGCACCTTACTTAACAAGTGCGCTCCACAAAGTTCTAATTTTGGCAGTGATTGTTTTTTGACGGGAGCCACTTATGACTTAGCAGTTAGCAATACAAGCAACAAACATATGCACGCTGTGAAGCGTCGCAAAATCCGTGTATATCTAACTTGATGGCATCTTGGTTTAAACAATAACGCGGTATAGTCAACGATCATATTGCCTTAAATGAGCACAAACATTTTTCCCATGCTTGATGAAGCGATTGTGGCACCGATTCATCTCAATCTAATTTCAATAGCCAAAGTTCTTGTAGTGTGATTTTTGTTGTAATGATGAGTGGTGACAATAAACCTAGTGGGTCGAAAAGTGACGAAGCAATGGACAGTATTTTTCTTTTTGTTGTTTTTGTATATATTTGTTTGGGTGTGAATTTGAAAGATAAGACATCTCTATGTTGGTCCCAAATATCACCAAGTGCACTGGTCGTATTGTTTTCATGCAGATCAAATTCTTTGATTGTTTGATCTTCCATCAGATTAGGGTGATTTGAATGCCACTTTGCCAATGGAAACAATCCACGATTAAGAACCTTGATAATCTCGGTTTTCATTAATTTTAGTGTTTCTTCATCATCTGCTCCGCATAGAACGAAGATTTGACAATTCGTTCATAGATTGATCAGTTAATATTTGAAGTCTGCGGATTGCCAAGTATGGAGCCGATGCTGTCCCATATGTGACGGTATTAAGCTCGCACGTCCGTAAATCTGCATTGGGTGATGCCCACCAAAAGTTGTATTGAAATCTGCGATCATATGAATTGATTAGTACTTGCCTGTACATTTTCGTCACATCTGCCGTCAAAGCATTATGAAACAATCGAAATCGAAGTAAAATTGTATACAAATCAACGTTGTGAGTGAGCGCTGCGACGATGTGCGACACGTGCATCAAACACAACTCGCAGTTTTGTTGACGTACTTGTAGGTTTGAATACACAATGGTGTGGTAATAATGTGCTTCTATGATCTTTGGTGTTCTTACTACCGACATGTGTCCGAGTTGCTCGAATTCTTCCATACATGTTTTGTATTGTGCGTAAACATCAGGGGACAGTAACAGTCCATGAAATGCGAGATTTGATTGCAGTAGTCGTGCATGTGTCGATATTGGTGAAGTCATCACCGATGCTTCTAATACCCATTTGATGGTTATCTCGCCGTAAACGAAGTTTCTGGGCAAACTCATTAGCCATGAAATTAACTTGTGAACACGAATCAAGTAATGCCCTTCCCAATTTGTACTCACCCGACGAATTCTTTATTAAAATCATTGCCGTTGCTAAAATGATCTGTCCACATTGATCCTGGTTCATGTGTGAATGTGTAATGGCACTAACAGGTTGCGACACCTGTGGTGATTCGATTAATTGTTGTTCTGTAGATGAGTGTTCTTTGGGCGGAACTTTATCGAAGTGTAATAGTGTATGATGCGCACGTTTGCAAATACGACAGCGATATTTAGATGTACATTGATCCATTCGATGACCATGACTTAAGCATTGATGCATGTATCTGAACCTTTGACGATGTTGAAACGATCGTTGGAACTGAAGCTCTTTAATTGCGAACACTCAAGAAGTTTATGATGTTCACTAAAACAAAAAACACAATAAGCATTAGCGATTGCAATTGTTAACCCATGTTGTGGTTTGACAATTCGATTATGTTTTGGTGGTTCCGTTCGATTTCGTTGTGATGTGCTGCTTGTCTGCAAGAACTGGCAATGCCGTTCTAACACCCCTGAACACTCTTCCCAAGTCGGTAAAACATTTAAGTTGAGTGATTCATTCCATTTGTCACGTGTTTGTTGATCACATTTTTCTAAGACTATGTAAATTAGCATTGCCTGTGCTATGTTTGATCCTGTACCTAATGATGTCAGTGAACTATACATTGCGCTTTCTTTATCGATTAGACTACGTAAGCTATGTCCGTCCATTTTATTAACTGGCTGTAGCTTAAACAAAGTTTGAATCCCATCTAGGAAAGTTAACGTTGGAATGTTGTATCGTGAGTCGAGACGTTCTAGGGCCTTGGGATATTTTTCAACAGTAATCTGAAACGCCTTCACTGCTTCCAACGCAGGACTCTTTAAACAGCATAACAAATGGTTGAATTTCTCAATACCTGACAAACTATGTTCGTTGCCAATGCTTTGTTTGAATGACGATATAAAATTGATGTAGGATTCGAACCCACGACCTCGGTGTGCTACTTAGTCTTACTCTCTAACCACTACGTCATTGAGAATTTGGATTATCTTTGCCTAAATAAATAAATAAACACAAGCTGGTTCTTTGCATGTTGTTGTTGCAAACGTTTGAAGGAAAAAAATCTGACGTCTGACAATTCTATTCTTAGCCTGATTTTTAAAATTTTCACTCAACCCGCAACGCGCATAAAAGATCTTCACTCTAAGACAAAAACTAACTAAATACAATACTAGCGTACCCGGCATGCTTTGCTACGCTTCCGACGTGGTGATAGTGCGTGATACTGTTCTCTTTTTACTTTTGAACTTACATAAATTCATTTCACGAATATTATGGAACAGGATCATTAGAGGGAAATTTTGAACCCGTAATTTGATGTTTTACGCCCCCTATTAAAAATATTTTCTTTTTTGAACTGCGTAGCTCCACTGACATTTTGATTGAACGAAAACAACGGCTTCACTTAGTAACTTAACAACTAACAAGTTGACTTCTGAATGCATTCTGATGATTGAATACTAGTTTCTTATCAATTCAAATTTATCTTGTTTGTAAACAAATAAAACTTCAAAAAGGAATAATGATAATTGAATTAGCGTTGCAGTTATTCTTTCGAAAATCATGGCTCAGTTCGAAAAATTCATCGCACTCTTCGTCCATTTTACGATCGGATGTAAATTGACCCTCAAGGTTATTCGATTTAACATTGCTAGTCTATGTTTTGAAGTCCTATGTGAAGGCTTTGCCCTTCGTCGATAAGCCATAGACGATTCACGCATTGGAAGACAAAATTCGGCCACCATTGCTGCAAAAAGTGACCGAAAATTGGACTTCCCGAGTGGACTTCCTCCCAACCAGCTGAGGTGGCCATAAGCCGAAAATCATATTTAAACAAAATCAATTTCAATCATATCTTTAAAAAAAAAACACTAAATGTAACTAGTTCTAATATCTTTCGATGCAAGTCGGCACGGGTTCCCTTGTTTCCAAGTACATGAAACTTTATTTACAATTGTTTTGAACCTATTCACACAAAATTGGAGGGTATGCGTTACAAACAAAAAAAAAATATTTTTCTGGGACATCCTAATGTAGAGTATACAGATAATGTTGCGAAGATAGTTCATTAGCGACTAAAAAAACTATATTCATACAAAGTGACACAAAAGGAAAATAAAAAAAGTAGAAATCGATCATACATGATGCATTAGAACTTGTTTTAACATATTTTTCAACACCCTTCCTCAATGCAAGCATGTTTACAATATGATTGTTACTTTAAATTTAACAACTTTACAAATTCTTACACAAATTTTTTGTTAACAGATTGGCTATCATTGCGTCAGTTGATATATACTTCAAATTAACATTACCTTCACTAACAATTTGACGCACAAAATGATATCCTATGTCGCTATGCTTTGTTCTTGCATGATGCACTGGAATCATCTCCAGTTGTTGTGCGCTCAGGTTGTCTCCATACACAATCGTTCCGGTATTGCCATCTCTGCATCCAATCTCAATAATGAGTCGTCGCATGGCAACCGCTTCCTTACATGCAGTCGACAATGCGATGCATTCGGCCTCAGTACTACTGAGTGCCACACTATGTTGCTTCTCCGATTTCCATGAATTAGGATCACCAGCTAAGAAAAACACATAGCCGACCTTGTCACCACCCAGTCAGCGTCGACGTAACCAGCAAATCCTTTCCCGCAATCCTTGTAATGTTATTTCGTGTTGATTGTTGAGCTAATTTCGCAACTGAATGCAAAATATCTGGCTTAGTCGTTAACGCCAACCACATTAACTCGCCAATCGTTGATTGGTATGCCGTAGCATCTACTTTGCGACATTGACTGTTGTCACATGCTGCCTGATGACCAGTTTCTAACGTTGTGGCCGCAGGTCTGGAATTTCCAATGCCATGGCGTTGCAATAAATCCTTGATATATTGCGTCTGGGCCAAAGTGATCTTACCTAGTTCCCTTTCACGTTGAATCTCCATACAAAGAAACAATCCTAACGGACTCTTTTAAACACTTTCAAATGCTTCTGAAATGAGTGCCTTAATGTTGACTAAGTCTTGTTTCGATTTGCATGCTATAATGAGATCATCAACATAATCCAGTATTAGTGATAGATTACCTCCTTTACTGATGTCTATATAGGCATGGCTCGGTGTCCAGCGGACAAAACCCAATATCGTGTAAAATACCATCAAGCTTGGAGTTCCATTCCCTAACTGACTACTTCAGCCCGTATATGGCCTTTTTTAGTAACAAAATTTCCCTGGCTGACTGACATCTGCGTACCCCTCTGGTTGTCTCATGAAGACAGTATTCTTATGATCACTTTAAAGGTGTGCTTGTGCAGATGCAGCTTCAGTTCTGCAGCCATCATGCTCTCCAGGTGAAAACGTTTCAATGTAGCTAACACCATACTGTTGCGAACGTCCCTTCGCAACCAAACGTTGTACCTTGCCGTCTGCATCCCGTTTTAGACTGTGTACCCATTTACAGCCAACAGCTTTCTCATTTCTTGGTGACTCGGTTAACACCCAGGTCTTATTTATGATCAGAGCGGTCATATTCCGTCAGCATTGCATCTCGCCATTCTGATGCATGCTCACTGTTGATTGCTTCACTGTTCGACGTTGGAACCGATACGTCCCACACTGGTCCTGTTTTTTTCTGTCAAATTATCATCACATGAATCACGTGTGTTATCGTTTAAGCACGCTTTAAAGCATTCCAAGATCCGCAGCCTGTTGTTCAGTTCGACCAGTCACTTGTTTCCATGTAGCAAACAAGTCAGCATTGTTAAAAGTGAGGTTAATCCTAAAAAGTGAAATTGCAGGAAAAGTGAGAAAAAGTGAAAATTAAAATAAAGTGCATAAAAACTGGAATTGATTGATTGATTGATACTCAAGTACTTTACGCTTTACAAAGATTAGTTTCATTTACACAGCTGGTATTTAAAAATGCTTCATATTAACACATCATTGCAAAGAGAGCAAATCACTCATAAAAAGGCACTTTGAACCATTAATGTTCTTCTTCAAACAACAGCTTCTTTTGGAAGCTATTTTATGGGCAGGGCTGCATTATATCAGTATTTCTGGTATGCAGCCCTGTGCTGGAATATATTTCCATTACAATGACTGTGGAGATACGTTACTTTGAACATTTTCGAAAAATGGGTTTTTTACACAAAAAGTGGCAAAATTTTCCGTAGTGTATTGTAAAGTAATTTGAATGACCATACCTTTTGTGCTAAAATGTTCCGTCGTTGCCAATTGCAGCAAAACACTCATTACAATTTCCACTGAATATGTTCAGGCTTTGTTGACTTTCAAAATGAACTCGCCATCTTGCACAACATTGGCCCAATTGCTCTAAAAACGAACAATGCAGCTGGTGTACATCCTTCCACTTTGTCCACGCCTCATTCTATGTTTAACTGTGGAACGTACAGAGGATGTTTACCGGCTTCCTTCCCGCGGATCATCTGATTTAGAGTATGATCGTCTGATTACCACAGCGATCACCCACAAAAAATTACTCAGTCCATTTTTTGCCCCATCAGAAATCCATACCATAATAATTTTATTGCCCAATCTCAGTAGATTTTATCTGTTTTATATGCAGTTTACAGCAAAGCACATCAATATCAACATTGATGTGCCTACTGATACGTATCAGATTCGACAACAACCACAAGGAAAATATTCATTCAGGGGTTGTTGTTGTAGAATGTGATGGGGACCAATAGTCGCATCAAAAACTGATGTGCCTTGATATGAAAATTAATAATGGTCACTCTAGACATTTTCTGACAGTGTCGCCAAGTTTTTCCTAGTGCTTCCAAGTTTTTTTGTGTTTTTCCACCTGTCACATCACTAAACAGTAGCTGATGGCACAAAACATTGTAAATTTTTTTTAAAAGAATTTAATAAAATAAGTATCAGGAATGAAAAAGGAAATTGCAAGAACTACTTATTTGCATATGTTGCAAAATGTTCTAAATCATGTGTTTTTCACAAACTCTTAGTTTTTATTTAACCAACGTGCTCGCAAGTTCCACGTGTTTGTATAACCAAAACAAAAAACAGCTAATCGTGATGTAAAATATCCGGTGTAAACGAAAAACCCCAACAACGTGATGTACTTTGGTGTAAATTGCATATTATATTCATAAAATAAACCAGAAAGTAGATTATCTATGGTTATGCTAAAGATGTAATAATCTTCACGCTCCTCCGGGTTGCATCCAATCGAACGGCGACAAATGCTAGATATCAGATATGCTTTCTTTCTTAGCATCACTATATTTCCTCTGCCACAGTTTGAGTATCAACAACAACAAGTGAGCACAGTTTGAGGGGCACAATACAGTTTTGTATGTACTTTTTTAATTTGGGTTTGTGTGGGAGGTTCCCCTAGAATCTTTAAATTTACATGATTGATGAATATGAATCATTCAGAGTGTCCGAATTTCAGTTCGATACATCGAAGAACAATAAACTTTTTCTAATAAGAACATTAATTTAAATGAGGGTTTGTATTCGTGGTATACATACCCTCCAGGTATGGATCATGAAGTTTACATAATTGGTGGATATGGACCAGAAACTTATAATGTCCAAATTTCAGTTCGATACGTTAAATAACAAAAAACTTTTTCTATTTAGAACATTAATTTAAAGGGGGGTTTGTATGCGAGGCACCACCTAGTGGTTCGATTCGGCTGGTGCCGACTAGGTTTTAACTTCCGACGACACAAGCATGGTAAAGTCAATAAAGTTTTTGAAAAAATTAGTTCGAACAATCGCTTTATCAGGTGGTTATTTTGCCAGATGTCCGATTATACATATATTGTCTGTCTCGTGTCACACTGTTCGTGTGGAAACTCCTCCGAAACTTCTCGACTGATTTTTATGAAATTTTTTTTATATATTTGGTAGGTATAAGAAAAGTTCATTAGGTATTTTTTATCCTTCTACCCCCACCCTCCATTTCTTAATCCCGATTTTTGTATTTTCAAAGACAAATTTTAAAATGAATCAAATAGGCTTTGTCCGAATAATATATATCAGAATATTCAGAATAATTATGTCAGTATTAATACTTTATTGATTCGTCTGATTTTTCAAATTATTCCATATTAGATATAATCGTCCTGTCACTTTGACATTTCATTCTGCATTTGTTATGTATCAGAAAGAAGTGCGTGTGATTATATTAATTTAGAAGAAATTTATACGTGCTTTGTGACTGTGACAGGTTGGGAATAAAATACTAAAAGACAAAATACATTATCGGCATACCGTTTTTCATCAGCAAGTACAACAATTTGGTTTATTTGTGTGAACAATAGTTCAACGAGATAACGAAAATGAGCGTGTCAGTACTGAGATCTGACCCCAATGAAAGACAATAGAAGCATTCACGCAACGTGGCAAACTTTTTAAAAATGATAAATTTGCAAACTGGCAAACAAAGTGACCGTTACTCCATACAAAAAAAATTTGGGGCAGCCAACTTTTTGAATTTATTATGAGTTGGCATGTGTGCCCCAAAGTGAAATGTTTTACCAATTTAATTTAAATAACAATTTATTTACAACAAATAGACGTACGTATAATACATCATTTATTGTAATTTTTGTACTTATTTCAACAAATTTACTTTTTCCACTTTTGTTGACATATTCAATTGTTAGTTTCAGTTCACCGGCATTTTTTTTCGACAATAACTGATTTGCCAAGTATAAATACAATTGGTGGTTCATGCAATTCAAATTGGCACATTAGAAATAGATAAACGGTCCATTGTATGTGTATTTACAATGCCATCAAAACAAATAATACAACAAACATGCAAAATAGTAGAGCAGAAAGTACGGACGAACAAATACAACAAGGTAACGAAAATGCGCGTGTGAGAATGTCGCATTTGCGTGCATCTCGATCACAAGACACACGAGCTGAACGAAATAAACAACGACAATTGGATCGGAGACATTCGCCCGGGTTCGCAATTGACACATACAGAGCAAATGGCCGAAAACGCCAACAAGGTACATCGAGCATTTACATCTGCTTCGTTCATTCGTCTCGCATTCGAGTATGAGCCAGATATTGAATATTCAACTAATCCAAATGTGCTGATTGGTCCAATGGACAAAGAATGTCCCCATTGTCATGCGCTCAAATTTAAACATGAGCCAGCTGGCATGTGTTGCGTATTAGGAAATGTGCAACTACCAGAAATTGAGACACCACCAGAATCATTGAACGGCTTAGAGTCCATTCGCACATTCAATTCATGTTTCCAAATGACATCGTTCGGAGCAACAGAAATAGTTCATAATACTGCGGCAAATGGTCAACAATTCAATTCAATGTTCAAAATCAGAGGCCAAGTGTACCACAAAGTGGGCTCATTGCTGCCAATGCAAAACGAAACAGATAAATTTTTACAAATATACTTCATGAGCGGTGAGGACGCTAATCGCGTGGATGCACATTGTAGCTACACTAACCTTATTTCGCCTAACGCTAGGCGCATCGTCGGCGAGATGGACGCCCCCTTGAATTATTGAAATTCTGCAAATCACACATGCACGAATTACAAAATGACAATCACGCTATTGTCATCAATCCTAATAAAGCACCAGCTGGAAAACATGTGCGTAGATTCAACGCGCCTGTTGTGGACGACGTTGCTGGAATCATGGTTGGCGACCGCGCAGAGACTCGAGAAATTGTGATTCGAAAAAGAAACAATAATCTGGAGTTCATCGCTAACACACACCGTTCATACGACTAATGGACAATACGGTTCTTGCATAAACATTAAACAACGAGATCTCGCCACAGGTACTTCATTCATTATAAACATCATTACTCATTTTGAGATCATTTTCAATTAAAATTAAAAAATATTTATGAATATGTTGTGCAGGAGCCGAAACAAACAAGAAAGCGAGCTCGATGGATTTTTATGCGTATCATATGATGATTCGACGTGGTCAGGACAACGTCATTCTGCGATGTCGTGAGGTGTGCAAACATTTCATCGTCGACATATACGTGAAGGTAGAGAGCGAACGACTGCGATTCATACGACACAATCAAAATAAACTGCGTGCGGAAGAATACATTCACATGCGAGACGCTATCATGAACGGCGACACAGCCGATAGTGGTAACTCCATCATTCTACCATCATCGTACGTAGGCAAACCACGCCATATGCAAGAATACATACAGGATGCAATGGCTTTCGTACGCGAGTGCGGACGACCGTGTTTATTTATAACGTTTACATGTAATCCTAAATGGCAGGAGATTAAATCTTTGTTAATGCCAGGCCAAACCACAATGCATCGTCATGATATTGCAGCACGTGTGTTCAAACACAAAATGAAGTCTTTAATGAGCTTCATAACAAAATTACACGTATTCGGTCCCACACGTTGCCGGATGTATTCGGTTGAATGGCAGAGGTGAGGATTAACTCATGCACACATTTTGATTTAGTTTATCGACAAAATACGCCCTGAAGAAATCGATAGTGTAATTTACGCGGAAATTCCAGATCCTTCTACTGTTCGATATTGTTACCACGAACATGATTTATGGCCCATGCAGTGATATGAACCGTTTATCGCCTTGCATGGCAGATGGAAAATGTACAAAACGTTTTCCTAAAGATTTCACCAACGATACGATCACAAACGTCTACGGATATCCAATATATCGTCGAAGAAATACTGATAATGTAGGACAATCATTCACAAAAAATATCAATAACGCAGACATTGACATTGACAATAGTTGGGTGGTACCATATACGCCTCTGCTGAGCAAAACATTTAATGTTGAGTTCTGCAGTTCGGTGAAGTCCATCGAATATATTTGCACGTATGTGAATAAAGGCAGTGTTTCAAATTCAGAATACCGATGTGAATGCTAATCAATTGAATGACAATGACGAAATAATGCGCTATCAAATTGGCAGGTACATTAGCTCCCATGAAGCTGTCTGGCTTATCTTTGATTTCCCAATTCATGAACGGGACCCAGCAGTTATACATTTAGCCGATCATCTTGAAAACCGTCAGCGCGTATTTTTCACCAACGAGACAGCAATTGAGCGAGCCATGAATCCACCAAAAACTACACTAACAGAATTTTTGAAATTGTTTAATCGTGCGGATAAATTCGGTGCCTTCATACGAACACTATTCAAAAGTACCACGCTACTTCACATGGAATCAAACAAAAAAATGGATGCCCCACAAGCAAGGCACACCAATTAATGCATGCCCCGGCCTATTCAAATCAAACACTTTCGGCCGAGTATATACAGTCAATCGAAGGCAGACTGAGTGTTTCTATTTGCGACTGTTCTTGGTTAATTTCACCGGCCCATTGTCATTTCAAGATATTCCAAAGTGAATGGACAACAGTATCCAACGTAGAAAGATGCATGCCTTGCACTCGGTTTACTCGAAGACGACAATCACTGGGACGATATGCTTGCTGAAGCAGCATTGGGCTGTACAGCAACACAACTTCGTCTACTCTTCGCTATAATGTTGACTACATGTTACCCGGGACGAGCATACACTTTGTGGGATAAACACAAAGATTCAATGACTGACGATATATTGCATCGAATTCGTACATGGTGCAACGATCTAACGATTACATTCAGCGTTGCAATGTATAATGAAGCATTGATTGCTATCGAGGATCTTTTTCATAACAAGTTTACCGCTCAGTCATATCGGTACGCGAGATCCAAATCGGAGTACATCTGATTAAATGAACACCGAAATGAATCGTGAACTGCATTTCAAACCTGCAGAAATGGCAGCGATTGTTACTCGCAATGTGCCACTACTGACTGATGAATTAAAAATCATGTACCACCAGGTGGACTCTTCTTATTGGATGCACCAGGCGGAACTGGCAAAACATTTCTTATTTCGCTAATTCTCGCCGAAATACGATCAAGTAATGGCATCGTATTGGCCGTTGCATCATCTGGTATTGTAGCAACTTTATTCGATGGAGGGAGAACAGCTCATTCAGCATTTAAACTGCCTCTGAATATTCAAAATATCCCAGACGCAGTGTGCAACATAAAAAAACAATCGTCCATGGCCACAGTCCTGAAACAGTGCAACATTATCATCTGAGCTGAATGCACTATGGTCCACAAACATTCTCTTGAGGCTTTGAACGGAACATTTAAAGATATAAAAAACAACGACAAACTATTCGGCGGCACTCTGTTATTCCTTTCAGGTGATTTCAGACAAACACTTCCCGTCATTCCATGTTCAACGTACGCTGATGAGATCAACGCTTGCTTGAAATCATCGTCACTGTGGCGTTGTGTTGAAAAAGTCCAGCTAACAAGAAACATGCGCGTACAAATGCTACAAGATCTATCCGCTCACACTTGTTACGTATTGGCGATGGAAAAGTAGTGGTCCTTGAAAATACTGGCTGCACAAAATTGCCCACCGATTTCTGCACAATCGTTGATTCGCAAAATGCTCTCATTGACCGCATATTTCCCGATGTACGCATACAACACATAAATCATACGTGGCTGGCGGAAAGAACCATTTTGGCACTAAAAAATGTGCACGTAGACGATTAAAACTTTAAGATACAACAGTTGTTGCCAGGCAACTTGGTATCTTACAAATCGATCGATACAGTTTGCGATGTCAACGAAGCTGTAAATTATCCAACAGAGTTTTTGAACTCACTGAATTTGCCAGGCATGCCACCACACATTCTACGACTGAAAGTTGGATCTCCGGATATTTTATTTTGGAATTTGAACCCACCACGGCTGTGCAATGGCACGCGATTGGTCATTAAAAAATTAATGAAGAACATTATCGAAACCAGTATTGTGAATGGCAAATTCCGAGGCGAAAACGTTGTACTGCCACGCATTCCAATAATCCCAACAGACGACCCAATTGAATTCAAACGCGTTCACTATGCCATTTGCTTGGTATTCGCAATGACAATCAATAAGTCGCAAGGCCAAACTATGTCCGTTTGCGGCTTAGATTTGGGCACACCATGTTTTTCTCATGGACAATCATACGTGGCATGTTCTCGCGTGGGCAACCCTTTGAACTTATTTATATTGGTTCAAGACGGACTAACAAAAAATATTGTTCATTCAATTGCACTACGAAATTAATACTGATTTCCTTTGTTTCATTTTTCTATTTTACGATTAAAAATATTTCACTTTTTGACGCTACTCAGTATTTCACGATACAGGACATATCCGTTTGATCATCATCAAAGAAAAAAATTTTGGTATACGTATACCCCATTTTTGAGCCAGGGCGTATTAACGCGCGCCGGGAAATATAGTAATGTATACGATTTGGGTTTTTTATAAATGTCATTCTTTTTAAATCTAGAGATCTGTATTGTATTTCGAACAGATATGAAATACATATGATCGACTCTGGGCAGATTCTGTTCACCTCGAGGTACTAATCATCCCAATATTTTATCTAATGAGAGATACTTTGCTTTTCAAGTATCATGAGCTTTGCTAATATCTTTTTTTCACATGAATTGTATTGAATTTCCCGGAGAACCAAACTTAATTTATTTGTTTTAACAGGTAAACAGAAGGTGGTATGTCCAACGCCGATGGCTAATGCGAATGGTAAATATCATTCGGTGGAGTGCATTAATGGTATCCAACATGTGGTGCGCTTATTAAAGTTTATACCAGGGAAAATTTTTCATGAAGTAGAAACAACAAACAATTTACTGTATCAGAGTGGTCAATATTTGGCAAGGATGGACCTCATTCTAAAGGTACTTAAGACTTTATAATAACATTTTGTATTGTATTATAACTTTTTCCTATTATTATTTTTAATTAGAACTTCACACATGATGCTTTCGAATCTCATAAAACTCTTTGGATGTTACAGTCCATACCAAAGTTACGTGATTTTCTTTATGTGATTAAAGATCCTATACGCAAGACAATTGTTAAAGAAATAATTGATGAATTTGACACCAAAGTTTTATGCAGAGTTACTGAACTTGATATGCAAATTATTCATGGCGATTTCAACGAACAAAACATAATTGTTACAACTGATGGAAGTGGCTACAGAGTAAGCGGTGTAATTGATTTTGGAGATACAAACAAGTCACCACTAATATTTGAAGTTGGTATTGCAATGGCTTACATGATGATCCAGTCCAAGACACTAGAGAGCGGTGGAATTTTTCTAGCCGGTTACACTGCAATAAATCCTCTTAAAGCTACAGAAAAGGCATGTCTCAAATATTGTGTTGCTGCCCGCTTGGCTCAAAGTCTTACCCTTGGCGCGTACACTTATTCCCTTCATCCGAGCAATAACTATGTAATGGCCACGCAAGTTGATGGCTGGCACCTAATCGAAAAACTTTGGCGTGAATCCTTCGAAACCATTGATAATTTATGGGAGAATACTGGTACTAAATATCTTTCACACACCAAAATTTAAATTTTTCATTGGACCTTATCACTATATCACTAAAGTACCGGCGACAAATATATGAAACAGAACAAGTGGAATATGGGTTATATATACGTAAACTAGGATCGACCAGTGCTCAAAATTCGACCATCCCGCCGGTAGAAAGATAAAAAGTATTTAATCGCGTGAGACAAACTCAATTTTTTTTTTCTCTATAAAGATAATTTGATAAGAAAAACAATTATTGAGTATCATGTATTAAAGTTTTACCCTTTTGTTTCTTCTTATTAAATTAATTTTTTGAAATAAAAAATATCTGTATATGCGTAAGTATTTAATTGAAGAAAACAGCAAGAAAATGTACATGGCAAAATAGCAACAATATACACGGGCTCCCAATTCATATATTTTATAATATTATTTACTCTTTATTTTATATTTCTTTTATATACACTTATTGCACACAAATACCCCGTGGCTAAATTATCATTGATTCTTCTTATTTCTCCCGCGCTTAAGCACATACCTAAATTTTCCCATGAACATTGCTTTATTTGCATGAGAGAGAGACTGAAAGAGAGATGAATGTTATGTGTTTGTATAGTGTAGGGGGGACAAGGTTTTTCTGGGTAAAGAGCCAGGGGCTTGGTGCTCAAGACCGTCCATACGTGGTGAGGAGCCACATCCTACTAGAGGTGTCCCTGCTGTTGACGGAATATGGCGGATCTAGAGAGGTAAACTCGATAAAGCCAGCAATCGCGGGTGTATAACAACCGTGCCCGTGGGATGAATTGGTGTGAGTGTGTCTGATAACGATAGACTCCGGATACCTGGTGACTTCCGGTTTACAGGGGGCTATGCCCCGTTGGACCTACTCTCCCCTACACTCATGGAACCAAAAATATGAACAAAATTCATAAAATTAATAGCAACAACATAACAGAGGACGAAATGGAGCAAGGTATGAGCTCCGAGGACGAGTTACTGGCCTCGAGCTAGGAACTAGTCACTGCTGACAGCGGGCAAGCTGTGGCGTCAACAACAGTAGCAACAACTACGTCGGTGGCTATCGGAAATAGCGCCAAACGAACAGAATCGGTAAAAATGGCAATAAGCGCAAGTAATAGTGCGCCAAAGCCGAAGAAAGGGAAGTCGGAAGCGATACTCAGGAAGAACCTGTACCAAAAAGCCCTCTTCATCTTGGGTAAGATCGCCAAAAATTAGGAGAGTGGGACGGTACATGAGTTCGGCCAAGCCAACAAGGTAAAAACCAGGCTGTTGTGGACGAGTACGTGGAGTACATGACCACTCACGTGAAACCTGTAAAAGCGACTAAACGTAATCGCTCTCAAGATGAGACCATTACAAATACTCGTAAGAGTAAAGTTGCTAAAAAAACCGACGAAGAAGGTCCCTTCGCAAGCGCCAAGAGGCTTTTCAGCGACGTTGCTCGGGATGAGCTGACGGTGGCACTTGTTGATGAAGTCACCAACGGCGGTAAGAAGGTGTTGGAGAAATGGGGGGAGATTGAGCCCAGGTTAACAGAGTTGGTGATGGAACACCTTCTTTCTCATCTGTGTTCATCACACGATCATCCGTCTTTGGAGTTTCTGGGCAATTGCATTGCTAAGATAAGCAATGCTTGGGAGGGCTTAAGGCTCATCCCAGCTCGGGACATCCTAAGGCGGCCGAGAGCTCGCATTTGGTTGCCTGTTATGAAGGTGGAGTACGGCATGGTGCTACAGCTTCTGCAGCGGCAGAACCCTACCATGCCTATGAATGACTGGATTGTCATCAAGGATGAAGGTCAACAAAACAGCAGCATGTCTCTGCTCCTCTCCATAAAAAGATTCTGTTAAGGAGTTGGAGAAAACGCACCACAAAATGCGGTTCGGAGTGAGGTACGCCAATCTAAAAATTTTTCGCTCATCAGAAGAACAATCGGAAGAGTTGCAGGCTGCAAACAAGCTGATGGATGACCTTAAGCTTCAGGACGAAGCAACAAGCACCCCAAAGAAACCAACTATCGATGCTGAAGGTCGTGCAGATTAACTTAAAGCTTCGGTTAATCTTGCCGTCCTCCTAGGCGAGGAGGACGTTGACATATGCATCGTCCAAGAACCTTAGGTCAGAATCACTGACATTCTGGGGCTCAGGAACAAAAACTACAAGATACTATACGCTAAGGTATGTGACAAGCCAAGAACATGTATTTTAGTCAAAAACAATGTAAATTCTTTCCTTTGTCTTCAATTCTGCACATGTGATTTGACAGCCGTCAAAATCGAAGTGTTGGAGGAGAAAGCCATGTTTATAGCATCGGTGTACATGGCGCACAACAAAGAGGCGCCTCCGAATGAGGTAGCGCAGTTGGCCGCCAGTGCGACAGCCAGCAACACTACCCTACTTCTAGGATGCGACACCAATGAACGCCATACGCTATGGGGAAGCACCGTAGATAACGAAAGGGGTGAGTCGCTTCTTAATTTTATTAGTAGTTCCAGTCTGTTAGTTTGCAATAGAGGAAATACTCCAACCTTCACATTCCCTAGTACAGAAGGCTTTCCAGGGTGGGAAGAGGTACTAAATTTAACTCCTCTGTCCGAAAATTCAGAGGTTCAGGTTGAAAACTGGAGAGTGTCCAACAAAAGATCTTTCTCGGATCACAGTTGGATACTCTACAATTTGAATTTGAAGACAACGGATTCTGTTCCATTTAGAAACCCACGCTATATAAAATGGGATGTTTCTTACAAGGGTAGCTAAATCGAAACTGAATACCTTTACATGCTCAAACATTGACTCCAGGGACGAAATTGAAAGGAGGGTTAAATATCTTGACGAAGCTTTCAGCAAAGCGTACAAGATATCCTGTCCAATTAGAAGGAGCCATAAAAGTTTCCCACAGTGGTGGAACGAAGAGCTCTCGAAACTCAGAGAGAAAACGAGAAAGCTCTTCAATCAGTGTTACATGGATAACAACTGGCATGTCTACAAAGACTATCTCAAGACTTACAAAAAACCCAAAAATAATGGATGGAAGGAATTTTGTGAGTCGATCGAGTCTACTTCTGTCTCAGCAAGATTAGGAAAGGTTCTGGCCAAGGAACGGGTAAATCCCTCTTTCTTGAAAAAGGAAGATGGAACATGGACGGTTACGCAAACTTCACGAGACTTTGATTCGATCTTCACAGAGGACAAAATCACGCACTCAATCAATACGTTTTCGCCCTATAAATCGCCTGGCATGGACGGAATTCTTCCGATAATGCTACAGAAGCTACGGAACAAGGTAGTTCCGTTTTTAGGGCATGTATTCGTCTAAACCACATACCAATGAGTTGGAGAAGAGTCAAGGTAGTCTTCATACCAAAGGCTGGGAAAATTAGTCATGAGTCCGCAAAAGATTTCAGGCCAATCAGCCTAACATCGTTCTTCTTGAAGACGATGGAAAGGGTATTGGAGCTCCATCTTCGATCCATTATTGATAAATTTCCCATCTCGACTTGCCAACACGCATACCTCAAGCATAAATCCACGGAAACGGCTCTACATGAGGTTGTCCGCACGGCAGAGAGGGCGATTTACTATAAACAATTCTCTCTCGCAGCATTCTTAGATATAGAATGTGGCCTAAACGTTAACCCAAGCAAGACAGAACTGATGCTTTTCACAACGAAAACCAAAATACCGACTTTTCCCCTTCCTCTTCTGAGCGGACAACAGCTTCATCTTTCCAACAAGGCCAAGTACATGGGAGTTATGCTGGACGAAAACTCAATTAGAAATCCAATATAGAGCTACGGGCTAGGAGAGCCTCTGTGGCCTCTTACTCTTGCAGAAGATTGCTTGGTAAGAGATGGGGCCTACGCCCTAAAATAACAGCATGGATGTACACAGCGATAGTACGTCCGATTCTTACATACGGGGCAGTTGTTTGGTGGCCAGCTCTAGGAAAGAGTTACTTAGTGCACAAACTTAGCAGAGTGCAGAGGTCAGCATGTGTAGGAATCATAGGAGCCATGCGCACGTGCCCCACGGCAGCACTGAATGTACTGCTATATCTTCTCCCAATTGACCTCCATATCAAAAACATGGTCTGCAACAGCGCGGTAATGTTAAAAGAAACCAGCTGCTGGGCAGAACGACATAGTAAAATACTAGGAGTGGTTAATAATACTATCTTCAAGAAAACGACAGACTATATAGTGGCGCACAATAGCTTTGAGAGCGACTTCAAGCAAAATTTCCTACCAGGATGGAATGGAAAGAGAATTGTATTCGAAGATGGAATGCGGTGTAGGAGCAGGGGTGCACTCACCACAAATAAGCTTAGACGACTCTTTCCGGCTACCCGACGAGGCCACAGCCTTTCAGGCGGAGGTCCTTGCCATTAGGGAAGCATGTCGGCTGGCCAAAAATAACGTACCGGAAGGTCATAAAATAGCTATCTTCGTTGAAAGTCAGGCGGCACTCAAAGCACTGAAATCCACCACTGTGAAGAGCGAGCTAAGTGGTCAAGCTGATATCACTCTCTTATGGGTTTCCGGCCATAGGAACATAGAGGGGAATGAGAAGGCTGACGAATATGCTCGTTCTGGTGCTTCTCTTGATGTGTCGTTGGCGGAACAGGTCTCGATTCCCCTGGCGGTCGTCAAGAGGAGTAACTTCCTCTTTTTCCGCCAGCTGGCTACAGACGGTGGAAAGATCTTCAATCTTGCAGAGCGACACGTGCTACCTGGCTTTGTTACAACGAAAATAGGTCTTTTAGACTCATTAACAGAAGACGCTCGGATACCACAAGGCTCACAGCGGTTTTTACCGGTCACTAGGGATGCACGCGGAGAGAATGGGTATTTAGAAGCCATTGTAGGATCTGCGGAAACGAAGAGGAAGAGGAGTCACTCACCCACTTTCTTTGTCAATGCCCAGCTTTGGCAAAAACTAGACATAAGTTTCTGGGCAAATACTTCATCGACAATCTCTCGGACTGTTCAGTCACATGCCCGGTTGATTTACTCAAATACCTAAATTCGACAGGTTGGATTTAGTAATACTAATTGCGTTCGGCGAGAAAGTGGTATCAAAACGGCACTCTAGTGCTAATTGTGGCTCGTAGTTGTTTATGCGAGCCAGCCACGGAAACCAACCAACCAACCTACCATAGAGTGTAGGTGTGTATGGCTTTCATATAGTTGTATTTGTGAAATCTTTTAACTGTTTTTACGGATTTTAATAAAAAGTGTATTGTGTACATCTACAAATGAAAACATATCGCAGTATATTTTTTGTCAAAGTTGATTAGATAATTAAGGCATAACTTTCATCATTAGGAAACATGTTCCCGTATTTATATTATGAAGAGCATAGCCCGTCGCGCATTGCTGCGGCACCGTCGCGATGATAGTGTGCGACAACAACACACAATTCAAGAAGGAGCAAAACATAAGCAACGAAGAAGCAAAAAAATTTGCAAAAACAATAACAACCAGAAAGCTATGCCAAAGATGTAATACTCTTCACGCTCCTCCGGGTTGTATCCAACCTTCTTTTCTTAGCATCACTATATTCTCACTCACAAAGTCCTTGAGAGTTATGTCAGCAACAGATTGTTTGCTGTCCGACAAAACGAGTACACAACACGAAACTACGAAATTAGAGCCGGAGTTCCACAAGAAAGCGTTCTTGCGGCGTTTCTATATGTGTTGTACACATCCGACATACCAACGGACACTCAAATCACACTATCTACTTTTGCAGATGATACCGCAATATTAAGTAGATCTCGTTGTACGATGCAAGCAACATCAGTTTTGGCAAGCTATTTATCACACGCCGAAGAGTGGTTAGCCAACTGGCGCATAAAAGTGAATGAGCAAAAGAGCAAACACATTACCTTCACACTCAACAGAAGCACTTGCCCTCCGCTAACTCTAAACAATACTTTGATTCCACAAGTAGATAACATTGTGTACCTCGGAGTCCATCTTGACAGAAGACTTACTTGGCGAAAACACATTGAAGCCAAGAGAACTCAAATGAAACTGAAAGCCAACTGCTTTCACTGGTTTATCAACTCACGATCTCCACTAAATATTGAGTTTAAAGTTCTTCTTTATAACACAGCATCATAAAGCCAATCTGGACCTATGGTTCTCAGCTATGGGGTAATGTAAGCGCCTCTAATCTGGACGTTATTCAAAGAGCGCAATCAAAAATATTAAGAACTATAACTGGAGCCACTTGGTTTTTTAAAAACGAGCGATTACATATAGATCTTAATATACCAACAGTAAAAAATAAAATAGTCAAAATAAAACTTACTTATGCTGAGAAACTAAGCACGCACCGGAATCCATTAGCAAAAGCACTCACTCGACTAAGGTCACAGACACGACTTAGGAGAAATGACCTACCAGCCCAACTTCAATTATAAGGTCACTTATTATAAACATTCCCTCCAACTGGAGGTGCAGTAAAATTAATAAACAAGAACTTAGGCTAAGATTCTATTACTTATTGTTAGTCTCTAAAGAAAGAGAAGATCCCATACATAAAGAAAAATAAAATAAAAAAAGAAAAAAACTATATTTTCTCTGTTACAGTTTGAGTATCAACAAAGAACACAGTTTGAGTGGCATTGTTTTTTTATTGTAAGTACTTATACTGGTCAATAAGTCAAAAAACAAAAAACTTTTTCTAATAAGAACATTAAATGAAGTGGTGGTTTGTATGGGAGGTAATCCTAGGCTAACGAAATTTACGTGGCCGATGAATATGGATCTTATAGTGTCCAAATTTCAGTTCGATACGTTAATAAACAAAAACTTTTTCTAACAAAAACATTTATTTAAAAGGCGGTTTTGTATGGGAGGTACCTCTCCTGGTAATCATAGGATCATGAAATTTATATGGCTGATGAATATAGATCAGAAACTTATAGTGTCCAAATTTCAGTTCGATACGTCAAAACCAAAAAACCTTTTTCTAATAAGAACTTTAATTTAAAGGGAGTTTGTATGGGAGGTTATTTTTTGTTGTATTGAAACACCCTTAGAATAATTCATTATTTGTAAATTTAATGTATTTGTCTATCTGCATTACCACTATGAGAAAATAATTGTAAGCCGAGTAACACAGAGTAAAAAAGTTAGTTATTCAAAGCTTCCGTAAAAACTACATTTCGAGTTTTATTCTTATGGTCAGGAATAAGGAAACTTGGATTCTATTCGTGACAGTGCAACGTATAACTGACTATGAGAAAAACTTCTTTTGGAGATATATTCCGACGGTATGAAATGTTTTCCCTAGAGACTTAGTATAAGTAAGAGCAAAATATGTTCTGATTGGAAACCGTACTCTCTTAAAAGTAAAGGGTTAATTTATGTGGTGGTAGTCCCGGAGAGTTTAGATAATTAAGGAATTCTCTTGGGTAGTGAACAACGTGTTCTCAATCTATCACTGCGTCCAAAGTATTATATATTTTGGATTCTGCTGAGACTTTTGTGAAACCGTATTGTAAATCTCGTCTGCGGCCGTATTTGTCGTAGTGACGATAGTTCGCTCGCAAAGGCAACTGGAGTTTCAATATCTAGATATACCTTCTCAATAAGTTCCTCAATTAATCTAACGCAGGTTCCTACAACATCTGACATCGTAATGCAACCATCGCTTGCTATGGAGGTGGAACCATCAACTATTTTTTGCTATTGTGGGCATTTGAACAATCAGGACGTGTGGAAATGTGCTCTGCAGTGCAGTGATATCAATCAATATAAATAAAGAAAAATACAAAAGATATAAAGACAAAAAATGAACCAAAAATTGAAATAGAACACACGGTTTAAACATACATAATAAAATTAATTAAAATATAAAATAAAAAATAAAATATGCAACAATAATTTTGTTTTTTGGAAGCGCAATACATAAAAAATACCTCAGTGAAATTAAAAGCAGAGAAGGTACAGTAAAAACAACAACAAAAACACTCAAGCAAAGATATTCGGTATTTCGGCAAACTAAGCAGCTAACCGTTTGCATATAATCGAGAAGTGGAAGCAACAATAAAGAACAGCAGCAGCAAAAATTCGAAAAAATACATAATACACTAGCAAGCTGTTTCCGAGCTTTGAACTTTGGACCCCAGGACTTTGTTGTTAATTAGAGATAAGCCCAAAAGTATACTCAAAACTAGTACATACATATTTAATTTTAAGCGTAAAAGTACTCCTTAAATAGCAACAACTTTGAACGAGAAAGTGGAGTACTCATTTACAATGCAACGTACGCCAAATAAACAAAACTAAGATGTGGGCACACCGTCAGGAAAGAGGTCCCGAGGAGCGCTTTCGCCAGAAGTGAGCCTGCATGATGTCTTGAATGCGATCAAATCGGAAGAAATTAAATAAAACAAAAATTGATGCAGTAGAAACTAAAAATCCAAGCGCCGAAGATATCAAGGGCATTGTAAGAGCAACAAATAAGGAGACGAATAAAGAGGTTCTTGATAAAATATCGAGTATGGCAGAAGATGTAGCTGAACTAAAAAACAAAATATTGAAATGAAAGTCGAGTTATTCAATATATTCAAAGAGCTGCCAGCAACCAAGGCAGTTCATGATAAAGTCAAGAGGGTATGTATTGTGCTTACAGTTACCATCGGCCTCAGTAGTGAAAGCAACAAAGAGGATTACATAGCGAGGTGGTAAAGTGATAGCGTTGGTTGAATTTGACTCGGAAGAGTGGTTGCTATCGGTTTTGAAACGCACAAACAAGCTGTCAGGTTCATCTATCTACATAGAACGTGACCTCAATGCTGACTGCCAACTAAACAAAAGGGTAATGCTGCAGCTTAAATCGGCGATATTGACTACAAACAAAAAACATCCGATTATGGTGTGGGATGACAATTAAAAATCGGGAATAAATGGTTTTGGTGCAACTGCGAAAAAAAGGTTGATGCAAGACAAGCAGGAATGTGGAATTGCTCTCAGGGAGCTGTATGGAAACGACGCTAAATTAATTTCCATAGATTATAAGTACTGGTTCGACAAGCTCAAAAAAAAAACTAATAAAAACGCCCTGCAAAATGCAAAAATTGGGAGATAATCCTACAACGTTCATGGCCTGCAAAGTAAATTTTATATCCTGACTTTTTTCAATATTTGCGGCAAAATGATGATAAAGTAGTACAGGCAACTAAATATTTTAATGGATTTGATACATATTGGAAATCAGCAACAAGAAATGGCCAATACGGAAGAGCAAGCGGTGGAATGGTCATTGGAATTAAAAAGGATTTAAGCAATAGCGAAATAAGGCATGTGTACCGTACTATAAATGGAATTGGATATATTAGATTATACGCTAACGATGAAGAAATAACTTTGATTCCAGTATACATAAGAGGATCTAACTGGCAAGGCGAGTTCTCATTGTTCAAAGATTTCTTCAAAGAATCAACAGAAAGAAATTTAATAATTATGGGCGCTTTTAATATACGAATTGGACAACTACAACAACAAATACATCTAAATAGACTTAGTTTTAATGCAGTTTACGACAACAGGAATTCAAAAGACATGGTAACAAATTCAAATAAAAAGGTACTCACTGCGTTCCGTACAGACTATGGATTCTTGATACTGAATGGAAGGACGCAAGGTGATCAAAGTGGTGATTTTTCTTTTGTAAACGCGATCGGAAGTTCTGTAAATGACCTATGCGCAATATCAGTGGAGTGCCTTCATTTGGACACAAATTTCGAAGTCGGTCATTAAATATGGTCAGATCACATGCCAATGAAGCTTACTATGGAGTTTGAAAATATTAACAGCCAAACAAAACCACAGAATTTAATACCGAAACTGCGCTGGGTAGAGTCGAAGCGGAGCACATACCAACAAAAATTAAATGAGAACCTACAGACCCTAAAGGAAGAAAATAACACACCGACCATACCCCAGCTGGTTGAAGTTATCAGGAACTCAGTGGAGATACAGAGTGGCACAAAAGTAATTTTTAAACAGAAGTGGTATAATTTTAAATGTCATAAAGCGCGTATAAAATCATTTGAAGCTCTAAACAAATTTAAAGGAACAAATAATGAATGTGACAAGTCTTACTATTTAAGAGCCATTCAAGTCTATAAAAATGTGTGTGGGCAGCCCATACTTGAATATCTTAAAATGATGGAACAGAAGATAAACCATATAAAAAACTCCACAGATTGATGAAGAGTTGCAAAAGAAATAAGAGGGCAAACTTTTAAAACTAAAAATCCTACTCAAGAATGCTGTGAAATCCATTATTGCCGACGACATCAATCACGTGACATCCTAGATAGTGTTATACAAATACCCGATATTCATCAGGTTTTAAAAAAGTCAAAAAATAACAAGGCCCCTGGAATAGATAGGATACCTTATGAATTTGTCAAAAATGCAACCAGCAAGTTCTTAGATGAGTAAACCAGAGCTTACAACGTTATACTCGAAACAGGAAAAGTGGACAATACATTTTTAAACACAATTCTGTTCCCGATATTTAAAAAAGGAGATCCAAATATGGTTAATAAATATAGAGGAATAGCTTTTATGAATACCATTGCAAAAGTGTTCATGGGTGTACTAAATGAACGAATCTACTAATGAGCAGAACAATATTACATTATTAACGAATTCCAAGCAGGCTTTCGAAGGGGATACTCAACGGTGGATAACATATACAACCATAAAACATAAAATTAGCAAAACACAAAAAAGTTAACGCCTTCTTTGTTGACTTCAAGGCTGCTTTTGATATGGTGCCCAGAAACCCTCTAATATACAAGCTGCATGAGATTGGCCTTTCAACAAAAATATTAAGAGTAATAGAAGATATCTACAAAGACACCAAGTTGCGGTATGGACGGGTGATGAAATGTCAAATGTCTTTGATACTGATTCTGGGGTAAAACAAGGTTGTCTACTGTCGCCGTTGTCAAATGTAGCGGTGCACACACCAACAAAGAGTGTACTTTGGTCATCGGTAAAGAAGAGGTTAAGGAGAAATTATTCTGCGTTCTTTGCAACAAACATGGGCGTCCGGCGTCCTACAAAGGTTGTGTAAAATACAAGATCATGCAACAAAAAATAAGAGCTAGGAGAGAGGAAATACAATTTAAAAAATCAAATAGTAAACCCAACTTTGCCAAACCCAATTTAAACTTTGCTAATGTGGTAAAAAGCATTAAAGTGGATCAAACAAACAATTCCCTTTTAAGCACCACGAAGAATATGGAAAATAATAACTTTTAAGAGTTAAAAAATGCTATAACAAACTTAGAAAACGAATTTGTTAACTTTAAGAAACAAGTAGAAGTAAAATTACAAGTGCAGATTAATCGTTTAATTCATTTCAATATTTGGAAACATGCATTGTAAAAATTCCAATGGAAGAGAATAACTTGTTACATATAATATCAGCTTATTATCCAAGTGGAAATAATAATGAACCTTTTCAGAATGAATTAAGTCAACTTTTTAATTCCCTTTAATTGCCATTACTTAATCATTACTATATTATAGCTGCAGACATTAATTGTAAACACACAGATTGGGGAAATTTAACAAACAACCCTAAAGGTAATCTGCTCGAATATTGGTTAGGATCAAACGCAACTAATTTTAAATGTGTACTTTACGCGACTTCTGTTCCCTCATTTCCACGAGCCGAATCGTATTTAGATATATGCTTAGTAGATGTCAGAATGGACATTGCAAGAGAAAACTCTACAGTTAATTGTCTTAAAACTCTCGATTATGACAGTGATCACAATGCAATTCAAATGATTATAAAGAAGAATCTTCAATCGCAACCCTTCATTCTGCTTGATGAATATATTTCTGCGAAATACAACTTCACAAAAACTAATTGGAAAAAGTTTAAAAATAAAATTAGCAATCTTATGCGGTCTGAAGTGTCTATATCGAATGTACGAAATCTCAGTAATGATAAGATAAATGCCTATTTGGACAAACTAAATAGAATAATTTTAGCAGTTATTGAGTCTACCGTGCTTAAATATTCTGAGAGGGACAATATTAAAAAATACATTAACCATACGCTTAAAATGTTAAATATTGAAAAAAGTAATGTCCTAACAATAATAAAAAAATATAATAGATTAGAACATGTCTTATCTATATATATAATATATCTTTATATATATAATTCGAGTGTACAAAATTTTGTGACTATTTTGCTTCTAAACGGCTAGACCAATTTCGATAACCTTTTTTTTTTATTTTACTTATGGGGTCACCAAGATTGTTTATGCATCAGTTGGCGCTGTTGTCGAGATAAAGGCACTTTTTTACCAAATTTTTTTATCTAGCGCCCACTATACTAAGCAGATTTAATAATAATAATTTTTTTTTAATGACAAATGAATTCTTATGAAGAGAGATGCATACTTATTTTGTTCAGTTTTTAACTTTTAATATACTATTTTTAAGTATTAAGTTTTTTGAAAAAATGAACGCCTTTTAGTTAACTTTTTAGTTTTTATTTGTAACAACAGAACTCGTTTCTTTATTCTTCTCCTTGCCATCATCTACTCGCTATGCTTCTTCTTTTGACTTGCCATCAATGCTGCGATCACACGTTGTTGTGCTTGCTGTTGCGCCATCGACAGCACTTTACACTTCAACAACTCCCCTTAAAGTGGTGACGCCCAAATCCAACATATATCTTTTATGCTTTAGTTGTGTTAATCCTTTTGTGAGTATGTCAGCAGGCATTTGTTTGGTTGCTTTGTACTCCACTGTGATTACACCATCTTCAAGTTTTTCTCTAATAAAGTACAACTTTACATTGTCCATATTAATGCCCATTTGGTTACAAATACCCTTCAGATAAATCGCTTCCTTTGTTGCTGCAGACATCGCAAGATACTCCGATTCAGTACTTGAAAGAGCCACCGTCCGTTGCTTCCGTGATTGCCAGCTTATCGCTGCACCTGCCATGATGAATGCATAACCCAAATATGATCGTCTGTCGGTCATATCTGCTCCCCAATCAGCGTTGACCATTCCGTACAGTTGTTTCCCAGTTCCTCGAAACAGCTAACCTTCGCTCTTGGTTCCGTTAAGGTAACGTAGGATGCGTTTTGCAGCCTTCCAATGTTCAGCGCTGTAGTTTGTATTGAACTGACTCAAAAAATTTACTGCATAAGCAATGTCTGGTCGAGTGTTGATGCTCAAGAAAATCAATGCTCCAATTAAACTCTGGTATGGGTACTTCATCATCTCGTCAATATTTTGTTTCTCAGGGTTCGTCAATTTGCAGCCTGCCTCTATTGGCGTAGGTGAGGCCTTGCATGTTTCCATACCAAAACGCTTTATTATATCTTGTGTATACTGCTGCTTCGTTAAGAAAACCGTGTGTTGCTTTAATTCTCGTGTGAATTCTATTCCTAAACACGTTCTCACACGACCAAGTTGTTTCATTTCAAATTTGTTTCTTAACTTTTTTTTGATTTCGACTAACCAGACGTGATCGTTGGATGCGATCAATAGATCATCGACATATACTGTCATTAAAATTACATTCTCCTGTCGCGTCGCAATAAATAGACAGGGATCCTGTGTCATGGGTTGAAAACCTAACTCTTTTAATACTGCCGTCAATTTACAGTACCATTGTAGTCTAGATTGTCGCAGCCCATACAATGCATTTTTAAGTAAACAAACAGGATTAGTTACTTTTTTCAATTTTACATACCAATCATTAATAGTTTCAAGGATATCTCGCTCTGGAACTACGCCTTTTGTACCAACAATTTCTCCAGATCTGATTTTTACTATAAATGCTTCTAGATCATCCGGAACTTTCATGTAGACACTTTCATTCAGATCTCCGTTTAGGTACGTTGTTACAACATCCATTTGATGGATTTCGAAATCATTTTCAGCTGATATTGCTGCTAACAACCGTACACTCGTTGTTCTTGCAACGGGGGAATATTTCTCATGAAAGTCTTCTCCAGATCTCTGTGCACACCCTTTAGCTACCAGTCTTTGTGTTATCCGCTTTGATCCTTAGAACCAATTTACTCGATATGATCTTCCTATTTGCAGGTATTTCCACGATGTCCCATGTTCTATTTCATACTTGTGCCAAGTATTCGTCTTCTAACGCCTTCTTCCAAGCCGTTTTGTCTGGTGGGTCTATTTCATTTTGCACATCAAATTCATTAATGTTCTTGAGAAATGCCATTTCACATTCCTCAAAATATTCGTCGTCTGTACTTTTTCTGTCTTCATGTGCTTCAAATTCCTCTCACTACACAGGTTTGAATCTGGTTGACTATATACTTTACGTGGTCGTCCCCTTTCGCCTGTTCTTACTAATTTTGGACGCCTTCTGCCACGCTTTGGCCTTGATACAATGTCTTGTCGCTCTATTTCTGATTTTTCATCATCAGTATCTGTTTCATCGATTTCATTGTAAGTCATATCATCGTCGAGGAATTCATTATCATCGTCCTTGAAACCACTGTTGCTCAAAAGTCTGACATCTCTGCTTATGATAACGACATGCTTTTTTGTCGAATAAAGCCTATATTTTTTCGATTCTGCAGAATAACCAACAAGTATACATTCTTCTAATCGTGATTCGAATTTACCTCTACTTTTGTTCTTTTCCAAAACATATACTTTGGAGCCGAAAATTCTCATGTGTGCAACCGTCGGTATTTTTCCCGTCCACAATGTATATGGGATCCGTCCATCATTTGCTCTGGTTGGACATCTATTTCGTGTGTAACAGGCTGTGTTGATCGCTTCGGCCCAAAAAACTGTTGGTGCTTTTCCTTCTTTCATCATGCACCGAGCCATTGCAACAAGCGTTCTATTCATTCTCTCAGCTATACCATTTTGCTGTGGTGTATACGGTGCAGAAAATCTACGCTTGATGCCATTCGATTCCATGAATTTGTTAAATTCTGTGCTGATGTATTCTGCACCATTGTCTGTTTGGAGCGACTTTAGTTTGTTGTCTGTATATGTCTCTACTGCCGCCTTATATTTTTTAATTGCTTCAAATACTTCACTCTTAGACTTTATAAACTAGATTTCACAATATCTTGTGTAGTCATCTATAAAGGTAACAAAGTATTTTGCTCCTGAAAGCGATGACGTGCACATTGGGCCGCACACGTCGCTGTGAACGATCTCTAATTGTGTGTTCGTCCGGTTTGTAGTTCCTTTCTGAAACGCTGTTGTAGTTTGTTTCTCGGTTATGCACGTTTCACAATCCCGCATCATTTCCCTTGGATTGAACTTTCAACCGTGCGCCAGATTATGTTTGTTCATCTCTCTTAGATTGTTAGAATTTACGTGACCCAACCGCTAATGCCACGAAACTATGTCGTTTTCGCTTTCAAAAGTCGTTTCACAATTATTTGCTTTATATCTCTCACTTTCTAAGAAATAAAGATTTCCAATTCGTTTTGCATTTAAATGTACTTTTCCGTTAAGTAAAATAACCGCATTATTCTTTCTAAAATGCACTTCATAGCCTTTTTCGGTAATTTTGGCCACAGATAATAAGTTTTGTCTTAGATCAGATACATAGCATACATCTTTTATTTCGTTAGTTTCTTTCTTGCTGCCATTTTCTACTTTTATTTTAACATTTCCAACTGTTATCGTAGTTGTATTTTCAGTGCCTAATTGTAAAACTTTATTTTTTTCTTGTATTGTATCGAAGCTATCGAAATCCATGCTCATGTGTGCTGTACAACCACTATCAAGACACCAATAGTTTTCTATCTCTTTTGTTATTGAATTTACTTCATGTCTTTTACATGCCTTTAGTGCTGTATTTACTTTTTCTTCATAGTCATTCTCTTCTTTCGTTTGCTTTTGCCAGCAATTTCGTGCGAAATGTCCCGTTTTGCCACAGTTGTAACACTTTTTGTTTCTTTTCGCATCTACGCCTTTATTCATTGTTTGTTGCGCTCCTTGTACGTTTACTCTCATTGCGGCATTTTCCTAAGAACCCTCTTTCATTCTCCGCGATTCCGCTTCCTCCAATATTTTAATACGTAAGACGTCTGGCGACGGTAATTCGTCGCATGTCTCCAATGCACATCTGAATGTTTCGTATGACTCAGGCAAGCTATACAATAATAATATTGCTAGCAATTCGTCGCCAATCAATACCTTCATTTCTTTTAATTTCTTCACTGCTTCGAAAAAAGTATGAATATGATCACGAAAATTTTCACCTTCCTGCATACGTGCTAAGGCCACCTTTTTTAAAAGTGTTGCTTTGTTGTTTGAAATGATGATTCCAATTTTTCCCACATTTGTTTGGAAGTTTCACATTCTTCTATTAAACCCAACTCTGACGGGCTTATCGCGAGTAGTATATCTGTGCCTGCTTTCTCATCAAATTTCTTCCAATTTGTTTCGGCACTCGCCTCCTCTGGGCATTTTATCAGGCCGCTTACATAAGTCACTTTTTATTAGGACCGCCCGCATCTGGAGTCTCCACACATCATAATTATCCGCGTTTAGCGGATCAATTTTCATCATTAATCCAGCCATATTCGATAGTCTGGGCCCATAACCTGATAAAATTAGCCCCTTTTAGTTTATATTTTAGTTTTTATTTGAGTCCGTTAAAAGTACCAGTAGAAGAGGAAGAAATTTTAAATCTAGCAGAAATTCCACTAGAAGAAGTTGAAAAAGATAGAGAGTCTAATAATTTCATTATAAGAGATCATGACAACGTTCTAAATGTGGTGGGTGCTTACTTTCAATCCGCTCATTCTCCATAAGACAGTGATCCAAATAACTGTAACCATACTTTAATTGATAACTGCTTCAATCGTTTTTTGACAATTAAAAAAGAATTTGGTATCAATCAGTTTGCAAAAACATCTTTTAATGCATCTAAAATCGCAAATAATTTAAATACAGATCAGAGAGAATGATGTTCTGATAGATGATCTGAAAAACATTTTCTCTAAGCTAAGAAACATGTAGATACTATACCAAACATCATCTTAAATCAAATTCCAGATATGCTAATAGCCAAATATTGTACGATTTCCCAGGCCTGCGAGATTTAGTTACAAGAACCTGTAGTAATAATTCTGGTAGGTTTTTGAGTGCTGAACACGAATCTGATTGTCTATCACGTCAGGATTTTGAGTAATTCAAGGTCAAATGTCCCAAAAATGGCTATTTTGGCCACTTTTGGGAATTTTTTCTGGGAGATCAAAATTATTTTTTTAATTTGCCAAAGATCTATCATATAGTGTGTATTCTCAGCTTCAAAACCCATTTTTGAAAATTAATTTACGACTATTTTTAAAGAAGTTATGAAAATTTGAATTTATGACATTGAGTCATTAATTAACTGAAAAAAGTTCAAATTTCGCTGGCCTGTGTTTTTAACAATTTACTAAACAATGCCCATTTTCCAGAGCAGTGGAAAACAGCTAAGATGGTACTGATACTTAAAAAAATAAAGACCACAGTGTTCTTAAGAAAATTTAGGCCTATTAGTTTACTTCTTTACGTAGTATAAAGCAAAGTCGAAATTTCAAGAAGTTAGAATACTGATTACTTTCAAACCAGGCTACGTATTTCGATACGGTTTTCACTGTTAATTAAGAATTTCCTTAGAAAGGTTTGCATGTACATAAATAATTGATTCCATAATAAAAATAATGATGATTACTATCATTAATTATCCATATTTGTCATTCACTAAAGACAGCAACACTTTTTTGACATTCACCAAAACAGGTATTTGTAATTCACTACAACATCAAACAGCTCCCGTTTTGTTCGCTTATAAAATTAATGTAGTTGTAATAGTGTTATAATTTATGGAAAAAGCATTTACTGCTACTGCAATATTGCATCTTTTCATTATTTACACAGCAAAGTTTCTTCAAATGTGATTTTAGAATTAAATTAAATGATTATTATCATTAATTATCCATATTTGCCATTCAACACTTTGTTTGAAATTCACCAAAAATGGTTTTTGTCATTCACTACAACATCAAACAGTTTTTTTTGGTTCACAAAACAGTTCAGAAAGTAATTCTTTTCCCATTTACCAATACTGAATTTCTATAATTTCACAAGTTGACTTTGCGAGTACCGTTATCTTCGCTTTTAAAATTAATGTACTTGTAATAGTGTTATAATTTAAGGAAAAAGCATTTACTGCCACTACAATATTGCAGCTTTTCATTATTTTCACAGCAAAGTTTCTTCAAATGTGATTTTAGAATTAAATTAAAGTAATCATTATTATAATTGAAGCCTTAACATTATTATCATTTACGCCATACTATAAGGTAAAGGAAACATTTGTTTACTTGCAATATAAGGTAAAAATGTACAACACAAAACTTTTTATTGTAATTCCAGTTAGCTTACATCTTTTCTTATCAAAACAGCAATTATGCCAAGTCGTTCAAATATAGGTCGTAGCACGCCAAACGCATACAGATATCGTTTACTTCGGAATAATGAAACTAACGAAGAAAGGGAAACCAGACTGTCCTATGCATGATCAATTAGTTCTTTGCGTAGAAATAGAGAATCATCTTTCGAACGTGCAATTCGTCTTCGTTATGGCAGAAATAGACGCAGATCTCAGAGTGCCCTAGAATTCTCCGAGCGCAGGTCGATGAGGACTTCTAATTTATGATCAAACAAGTTAAATTATGCCATGAATTACGATCCTTCTATTGGATACAAGAATGATCCTGCCGTTTCAATAGGTTGTCGGTTGTCTGCGAATATTGCTCTGATCTTATGCCTACATTTGAAATACAGGGCCAAGTATATCATTTAGCAGGAAGCTTGCTACCATATGGGTGCGACGATCACAAATTTCTACAGATCTATTTTAAATCAGATCCCGAAACACAAGCATCAGCGAGGTGTAACAGTGTCGCACAACCAATGGATCAAAGTTTGGTAAGACTTTTACAAGATTTGTTACATTCCCATAACAGTCTTTCAAAACTGCTTTTGAGAGCGTACCGCCAGGAACACCCGACTTTAATATCGTAATCTATGCAAATAAAGTGCCTGCTGGAGAACACATCGGCCGTTATAATGCCCCATCTACGAGTGAAGTTGCAGTTGTGATAGCTTGTCCAGCTAACAATTTGATAAACGAGATATTGTATTGCACAATTGTGACAACAACTTGCACAGAATATCCGAATTGCACCGATGTTAAGACAGCTTACAGAATCCTTTGATGCTATGTCGGGGAGAAGACGGATATACTATAAATATTATTCAAGTTGATCCAGTTTTTGGAACACCTCTACATAAAACAGTTTCATGCATGAACTACTATTGTTATTGAATAATGAGAAGGCATGCAAATTTTAACCTCTTACTGAGGTATGGAATGTTAACGAACCAATACTTAGTCGATCAGTATGCGATAATTGAATCGGAGCGATTAGCTTACATCCGAAACAATCAAACTAAATTGAGAGCAGAAAACTACGTTCATCTTCAGGATGCTTTACAGTCGAATGAGCACAGCAACGAAATTGTACAATTAGTGATACTGACTTCATCATTCACTGGTGGGCCTCGATATTTACATGAAAAATCACAAGATGCCATGACTTACGTGAAACATTACGGTAAACCTGATCTTTTTATAACTGCAACATGTAACCCGAACTGGCCAGAAATCAAAGAAAATAATTATTTCAATTTAAATCCACAAGACAGATATGACATAGTGAACAGAGTATTCCACTTAAAAGTTCAGAAACTTCTATTTCTCATAAACAATGCTCACATATTTGGTCCAGTTCGATGCCACATGTGCACTATAGAATGGCAGAAACGTGGTTTGCCACATGTTCATCTGCTGGTATGGTTAATGAATGAAATTAGACCGGATCAAATTGATAGCGTCATTTCGGCGGAGTTACCAAATGAAGAAATTGATCCAACCCTGTACGAAATTGTAAAAAAACAAATGATACATGGCCTTTGCGGATCTTTCAATCCTAATTCTCCATGTATGCGTGAAGGCAAGTGTACCAAAAAATTTCCGAAATCATTCCAAAGCCAAACATCTACCAATGACGACGGATATCCTAAATATCGTCGACGTCTGCCAGATGAGGGTGAGCATACTGCCACTGTGCGAAACCACGAAATTGACAACCGCTGGATCGTTCCCTATAACTCATTGCTTTTAAAAATTTTCGAGGCTCATATCAATGTAGAGATGTGCAGTTCTATTAAATCAATACAATATGTTACAAAATATATTAATATAGGTACCGATCAAGCTACATTTTGCATACAATCGCCAAATGAGGTAGACAAATATCAATCTGGTCGTTATATCTATAGCTCGGAAGCAGTCTGGAGGATTTTATCATTCGACATACATAACCGAGCGCCCACAATTACCCATCTCGCCATTCATTTAGAAAATGGCCAAAGAGTTTATTTTACTGAAGACAACATTACTGATGTTGTTACAAATCCGCGGGATACAACGTTAACAGCCTTTTTTAAATTATGTGCTCAAGATAATTTCGCAAAAACCTTGACTTATAACAAAGTTCCAAGCTTTTATACATGGAAAAAGACTGCTAAAACCTTCCAACGTAGAAAACAAGGGTTTCCGGAAGTAAAAAAAATAAATGCGCTGGGGAGGGTTTATGTAGTTCATCCCAACAACAGCGAATGTTTCTATTTGAGAATGTTACTTCATATAGTAAAAGGTACATCATCTTTCGCACAGCTCAGGACTATACAAGGCGTAACTTATAATACGTATCAAGCAGCGTGCAAAGAGATGGGTCTCTTAGAAGATAACTCCCATTGGGATAATACAATTTCGGAAGCTGCTATTTGCTGTTCAGCGAGGTCATTGAGGTATTTGTTTGCCATTATTGTAGCATTTTGCCAAGTGGGCGACTCTCTATTTTTCTGGAATCATTTTGGACTGCCGATGCCTACAAATATAGCGAACTCGAATTTACACAAGAGAAACATCCTATGATCAACCTACACTGTTACAAATTATAGCTCAAGATGAACATCGCATGAACATCGATCAAAAAAAAGTATACGATGCGTTATTAATATCGATTGATAGGAACGAAGGAACAATATTTTTCCTTCATTCTCCTGGAGGTACCGGAAAAACATTTCTAATTAACTTGCTCTTAGCCAAAGTAAGATCTATTGGTAAAATTGCAATAGCTGTTGCTTCATCCGGAATTGCAGCTACACTTTTAGAAGGAGGCCGAACCGCACACGCAACGTTTAAACTTCCTCTAAAAATTCCTACTGAAGATACTAACAGTGTATGTAGTATTTCCAAACAAAGCAATACTGGAAAATTGATGCGCAACTGTTCATTAATTGTTTGGGACGAAGCTACAATGTCAAACAAGTCTTCTGTTGAAGCATTAGATAGAACATTGCGCGATTTGCGCAGCACAAACTCAGCTATGGGTGGGTGCACAATATTATTCTCAGGTGATTTTCGCCAAATTTTACCGGTTGTCACAAGAGGGACACGTGCTGATGAAATTAACGCTTCATTGAAAAGATCATACCTGTGGTCGCATGTGAATATATTAGAACTCAAAACAAATATGAGAGTTTCGTTGCCTACACATGAAAACCGGAATTTTGAAGAGTTTTTGTTCAAAATAGGAAATGGACAGATGCCACAAGACAATGGAAGAATTAATCTTGAGAATGAAAACATTTGCGTTTTGGTAAATGATCTACAAGAATTGGTAGAAAAGGTTTATCCCGAAATTGATAACATAAGTTCTAAGACAACATCTTGGTTAAAGGAGAGAGCTATTTTGTCACCTACCAACGATCAAATAGGTAAAGTAAATGATTTAATTCTGTCAAAGATCAATGGACTGACTCAAACATACTACTCTGTAGACAATGCTTTTGATCTGGAAGAGGCTGTTCATTTCCCAACAGAATTTCTTAATTCTCTACAGCCTTCTGGTTTGCCCCCACATAAATTAGTTTTAAAAGTAGGGTGTCCCATTATTTTATTACGGAACCTTAATCCACCAAAATTGTGCAATGGTGCACTTTTACAGATAAAATCAATAAAAAACTACATAATAGGGTGTGCAATACTGACTGGATGTGGAACTGGAGAAGTCGTTTTAATTCCCCGGATTTCATTAATACCAACGGATCTACCTTTCCAGTTTAGAAGATTGCAGTTTCCTATAGAATTGTCATTTTCTATGACAATTAACAAATCACAAGGTCAAACATTCAACGTTGTGGGATTAGACCTGAGCATTGTATATGTAGCTCTTTCGCGCGTCACTTCAAGACAAAATCTGTTCGTATTGTGCAATGACAAGAAAGCTGTAAATATTGTATACAAAGACATATTGTAAACAAAATTTTGTTAAAAAATTAATTAATAAAATTTCTTGCTATGAATACCAAACCGATATTTTTAAATTGCACCCGTGCAAAGCAGGGCGGCTTGCTAGTATATTTTATAAATTTAAGCAAACGCCTTGTTAAATAAATAATAATAATAATAACAAATAAACACACACCACAATAATCGTAAAAATAACTGGCGCCCAACGAAAATTACTCACAAAAGAGAAAAAAAAGAAGTAAATTTTTCCCATACTAACACAACGAAAAAAAAATCAAAAAAGAAAAATCCCAGTTGACCAAAATATCTGAAAGTGGTATTACTTATGAGAGTTAAGCGGGTTCTGAGCGGGTCAAAAAACTAGTTTCGCATCCGAAATCGGTACGTAAAGTAATCATCTGTCGCTCAGTTTTCGGCAGCAAAAACTATCATTAACGGCCCATTGGCGGACCGAAAAAGGATCCGTTACCATCCCGTTTTCGGCCCGTGGACGTAACCATTTATGGGCCGCCAATGGAACCGTTTTCGGCCCGATAACGTAACCGTTTCTGGGCCGGAAATGGAACAGTTTTTGGCTCGCTAGTGAAACCGTTTTCGGCCCGTTTATTAAAACGTTTTTGGGCCGCAAGTCATGTCATTTAATGAAAAGAACTATTTACAATGAGCACAATTTATTTATAATAATAATTTCTAACTATTTCAACATGGTAGACAATAATATTAATATAAGTATTTACAATTCAGAAAAAAGAAATATAAGAAATAACAAATAAAAAATACTACTCCTTGCTCCGTTTGCCGATGATTTTTTCAGTTCCCGTCATCCTATCTTGAGGATGAAATAATTAGAAAATATGAAACTTCACTTAATATTTTAATTTACTCACTCTGCAAAAATGTTTGCCACTTGAAATCAATTCGATTGGATGAGGAGAAAGATGTGTTATTCACTAAATGATTAACATGAAAAAGAAAAAAAACATTTAATAAATACACCACACACTTCACTTTATTTTCTTTTCTACTTACATTGTTTTATTACGACAACAACAAATAATTTTTTTTCACTTTTTTTCTGCGCACGCGACTGCTGCACTAAATATATACACAATAAAGAAGAATAGCGCGAACGACAACAAAACAAATACCGAAAATTTTGTGTTTGCGTCGTTTGTCGGTTAAACCGTTGGTTACCTCTTTTACTTATTATTGCTATTTATCTATGAACGTGAACGTTTCTGTGCATAAAACGGATATTGTTGCGGCGCTGACTTTTTGTTGTTGTCTTGTCGTCACTTTTACCTATTTTTTCTCATACATCCGTTTTGTACGGACGAAACACTCATTTCTGAGCCCGTTTTCGGAAGTTTCGACGGAAGTCCGCACGACATACGATGCTTGGTCAACTGGGGTAGTGACTCATACCTCTCATAAGTGTTGGTGAGTTAGGACGATTGATCAAAAAATTGGAAAGGAACATACCAAAAATTCTTTAGGTTTCAGCAACTGATTTGTACCCTATACTATCAATAAAAAAATATATTTAAATTTTTTTTATTTGCTTTTCTCTGAACACGAAAAAGGGACGAGTTCTTCACACTTATAGAAGCGTATGAGTGTCTTATACCCTTCATGAGCGATAGTAAGTTACAACAGTTGTCCAAGCAGTTAGAGAACATAAGAGTAGAGAGAAGAGTGAGTAACAATTTAGTGACAAATTGGTGGATAGGCACAAAGCAGCATACGGAAATGGCGTTAGACCGGGCACAGGTAAAAGCAATGGTGGATGAAGCCCTTGCCTTACAAAGGGAGCGTTTTGAAAAAGAAATAGCAGCACTAAAAAAAATTTAGACAGTGTCAACATAACTACACCGGACATAGAGTCATATAGGGAGATCGAAATCACGCCGGGAGTACAGTGCGACGAATCGCTTGATATAGTAAAGGCGCTACCGGAATTTGATGGCAAGCAAGAAGCGTATTTGTCGTGGCGCCAAGCTGCACATACTGCATACAAATTATTTGAGAGATTCGATGGAAGTTCAAAACATTATCAAGCGGTAGCAATTCTAAAAACAAAGATCAGGGGTCAAGCGGACATAGTGCTTTTGTCCTTTAATACCGCTATTAACTTCAAGGCAATCATTAATAGACTGGACTTTACATACGCAGACAAAAGTCCAGTTTACCTAATAGAGCAGGAGATGTCAACCCTTCGACAAGGAAATATGACACTCTTGCAATATTATGACGAAGTAGAGAAAAAACTTACCCTCCTCACTAATAAGACAATTATGTCCTATAATAGCACTCTTGCAGCGTCCATCAATGAAAAATACAGAATGGGCGCATTGCGCATCTTTGTGTCAGGCACAAAAAAGACCCTCAGTGACGTGCTTTGCAGCAAGTCCAAATGATTTACCCTCTGCCTTATCATTAGCCCAAGGCTTTAAAGGATGAACAGAGACAGCAGTACAGAGACAGAAACCCAGCAAGGGAGGTACAACTAAACAATATTCCCCAGCCTAAGAATCCATTCTATAGCAGACAACGGGGGCCGAACAATGAAGGCCCACAAGGGCAAGAGCCTGTGCAACCCATGGAAGTTGACCAGTCGCTACGCATCCAACAAAATCCAGTTTTTAATAACTCGAATATTCATAAAAATCCAATAAAGTACCAAGGTAATCAGGGTCAGGCAGGTAAACGAGAAAGTAGTGGTTCTGCTAGGTTTACCGGCCCCAAGCACCAAAGGATCAACCATGTTTCACATGGAAATCCCACACCCGGAGAGGGGGGATTTGAATATCGGTGTGAAGCGGAGACAGTAGTAGCAAACATAGGTGATGAAATAGTACAATGTGATCAGTTGAATTTTTTAGGTACGACTCCCTGTTTCCGTTCATAGAAAGGACGTTTGCAGGGAAAACTATCAGATTACTATTAGACACAGGGGCTTCTAAAAATTATATAAAGCCTGTTAGCGAGCTGAAACATATCGTTCCTGTAAATAAACCGTTCTTTGTGAGATCAATTCATGGTGTTAAGAGTGTGAATTGAAAGTGTTTTGTGCATCTTTTTGGCACAGGTACGACATTTTTCATACTTCCAGATCTTTCGACTTTTGATGGAATAGGTGGCCTTGACTAACGCAGATAGGTGCCACGCTGGACTTTAAAAACAAAAAATTAAAGACCAACGTAGGATCAGAGGAAATTAGGTTTCACAAGTGTGAAAATTTAAACTTTGCACAAACAAAAGATGTTGAAGTACCACAACTGGTAGATAGCAAATTCAGAACGATGATGAGGAGTTGGTCGCGAGTCTTTGCAGACCCTAATGAGGCCCTCCCATTCAACACAAATATTATAGCGACCATTCGTACTGAAAACGAGGAGCCAATATATTCAAGACTATACCCCTATCCGATGGGTGTAGCAGAATTCGTAAATAAGTGACCTACTTAAGGATGGTATAATTAGACTATCAAGATCGCCCTATAACAATCCCGTATAGGTCGTAGACAAGAAAGCCACGGATGAGCTAGGCAATAGGAAAAAACGTTTGGTTCTAGATTTCAGAAAACTTAATGAGAAGACGGTAGATGATAAGAACCCAATCTCAAATATAACAGTCATCTGTCAAATTTGAATAAAGCCAAATATTTCACCACCCTTGACCTAAAATCTGGTTTCCATCAGATACTGCTTGCTGAAAAAGACAGAGAAAAAACAGCGTTTTCAGTAGCTAATGGGAAATATGAGTTTTGTAGACTCCCCTTTGGCATGAAGAATACTCCAAGCATTTTTCAAAGGGCAATTGATGACATTCTCAGGGAACAAATTGGTAAATCGTGCTTTGTCTACGTCGACGATGTACTTATATTCTCTGAAAATGAGCATGATCACATTAACCACATTTCATGGATCTTTAAACAGCTCTATGACGCTAATATGAGGGTATCATTTGAAAAATCGAAACAGGAGGTGGAATATTTAGGTTTTGTCGTATCTCGAAACGGTTCTAAAACTAGTCCTGATAAGGTGAATACGATCAAAAATTATGCAAAATCAACTACTTTGTTCAATGTCAGGTCCTTTTTGGGTCTTGCAAGCTATTATCGTTGCTTTATTAAAGATTTCGCAACGGTAGTAAAGCCCTTAACAGATATTTTAAAAGGAGATAACGGGAAGATTAGCGCTACTAAATCAAAAAAAGTCGCGGTCAAGCTAAACCCAGAACAACTTCACGCCTTCAACAAACTCAGGGAAATCCTTGCATCCGAGGACGTACTACTGCTCTACTCAGACTATAAAAAGCCTTTCAGTCTAACGACCGATGCTCTCGGCATAGGAGCAGTCTTGTCACAAGACAGAAAACCCATTACGATGATCTCAAGGGCACTGAAGGGGAGAGAGTTGAATTTTGCAATAAATGAGAGAGAATTGCTAGCAATAGTATGGGCTTTAAAGAATCTTAGAAACTACCTTTATGGGGTTAAACATTTAAACATTTACACAGACCACCAACCACTTACGTTTGCGGTTTCAGAACGAAACCCAATCGCAAAAGTAAAGCGTCGGAAGGCTTTCATCGACAAGCACAACGCTCAAATATTTTATAAACCTGGCAAGGAAAATTTTGTCGCTGATGCACTGTTATGACATGATGACGTTGCTCACTACCCAACAGAATTCCTAAATTCTCTAAACTCTCCGGGACTACCACCACATAAATTAAATCTTAAAATTGGTACACCTATTATACTTTTAGGTAACCTTAAGCCACCCAGTTTATGCAATGGTACAAGACTGTGAACCGCGCGTTGCTTCCCAATATTATATTATAGAAGCGACTATTTTAACAGGTCCAGCAACAGGCGAAACTACGTTGATCCCCAGGATACCAATGGTACCAACCGATTTACCTTTAAGTTTTCAGAGAGTACAGTTTCCAATCAAAACATGTTTCGCTCTTACTAATAATAAGTCTCCGTAACGAATTGTTTTCTCATGGTCAGTTATACGTTGCCCTGTCACGAATTGGGACATCACAGAATCCAAGTTTCCTTATCCCTGACCATGGGAATAAAACACGAAATTTTTTTTTTACGAAAGTTTTCAATAACGAACTTTTTTAATCTATGTTGCTCGGCTTACAATTATTTTTTCATAGTAGATTAAATTTACAAAAAATGAATTATTCTTAAGGTTTTACAATACAACACAAAATAAATAGCAAATCGAAGTCGTATTTTTTATTAAATAACATGTTTTTTTCTGAGCGAGGGCGTAGCAACGCACGCCAAGACAGCTAGTTATTTTATAAAAAGGAAATGTAAGAATCATTTTGATTTACATAAAATTATATTTTTATATAATAAAGACATTTAACTGGCATGTTATTTGTAATAGTCAGTTATTTTCTTTTGCACCGCGTTTTTGGCATTCAATTTAAAAAATGTTTCTTCCATTATATTTAGGTATCTTAAAAATTCTTCACATTTGTGCTCATCAATAGATAATGCCTCTAAAGTTTTAATGGCGCAGAAGCCTTCATTAAAAGTTTGAATTTCAGCTTCGGAATCATCGTTCCACATTCAGAATCATCTTCATTTTCAGTACTTTTGGCTACGCTAGAGAGAATTTCCTCATCCGTCTGGGTCCCAAAACAAGCAAGACTTGAATCCAGATTATCGAAATCATCCCAATTAAACCCAGCAGCATCATCCAAATCATCCACTTCATCCGTTTCTTCTACTACATGTTCCATATGCGGTATGAATCCAGCCTGAAACAGCGTAAATAAAATGGAAAATTGTCGTTAAATTAAAATTAAAGCTTTAAGAATGGGTAACTTACATGTTTAAAACAATTGCAAATGGTTCTTGATTTTACCAATATTCACGAGCGATTTATGTTGATAAGCGCATCCAAAATGGAAACTTCTTTAATAAATTCATTGATGGTCTTGCCTCTCTCCAAGGGAATAAGTTCTTTTTTTACAAGAATACGCCTGTATTCTACTTTGAAAGAGCGTGTTATCCTTTGATCCAGAGGTTGTAAGATGGCAGTAGTATTTGCTGGTAGATATATATATATATATATGGATATTCTCGCAATTCACTAGCGGGATATGGCAAGTTGCGTTATCAACAAATAGCAATATTTTACTGTTGCCATTCTTCATTAAGAGAGGAAATAATTTTTTGCCATAGTTCTCCCATCATCCAAGCTTTTTTGTTATCAAAATAAGTCAGTAGCACATTTGCGTTTTTGAAACAACGTGGCGATTTTGATTTGTCAATATCAATCGCTTTTATGTACGTGCCTGTGGCGTTGGTTATGAAAAGCAGCTTTAGTCGTACATTTTGGGTCTTTTGACCTTTTGGCGCAGAAAGAACGTTGTATTTGGCATAGCTTTATAAAAAAGACCACTTTCTTCAGCATTAAATACATTCTCTACACTGTACTGGCTCAGTAAATCAGGTAAGATATCACGTGAAAAGTCACATGCTGCTGCATTGTCACTTTCTTTTGATTCGCCATGTACCTTTCCAAATTTAATGTTATGGCGCTTACGCCAGAGCCCAGTTAGCATCCGGATCGTACTCAATATTAAGTCTATAAAAAAAGACTTTTGCTTTGGCAAAAACTGAAGAAACTCCAGCATCTCGTATGTTGTCCTCTTTTTGAATGGTACGATTAATTGTGTATCTATCCACTTTATACTTTTTACACAATATTGCCATTCACTAGAAAAAACATAATGGTCACAAAAAATGCAACCAACAGATGGCGATAATAAACATACAATTTTACAGCCAATACGAGGCACATAAGTTACAAATGCAACTATCCGAATGCTGTTAAAATAAAATCCTACATACAAAACTTCGATTCTTTGCCAGGTTTTACATATTTTATGCACTTATATTCACGATGCAGCTAAAGGCATTATACTGTATTTCATTCTTCTCTCTTTCTCCCCTTGCAAATCAACACGATGCTTGGTACTACACATACCCACACACTCACCTTAGCTTATGACCCTCCCGACGGATTATCTAGCGACAGTTCCGGGGGGACAATAGGACATGGAGCGGAAGTTTTTAGCGTGGTTAAAGCCCCGCACTACGGTTGTAGACCAGTGCTTTTCATCCGATTAAAAAAAAAAAAAAAAAATCTCACTTTGTTCATATGGCTGTTACAAATCTTTCCGTATGTTGTAATTTTACTGGTCGAAAAGTTCAACCAATCTACGCTGGAACTGTGCTAATGTTAGCAAACCGCAATAAATTGCATTGTCAACATCGACAAAGATAATGGAGCACCTTTTCCGAGTTGCCACAACATTTTATAATACAATTTTATTTCGGAAGCTGTTTATTGGTTTGCGGGTTGCTTCAATTGTATTAGTTACCGGTTCTTCGCTTTGACTCGTTTCTATGCTGGCGTTATCCAAGATACTTACGTGTTGTCTTGAGAGTGCATCAGCGACTACGTTCTCTTGTCCAGGTTTATAGATGAGCCTTGCATTGCACTCATCGATGAATGCCTTCCATCTTTTAATTTTTGCATTTGGATTCGTATCGGAAACCGCAAAGGTTAATGGTTGTTGATCGGTAAATACAAACAATGGCCAACAGCTCCCTTTCGTTAGTTGCAAAATCTTCCTCACTACTGGACAGAGTACGAGAAATCAAAGTGCCTTCCTGGGACAAAACGGCACCATTCGCCTGTGAGGATGCGTCTGTAGTTAACTTGAACTTCTTCCTAAAATCTGAATAAGTTAGTGTGACGTTTTCTGAAACTAATATTTGTTTCAGTTTATTAAATGCCAGTACTTGTTGATCTGTTAACTCTATCTTTATCTTCTTCGACTATTGATATAGATGAAGCAAAATTTCCCTGTGTGTTCCCTAAGAACATCATCAATTGTTCTCTGGAAGAAGCCAGGAGCATTCTTCAACCCATAAGGTAACCGACAGAACTCGTATTTACCTCCATAAACAGAAGAAGCCGTCTTCTCCCGGTCCCGTTCATCCAGTTCAATTTGATGAAAGCCCTTCAAATCTAGGGTTGTAAAGAAATTAGAATTCCCCAAGTTCGACAGTAGAACTCCTATGTTTGGGATAGGGTATGAGTCCTCAATAGTCTTTTCATTCAGTTTCCTGAAATCTATAACGAGTCTCTTTTGCTTAGCCCCATTCTCATCGACACCCTTTTTGTCAACCACCCAGATAGAATTATTGTAAGGCGACCTTGATGGTCGGATAATGCCATTAGCAAGTAAGTCTTCCACCTCTGTCCTAACGAAATCCGCCACCCCTAATGGGTACGGATAAAATTTGGCATAAACTGGCTCTTCATCCTTTGTGCGTATTGTAGCAACCACCTTCGTATTGTAGGGCAAAGCTTCATTTGAGTCTGCAAAAACACGGGACACTCTGTTAATTATTTCAGAAAAAGTTGCTTTAGCATTACTCGGTACCGTCTCGGCTTGTAGGTGAAGATAACTCACATCTTGACCCTCAAGAAACTGAATGTGCTCTTCTCCAGAATCATTATCTATTACTTTGTCTTTTAAGTCAATGGTAGCGTGGACTTAATTTAAAAAATCCAGTTCAATAATGCCATCGAAGTATGTCAAATTTGGTAAAATGAAGAAAACGGTTGTCACGCCCAATAAGTTAACCTTGCATTTTTTTGCTATCTCAGTAACCCCGTGAATGGATTTAACCGGGAAGCTGTTATCGACTGGTCTTACTCCTCTCAATGCTGTCAAGGGCTTAATGTAATTTTACATTAAAAATGTATGTCCTGACACTCAACAACATCCAATGCATCCTCAGCCCGAGGTTAGTATTCCAGATCTTCTAAGGGTTCCTCTATCAAGTCTTCTTGTCCTTGCTATAAATGATTTACACGATGATACTTAAATCCAAGTTGCCTGATAGTATCATTCATTCTCCCTTTGCTGACTTTCCCGTCCTGTGCCTAGACGGAACTGACCTGGGTTTCGCCAGGATTGGTTCCCGTCACCATTCTGACACAACTGTCCCGGACATCGCCAGGATTTGTCTCCACCATGATACTGATGAAGCTGTCCACTGCTTGATGATTGCTTAGATACATTTCCTGGTCTCTGTGTAACATATTATGTATTTTTATGCTTGTCGATTGAAGATGGATGAGCAATTTTCTTTCTACCTACCTCCATCGCCCTATTTGCGTAGCTAGTCGCAAATACATACCTTTCAGGGTTTGCGTTTACCTCTTGTGCCAAAGCAAGAGCAGTTGGTAAGTATCCGGCCTTGAAGCAAACAATATGTTGCACAAAGGTTTCCTTAGTCCCGAAATAAAAATTCTCAAAGCGTCAGCCCTGTACTTCTCGCTAATAACCCCGGTGACGGTTGGTTCATAGGACATTTTTGTTTTATTTATCAGCAGGGTAAGCTTCTTCTCTACTTCGCCAAAGAACTCCAAAAAATGAAAATTGCCATGCTTAAGAGTGGAGAGCTCCTGTTCGATCAAATATATTGGTCGTTTATCGGCATAAGAAAAATCTAATCGAGCTATGATAGCCTCGAAATTCAAGACTGTATTAAAAGAGGAAAGAATTTCATTTGCATTTCCCCGAATCTTATTTCTAGTGATAAGGCCTGGTAATGTCTACAGCTGTGCGACCTTACGCCATGATACATACGTTCCAGATTCACCAGAAAATTCGGGCAGAGACTTTACTACATCAAGCTACTCGTCACATGACCTGCTACCTGGCAAGATTTTTATTTTTCATACTTTACCACAGACTAACTGTCAGACTGGCCACCGCTGTTCTAATCTTTTCTAATTCCTTTTCAGATTCCGTCCTTTGCTGCCGCAATGCAGCACCTACAGCAGCCTGCACGATCGCAGACACCGAATCGCTCATTTCCGTGTCCTGCTTACTCTCTTGTACTTTAAAGTTCTCAGGTTTTGGTATCAGATACCTGAATCCAACACCACTAATTTTATTTTTTTTTGTCGCACAGCGTTATTATTATAAAACTTTCTTCCCGCCAATTATAACAATTTGCATGACAACTCTACTGTGCATTAATTATATGGTTTTCTGTATTTCTCGTTTACATTACAGATTTTTGCAACAAATGAGATTACTAAATAAAACCAAATAAATATAAAATGCCTGTGGCTTGCTTACATTAGTACATTGATTTCTTACGGAGAAATGAATTGATAGAAGAAAAAATACAATGGAAATGCCGTTTGCTTGCTTCGTTTCTTCTTCTTTTTCAACTTGGCGCTCACATTCCGATTTTACTGTTGGCAACATGCCAACTTGATAGAAATTTTTAATTCATTTCTACTTAAAATGAATAGTAAATACGTGATTAATGAACATTTTAAACATAACAGCGTTGTTATTAGTTTTATTACTTTAATATACAACACAATTTATTGATCTATTCGATAAAACAGAAGCTCCGAATAATTGAACATTACATTTAAAACAAGCTGGCATCCCTTTGCTCGCTTGGTTTTGCTGACTGTGGAGGCTTACAAGATATTTCGTAGGATGTTGAGTTAATAGTTTTAACAAATTAAATGTTTTTAAAAAAATTATGCAATCTACTATCAAAAAGTATAATCTATCCATTATTAGCAATGATGATCTTTAGGTGAAAATAACCAATTATCCAAACCAAATACAGGAGGAATCAAATACTCCAAAAAGAGTTTTCAGTGGAACTTAAAATCGGAAATCTGGTGGAATTGAGGAGGAAGAGTTTTCTGTGGCACCCCCGATTGGCCTGTTTTTATTATATTAATAAGTAGGCTTTCTTGGCTTGCCGGTCCTAAAACATTTTCAGCAATACAGCTCGCTTCTGTTCTGTTACAATCTTCGAATCAAAAAACATGGCTGTTTTTAATTTGTGTCTTAAATCTTGGCTGTTGTAACTATGATTATGTTTGATACCATGGAAAGTTGAAGTAACTTCAATAGCAGCAACTAAGACCACGCCTTTACTAATTTTGGACAAAAAATAATACCTCTGCTTCCTTCGGCATTCTTAATAAATCTATATATATAAAATTGAACGTATGTATGTATGTATGCCGCTTATGGACTCCGAAACTTCTGCATCGATTTTGAATAAAGTTTAAGGGCATCTCTAGCACAGTCTTGGGAGTGTTTCAGTAAAATTTGGTGCAAATCGAACATGCTGTTGTAGAGAAAACGGTGGATAATAGTTTGCATACAAATCTTAGAGACATATTTTAAATTCAATCAAGTTACCTTTGGTTCTAATTATGTCAATATTAATAATTGATTCGTCTGATTTTTCAAAAGTATTTCATTTGCTGTGTAATGTACTACAATTAAAAAAAGAATAGCATGACGCATTAATATCATATCGAGAGCGTAGCAAAGCACGCCGCGCTTGATAGTGTTTAAATTTGAGAACAAGCTGCATTATGTTTCACAGCCCCAAAACCGTCAAACTTGACAAAAAGTAAATGCTGACATATTCGATAACCACGTACGTTGTTTTAACCATTGGTCATTGAAAGAACATGAAAGTCAATTTGTTTAACGTGAACACCAGATACTTAATATCACGGTGCCGAGCATGGGGATCGAAAAACTTCAATCAACGTCCCCAGGGATATATATCCTCAGGTACCAATCTCAAGCCATACTTATATTGGTAGTATGATTAATTTTTTGGTTAGGAACAAGGCTTATCTAAGCCTCTGCTGCTCTGTGGGTCACAGCACCCGGTTGTATAAAGCAACTCCACGTTGAGTTCACACTCTACTCGCATTTGGGTACAATCGCAGCCATCACGATACATCCATAAAGGGGCCGTCTTCGCTGGCCAGGACGGAACAAGTTCCGTGGGCTCCTGACCACCCGTGGTACTAGAAAAAAAGCCTATGGTCAGACTTCGTACCCGAGGTACTACCAAAATGAACCCCAATACTACTTATACTAGTAGAGTTCCTTGAAGCTCAGAGACTCGTGCCCCCAGACATGAGTAATCTCATCCCATACGGATCCCTCAGGTTACAAGCGGACGACGTCTCAAAAATACTGTACCTGTAAACTAATTCAGTCTCCTAACACTATCTCTACTGACTTTAATCGTAATCACCATTTACACTCAAAATTCCGAACGCATTCAAATCCCTCAAATCATCATACAGAGGACATACACAAAGTACATACTGCCACGTTTCCTCGATCGCGCCACAAGGGCATTCAGGACTGTCACTCAGGCCTCGTAAATGCAAAAACCATAAATGGGAACCATACCAGTCAACAGGAATCCAAACCAGACGTAGAAACCAAATGCCGGTCGACTGCCAACAAATGCTACATCCTGAATGAACCTGTATGTTGCCCGCCCATTCACACCATTGTCCCAACTCATTTGGCAGTCAGTCAGAACTTGCTCACTCAACAATCTCTTACTCTCGTTTCGACCTAAGCTCTCCACATCTAAACTATGCAACCAATCATCCTGTAGCAACGGTAATCCTCTCTTGATTTTGAAGCCAATGCCCTTACGCCTTACCTCCAAATCAAGAGGGACCACACTAAGCAACACCTGCAAAGCCTCGGTAGAGTAAGTGCGATACACAGGCACACAACCCAATATCATAACCTTCTGGCATGATAAAACTTTCTTGCCTGCAGCAGAACATACCCCTTTGTACAATACAGAATTGTTGCACAAGCAACAAATAGACCCCCAAAAATGACACGAGGAGCTCTACTGAGACCCCAATACCTCCGCAAAATACGGCGCACTTTCCCAACCATACTGAACGGCCGGTCTCTAAGACGAGCAATGTGAGGAATGAAATTTAACCTCAGTAACATTCCGTAGGCTGCCAGTATTCAGTCTGACAACATGATGACCACTATATGAAAATCTTCCCTTGAGCAACATTGCCACTGTCTTATCCATTGCAACAATCCACAATCACTAAATTTCACCAACACACAATCCCAGCTCAGATAGTCGAACGCATCCATAAAATCGACAAACACATCTAGGACATACTTGAAAGTACTTGTCTGAACACAATCAGACACATAGTTCTAAGCATTCTCAAAGCATTTTCTTTTCCTTAACCCAAACAGCAAATCAAACATTTGCTCATTGACTCTCTCCTGAAGCCTTACTACCAGAACTCTTTCCAGCACCTTACCAAGGACCGGCAAGAGACTGATGCCCCGAAAAGAACGAGGATCACTCCTTATTCTATCGGGCGACTTCAGAAGCACAATTACCTTAGCACACTTCCATTCCCTCAGACACACACTTCCCATAAAGCGCATTCATGTAGTCTGGAATGGCCTTCCAGATGCTTTTGCACATTTCTCCAGTCATTCCATCCAAAACAGGTAACTTCCTCGACTTTAACATCGAGAAGGCCACCTCCTGTAGCGGATGGACTTTCCACCTTAGGCAGAGTATCGCCCCGATCGGCCCGAGGGAAAAATGCACACAACAAAGTATATATACCATCTTCCCATGCCATGAACTGATTGTATCTGACATACCCTACATATCCTATAAACAGGGATCATGCTTATTGCGCTGTAGAAAAGCCCTCCATTCATTTTCTTTCATACTTATAAGCATAAGCTTATACTCTTTCAACTCGCAACTATACACACTTCTGAGCTGGTCTACATTCACTGCAATAGCGGTCCTGGCACTCTAAAACCTCTTACGAAGACCCCGAACCAGTCTCCGCCTCCTACTCAGCTCATTCGTCCACCATTTCACTCTTTCATGATTACGTTTACGGTTTGCAATACGTATAGACGAAATGTATCTATATTCACCAGTGTTGCCAATTTGACATATTTTATGCTAGATTTGGCATATTTTTTTGTTGTTTAGCATATTGATTTGTTGCTAAGCATATGTTGATTAATAATTATTTAAAATTAAACGATGTTTTATTTGACAGTGAAAAATGTTACCATAATTTTTAGCAATATTATAAAACAATTAGCATAATTTTGGCTAATTAACAGCAGTTTACCACATTTTATACAGGTTTCGTTGGCAACGCTGATATTCACCACAAAGCCGGAGGCCATGGAACGCAAAATAAATCCAAATCTGCGAATGAGGTTTTCATTTAAACCGGTTATTTGGGAAGACAATTGGTAATTTTCAAAAAATCTTCTTGAGGTATTGCCACTATTCGTATTTCCTGATTGGTGGAATCTCCACCAATAAAGCCAATTCAAACTTATTTTGGATATCTGCCTTTCATCGAGTAAGTTCTAGTCAATTCCACGAATCTGCCATTTTTTTTTGACTGGAAGTCGATATGAAATGTGTATAATACACTCGAAACACCGAATCCGGATCAGATTCGACAACAACCACAAAGGGTTGCTATTGTAGAATGTAATCCGGATCAATAGTCACATCAAGAATTGGTTGCCTTGATTTGACAATTAATAATGGTCAGTCACTACGTCGGCAAAGCCGACCCCACAGACTCCTAGCTTTCACACATTGCCTCGCTTGCCTTATTGACCAGCATACATTCGACTGAAAAAAACGTCATGAGACTTAACACTTGTATACAATTTTACCTATGCCAACACAATTTTACGAAAATTACGCCTTTGTTTTTAATATTTCTCGTGATTCAAAAGTCGTAGCGCCAAGTTATTTATATATTCTGAAATTTTGTTATGGTGCGCTTATGTCAACAAGGGAGGAGGGGCGTTCAAAAAAGGTGACTAAAATTGAAAACTAACTTTTCTTTTGTAAGCGTATTGCTTGAGAACGGATTGTCCTATTGGACTGATTTAATTCAAACCGTACGTGTGTGTGGAGCGCTATAAATTTTTTCTGTCTGTCTGCTCTGTTAACAAAAGTATTTGTATTATTTGATAGATTATCTTTAGTAAATGAGATGTACGTATATTTGGCTGTCTTCGCTATGTTGGTTTATTTGTTAATGGTTTTTTTATTATTTTTGTTGTAGCAATCTTTAGATAATGGTTTTTATTATTTTAAATACGTAGCAATCTGTCTGGTATCAATCAGAATTCACTTAACCTCTAATCATTCACGTGTCTACTCAAATCATTTTTCAATTCACAAAAGTAAAAACTTATTCACAATAGTGTGGTGAGATCCTCTAATTTCGATCGTGGTGAGATTCCTTTTTTGGAGTTGGCACAGTACTCCCCTTCTAGACGAAACCCGTACTGTTGGCAAATGTGATCCTTTGGCCAGAACGGGAAGGTGTCGTTGATACTGGTTGAGGCTCTTGGTTTTCCAGTCCAGTCGACGATGTAAAGGCAGGCTTCAACCTGTCGATGCTGATGTTGGTTTTGCGTCCCTATATGAGAAGTTTGAAAAAGTCTTTTGGTTTTTTCATAATTTCGAAATGTCCATCGTACTGATGGGTCAAGGAAGGTCGGACTGAATCATTGCGGACAAAAACATGAGTAGCCAATTCGAGTTTCGGAGAAATGAATGTCTTTGTAGGAGGGAGGCTGTGTCCGTCGGTCGCAGGTTTTGCATTGATATTACAAAATCTTGTACAGATTTTCTGGTAACTGTCGGTGTTTTAGTTGTAGTGAGAAATTCCCCTGGTAAACTTAACGTGGTACCAAAGACAAGCATCGCTGGTGATGCCTTGATGTCCGGCTTGAAGACGACTCGTAGGCCAAGTAGAATGGTGGGTAAACACTGTGCCCACTTGTTGACGTCGTTGCAAAGAATAGCGGCTTTAAATGAACGATGCCACATCTCAATCAGGCCATTTGATTGCGGGTGAAATTTTGTAGTTCGAAAATGAGTTGCTCGGATGAGGGTCATTAGTTCGGTGAAAACCGAAGACTCGAACTGTCTACCACGATCTGTTGTGATTTATGCTGGGACTCCAAATCGTGAGATCCAATGTGTCACAATGGCTTTTGCAACCGCTTCTGCTGTAATGTCAGGAATTGGTACTGCTTCTGGCCATCGAGTGTAGCGGTCGATCATCGTGAGACAATATCGTTGCCCTTCACACAATGGAAACGGGCCAACGATATCGATATTTATGTGACTAAACCGTGCATCAGGAGGTTCGTATCTCGTTGGTGTAGAGAGTGTGTGGCGGAGAACCTTAGAGCGTTGACAACTTATGCAGCTCTGCACAAAACTAGTAATGTCTCTCTTGATGCCAGGTCAAACAAATCTATCTGTCATTAATTTGGTCGTCATGCGGGCAGCAGGGTGCGCTAGGTTGTATACTGAAGCGGTTATTGTAGCTCGAAACTGCTTTGGAATTTAAGGGTGAACTTTTGGTATTGATGTATCTCACATCAGCTGAGCGTCACTGCCTGGTATTGGAAAAGGCTTTAAACAAAGAGAACAAGGATGCTTACCGTTTTTTGTTAAAAGCGCTTGGAGTTCGTTGTCATCTTGCTGGGCTGCAGCTATTACCATGAAGTCTGTGATAGAACGTCGGCTGCGCCAGGAATATGACGTATGTCGATTGAAAACTGATCGATAAAATCCAAGTAACGAATTTGGCGAGGTGATGCTTTATCTAGCTTTTGACGAAAAGCGTAGATTAAGGGACGGTGGTCCGTGACGATGCAACATCTGCGCCCCTCGGTCATGTAGCGAAAATGGCATACGCCTTGGTATATCGCAGTCAACTCTCGGTCATATGTGCTATAGTTAGCACTAGTTTAGCTTTGGGTTCTGGGTGAACGAGTGATGTTGCATTAGCCAGCTCTTCCTTACACCGTTGAAAAGCGTGTTCGGCTTCCGCGGTCCAAGCAAGTGGCGTGCGATTGTTTTTTTTTGTTACCTGGCGTGATCTCTCGAAGAACTTGTTGGTATGAAACTGCGTTTGGCAAGAACTTGCGATAAAAGTTTAACATATTTAAAAAACTTTTAAGGTCCTTCACCAATGCAGGTTTCGGAAAATTTATGATAATATCTTTTCTCTCTGGTAAGGGCTGGATTCCTTTTGAGTCGACTAAGTGACCTAGAAATTTTAGTTCTCTTTTTGCAAATTCACATTTCCCTAGGTTAATAGTAAGTTTGTTGTCTCGTAAGCGTTGGAAAGCATCTCGTAGGTCTTTGTGGTGTTGTTCAGGCGAGAAAGAAGCAACACAAATGTCGTCAATGTAAGGAAAAACACAATCCAAACCGCGTAGAACTTCGTTGATGAGTCTTTGAAAAGTTTGTGCTGCATTGAATAAACCAAAAGTCATAAATTTTGTATTTTTTTTTATTTTAATTTAATTATGACAAAATACTGTCAACAAAGAATAAAAATACTTAAAATAAAGCCTTACAACTAATTAAGCAAAAAGAATGTAAATCTGTCTCTGACCCGGTGGGGGAAATTTATTTGCTAAATAGCTAGCTATGCCCCTATTCACAGCATGTGTGGTCAGAGACAGATATTAGACACCCCATCCAAAATTGTGCGTCCAGATTCAGTCACGGTGGATGGAGAATCGTAGGTGTTGCAAGACCAGAGCGTTGATAGCGGTGGGCAAAATCTCAGGAGAAAGGATGTGGTAAATTTTGTTATAATAATCACATAATACACGAAATGGATCATGTGAGGCAAATTTAGTTGTGCACCTACCTAGAGAAATAGGAACAAAATTCCTAGTAGTACGACTAGGGACACAGAAACTAAGTTGACTCAAAAGCCTTGGTGAGTCAACAATAATAAGTTTATGAAGAAAGCTTTTTCCTAAAGAAATTCGGCGATTACTCAACGAAGAAAGATCTATAAGAAGAAGCCTGCTTGAGTAAGAAGGCAAACGTACACCAGGGTTCCAATTTAAGCCCCGAAGTGCAAAAGGAAGGAATTGCTTCTGTACCGACTCAATACGGTCTTGATGTACTTTGTATTGAGGGCTCCAGACGCACGAACAGTACTCGAGTACTGGGCGGACTAGAGAGATAAAAAGAAGCTTTGTAACGTAGGGATCGTTAAATTCTTTAGTCCATCTTTTAATAAAACCAAAAATACTTTTAGCTTTATTTGTTGTCAATCGTGTAAGAAAGAAGATGAGGTTTCAGGCGATGAAAAGTCATAAACATGCATTTTGCGCAGTTAAGCTGAAGAAGATTGCATGAACACCATGAATGCAGTGATGTTAGATCATCTTGCAATCTGACTTGCAAAAGGATGTCATTAAATGAGAGGCATAGTTTGACATCATCAGCATACATCAGAACACGAGAGTAATTCAAGGATGAAGGAAGATCGTTTATAAAAAGGTTAAACAGTAATGGGCCAAGATGACTTCCTTGAGGAACACCAGAAGTGACATCAACCGGACAAGAAAGAGTTGATTTGAATAACACTCGCTGCACTCTATTTCTTAAATATGAAGAAATCCAACAAAGAAGATCGCGGGAAACCTAAAAGGTCTAGCTTAAGTAAAAGCAAATCATGATTAACGGAATCAAACGCTTTGCTGAAGTCAGTATAAATAACATCAGTTTGACATTTTTCGTTAAAACCAAGATTTACTAAAGATCTAAATTCAAGCAAGTTAGTAGTTGGTGATCTATTCTTCATAAAACCATGTTGACATGGAGAAATAATAGATTTGCAGTAGTGATAAAGGGTTAGTGTGAGCATTTTTTCAAACAACTTTGGGATTGCAGAAAGGTTGACAATACCTCTATAATTAGATATGTCAGCATTGTTACCTTTTTTATGTAACGGAACAATAAAGGATCCCTTCCAGGTAGCAGGAAAAAATGCGCACTGAAGTGATAAATTGTAAAATTTAAGAAGCGGCTTACACAGAGCTTCCGTACAGTGCCTAAGCAGACATCTAGGTATTTTGTCTGGACCGGGTGAGAAAGTGGGTTTCAAAAGTTTTAAATTTAAAAGAAGACTCTCCTCACTGATTTCAGGAGTTACAATTTGGTTACAATGGGAAGTGGAATATGGATAAAAGTTGCCAACATATGATTTAGAGGAATAAGTAGATTGAAAGAATTTTGTGAACAGGTCTGCAATACCAAATCACTATGGGCTTGTTCGTCAACTAGATACATGGATGAGGGAAATAAAGAAGACTTGCGCTTTGAGCTAACAAAGTTATACAACTGCTTAGGATCACGCGAAAATTGCAATCTATAACGTGAGAGATAGTTCTTATAACAAAGGTTATTTAATGAAAGAAAATTAGCCCGGGCTACACAAAAGTTAGCAAAAGCAATAGAAGAGCCAGTTTTTTATATAGCCTAAACTTTATGATTTTCAGGTTTGAAAGCCTTCTTGTAAACCAAGGTGGTTTATATGAAACTAACGAATCTACAATATACGGGACATTGGCAACGAAAATATTGTAAACCATTGCATAAAAAAAATTAATAACAGTAGACATATCACTACAATTGACTAAAAAAGACCAATCAGTTCCAAGAAAGATTGCATTTGGTTGTGCAAAGTTAACATTGCGAAAACAAAACCGACGTTTGCATCTAGATGTGGGGGCTGAAGCAGGGCAGGTTACAGAATGCAAAATTTCTAATGTTGGATGGTAGGTATCCTCAGGAAGACATAATGGTTGAGATCTTGACACAGAAATTCCAGTAAAGTCATTACTGAACACAAGATCAAGTGATCTATTCAAAAAATTGACTACAGAGTTCATTTGAAACAAGGAGAGGTCAAACATGGTGCCCAAGAAATCATTATGTGCTGAAGGAACTAGATAACCCGATGTACTGGAAAAGGACCATGAAATGAGTGGGAGGTTGAAATCGCCTAGAACGATAAAAGAGTCACGGTCACGAAGAATGTTATTAACTGAGTCAATAGCACTGGCATGACTTAAATAAATTTCCGAAATGGAATTAGGCGGAATATAGGAACATGATATAAAAATAGATTCATGAGGTAAAACTTACTTCACACAAATAAACTCAATGTTGGTTGGAAAATTCAGATCGACAAGTTCCGATCGTAAGTGTGAAGTAACAGCGATGAGCACACCACCACCGCGGCGAATAGGGCGATCGGTTCTATATGTAACGAAATTTGAACAAAAAATTTCATTACAAAGTATATCCGAGTTCAGCCATGTCTCAGAAAACACTATAACGTCAGCTACAAAGGAGAAACTATCCCTATACAAAACGTCAAGTTTACTAAGGAGACCCCTAACATTCTGATAATGAATAAAAAGAGTTTCAGAAGGCAAAATTAGTTTTTTGAGATTGTACTTGGTGAAGATGAACTAGTGGAGGGCACATTAACAAATGGCCGATGATTTTTACGTCGCGGTTTAAATTCATGGACAACGGCGTGCTCAGGCCAAAATTTTGCATCACAAACAATAGGATAAATGCTGTCAGGAACATTTATTTTGAAAGAAGCAATATCACGTGGATTAGAAAAATTGAACTTTTGAATAGATGCCTTTACCTTTACTTTGGCTGCTATATAAGAAACAACATCATCACAGGATGTGTTAGCTGACAATCTGGAAATGAAGACATGTCTCCGTGGAGCAACAACAGTGAGGACAGGAGGGGAATTGGAAACTACAGGTGGAATGACACAAGTTAAGTCGGGTTTTGGAATAACAACAGGTGAAGCATTCTGTACCTGTGGAGGCACTGAGAGTGATGAGGCTGAGGACAAAGATAAGTGATTTGAAGAATGAAGTGGAGATTCAGGAAATGAAAGGGAAGGCACAAAGGGCAATGATAATTGTAGATTAGGAGGGGATTTGGGACTAGTAAAGTATTAGTAGACCGAGGTGAGTTTGAAGGCATGGAAGAATGGTTGGAAGGAGACGTGGAGGGAGGCATAGAAGGTTGCATGGAAGAAGGCATGGAAGAAGGAACTGAGAGTGGATTACTATTGGGGATAGGACAGGGTGAAAGGGAAAGCAAAGGAAGTTCAAAATCATAATTCCCAAGAAGATCAGCTGAATTATCAAAAGCAGAAGACAATTGAGAAGAAAGACTTTTAAGCATTAAGAACTGGTTCCGTACCCGCCGGTACATACCTGAAAAATCTGATTGTCTTTTATAACAATCTGGACAAGACCATCTGGTACCACCACAGGCAGACTTATTTCCATATAGCCTGTCATGGTCTCTTCCGGTCAAGCCAGCACATTTTAAATGAGCAATATTATTGCACATCCAACATGTGACTGTACGATTTTTTTCCGAATCAAAACAGTCCTTAATAACGCATGAACCATTGCAACAGTGCATGATTGAAGAAAAAAAAAAAAAAGTTTAAATTGTAATAAACAGGAAATCAAAAAAATTTTTTTTTCATAAAAATCCCACTGGGGCATAAAAGTGAAAAAGGCGTTGAAATTCCTATTGGGATTTATACCCAAAGAAAAAAAAAATAACGGACAACGTTATGAACAAACAAACAAACAAGTAAATAGGTGATGCTGTTTATGAAAAGTTAAACACACAAACAAACGTGTAACAAAATGCGAGAGGGATATGATAATTATGCAAAAACAATGCAATTGCACTTGATAAGATGCTTAAGAGCAAAGAAAAAAGAGATCAAAAAAAGAGAAAAAGTACAAAAACAAAATACAAGCACCAAATCAAATTTATAATTAATTTTGCAAAATACACTTTTGTACACAACTTAATAAGCAAAACACGGTCAAATGAATATTACCTGATATAAAGTATTATAAATTCAAAAATTAAAAACAATAAAAGATTGAAAAAAGTAAGATAAAACAAATAATATAACAGAGTAACAAAAAGCACGTCACGCTCATAAGAGAGTTGTTCTCTCTTTAGACTCAAATAAGCCGAAAGGTGTAGTAATGGCTGCCTTCGGAATATCATCCTCATGAACAGGATCTTGGTGGAAAGCTTTTTGTAAATCTATCTTTGAAAAAAACACCCTACCATACAAATTTCTCATAAAATCCGGATAGCGGTCTGGTAGTGTTTGTGTGTTTAGGACGTGGTAAACACCGCATGGACGCCAGGTGCCATCACTTTTTTTAACCATGTGTGAAGGGCTCGACCAGTTGCTACTTGAAGGACGACAAATTCCAGCTTTCATTAGAAACTCAAATTCGGCTCGGGCGGCTGCTAATTTCTCCGGTAAAGGCGTCTTGGGCGAGAGTGTACCGGATGCCCTTTAGTCTCAATTCGATCGACAACGATTGCGTTGGTAGCAGTGCCGCACACTGGGCTTCTAGTAATATCTGCGAAATCCGCTAATAAATTGGCAAATGGGCTATTGATGTTGAAAGTTTTTATTGCTGCGGCAGAGAATGGAACTGTAGTTGTAGCTGACGATTTTAGGGAAGTTATGTTGTCTATGAGTTCATTGCGACGCATGTTAACAAGAAGATCGTAATGTCGAATGAAGTCTGCACCAATAATAGGACTCGACACGTCGGCGACCACGAAAGACCAACAGAATTCGCGTCGGAGGCCTAAATCTAGTTTAACACGCTTTTCACCAATGACTTTAATAGGTGTACCATTCGCAGCATAAAGTTGTGTACTAGTCGGACGTAGGTCGAATGTCTTTGAGGTTATTGGCAAAATGGACACGTCTGCACCCGTGTCAACGAGGAATTTTCTATTTGAAATCATGTCACTCACCTGCAAGCGGAAATTTGTACGTTCATTGGCAGAATCTCCGCTAGGACCTGCCACGTCCTTTTGCAGTCAGGACCGATGTTCATTTGATCCTGCCACCGTTGTGTTGGCTGACGAGTTTCTGAACTTGCATGGACTACGGCATCTCTGTGCGTTGCGGCCAAACTTTGAGTGGTACCAGCACATTCCGATTTGGGAGCTCTCATAATTTTGTTGGCGATGTCGGGAGTGCTGACGGGATCTTGAGCAGCTCTGTTTTCGTTCTCGTGAAGGTAGTGTCATCTTGTCTATACGCCTGTTGAGTTCGAAAACTGCTGCTCGCAATTCGGTGAGGCTGTCTGTTTGTGAAACGCTGAACGTGTTGCTATGTGGGCCGACTGCATCCATTACAGAATCTGCGATGTTCACAATTTCTGCGGGTGTTCCAGAAGATGCTGCAACCACTGGCTGAACAACTTCAGGGAGGCGCTTAGTCTATAAGCCTTTTATTGCTGCATCACTTAAAGTAGTCCCTGCCACTCGCTTCATCTCAAAATATAAATCCGATGGTTTTCTATCTCCAAGAGGTAGCTCAGACAATAGTCTATTAAGACGGCGTTGTTCACTGTCTGCAAAATGTTCTATGATTTTGCGTCTAATGTATTCGAAACGGTTGGTGGTCAGCAATGCCGCAATCATATCGCTGAGTTGCGCGATGATGTTTGTGTCCAGCGCTGCTAGTATGGTTGCCTTTTTTTACGGTCGTCTCTCATTCCAGATGCGATGAACCAAAAGTCCATGGAGATGAACTAAGCCTCGATGTTAGTGCTGCTCATTTGTGGTATCGGCAATCTCGCGTGCACCATGTTCACCTCACTATCTTGTGTAATTGTGAGTGTTGAAGGGGTACCGGCAGCACCTATCGCGTCAGCTTTATCGTCAGGCATACTGCTTTGTTCAGCGGGACCACCAATTTGGCTGTCTTCACTATGTTGGTTTATTTATTAATGGTTCTTTAATTATTTTTGTTGTAGCAATCTTTAGATAATAGCTTTTATTTTAAACTTTTTATCTGTCTGGTGTCAATCAGAATTCACTTATATGCAATTTATACCAAAGAACATCACGTTGAAGGGGTTTTTCGTTCACACCGGATATTTTGCATCACGAACAGCTGTTTTTTGTTTTGGTTATACACACACGTGGAACTTGCGAGCACGTTGGTTAAATAAAAACTCAAAGTTTTTGAAAAATACATGATTTAGAACATTTTGCAACATATGCAAATAGTTCTTGCAATTCCCTTTTTCATTCCTGATACTTATTTTATTAAATTCTTTTAAAAAAATTGACAATTTATGGTTTACTTAGCAATGTTTTGTGCCATCAGCTGTTGTTTTTGATGCCACAGGCGGAAAAACACAAAAAAAACTTGGAAGCACTAGAAAAAACTTGGCGACACTGTCAGAAAATGTCTAGAGTGACCATTATTAATTTTCATATCAAGGCACATCAGTTCTTGATGTGACTATTGATCCCCATCACATTATACAACAACAACCGCTAAATGACGTCATTTTCCTTGTGGTTTTTGTCGAATCTGATACGTATCAGTAGGCACATCAATGTTGATGCTTTGGTGTAAATTGCATATTAACCTCTAATCATTTACACGTGTCTACTCAAATCATTTTTCAATTCACAATAGTAAAAACTTATTCACAATATTAAGAAACTTATTCACATTAGTTTGGTGAGATCCACTAATTTGGAGTTGCTACATATACTTGTATACAATACATTGTATGGAACAAAGACCATGAAATAAACAAGACAGCACAAGTCGCTCACATAGAGCGATCATCTTTTCTCTTCTTATTTCAAATTTTCCAATACCCAACAACAAATTCTGTGTAATTTCAAAGTTAAAATCAATCAATCAAAATACAACAACAACACACCCGCAATTACTACATTTGCATTTTCGCTCTTCTCTTCAATCATATGTGCTCATCAGGGAAAAAATTACTTCTTTCTAAGCGCATTGCTTGAAACGGCTTGCTCTATTTGACTGATTTTGTTGTGTTTGTTATAAGCCAATTAGAAGAATATGTAAAAATATTTTGGGAAAATCCACCGGAAAGGTGTGAAATTTTGACTTTTCATATTTAAATCAGACCGGGACCAGTCTAGATGTAACCTTCGCGTTCAAATTTTGGAATGTGAAGGCACAAATACACATTCCATCACTATCGGATTGCATACAACAAACAAATATACAATATTTCTTACCGCACAACATATGTATACATTATACCAGTTTCGTTGTATACACAAATATTGTGTATACATGTAAGAATGTTTATTTAATAAGTTTAATAATGTAAAATAATATGAAATAATATAGTTGACCAAATTTAACACTGTGTCTTTCTTCACTGCCTTCTGCTGATTGCATCCTAACATGGCGTCTTCATCTCTCCTTCTCTTGTTGGCCGCCTTGCCAACCTTCTGTTATTCATCGATATCACCGATGATCGATATCGCAGGCGAACCGATACCGCTCGACGATCGCCAGAACCCCATCACTTCTTACATTCGGCCATCCTGCTCATCATCTGTCTCAGATGATAATTCGTCATTATTTTCGATGTATCGCCACAGCTTCATGTTGTCTACGTTGGTAGATGTCAGTTGCGGCCCCTTGCAATAGGCAACTTTTTCGACATCATATCTGCCATTAGGTTTAATTTTGACGACTTTATATGGCCCAATATACTTGTTAGCCAACTTATGGCCAGCCACAAACTGCGTCTAAGTACACGCGATAAAGTTATCGCGACCAGATCTCCGCTAACATACCCATGACCGCCTTTTCGCTTGCTATCATAGTTTCGGTTATATGATTCTTGCGCCTTCTGGATTTGATTTTTAGCTGCCTCTCTCATCCGTTGACGTTCTTCATTCATGGATAGCATCATCTCTTCTTGAAGTAATTCGGACAGATCGACTTGATGTCCACTTCTCATTTTGACACCAAATATGATTTCAAATGGCGTAAATTTTGTTGATGAATGTGTGTGTGCGTTAATTGCTTTTTGCATCTGCCCAGTATACTTGTACCATTTAGATGGTTCAGCTTCAGATAACTTTGCCAATACAGACAAAATGACACGGTTAACTCGTTCGATTTGTCCGTTTCCTCTTGGCACCCCTGTCGTTGTCTGTATATGATCGATGCGGTTTTATGTACAGAATGCCTTGAACAGATTCGACGTGAACAGAGGTGCACTCTGTCACTTATTATTAGTTGTGGACACCCAAAGATGTTTACCCAGTCGGTCATGTGTTTCACTGCTTCTTGCGCGTCTACTGACATCGTAGTATAAAGCCACGTAAACTTAAAAAACCGTCTACAACTGCAAACACGTACTTATAGCTCTTTGATGTTGCGTCTAACGGCCACAAGTGGTCTATATGGATCGTGCTCAGCATTTGTCAATGCAATGTAGATAGTCTTCTTTCTTCCCCAACTTTCGATTGTGTATTATACACTCTACGCAATTGGTAATGTGTTGACTCACTTTTTTTTCCAAATGGGGAATAAAATAATCTTGTTGAATGTTATGCATGGTTTTTCGTGTACCCATGTGGCCAAATCTGTGTGCACTGGTTATTATCTCCTTTTCCATGCTCTTGGGTATTACCAACAAGTCTTCTCCGTTCATCTGCTTGTAAATTAGTTTATTTTTAATTTTAAAATTTTCATACTCACGCTCTTTGAGAATTTCCGCTACTGCTTTTAAGTGTTCGTCGTTTTGCTGCGCTTTCAATAATCTTGCCGGCACCTCTGTTGTTACGATCATAACTGGAAATCCACTGTGCTTCATTCTGTTGCCTGCGCGATGCTCTATGTTAAAATTGAAATCTTGTAAGTACATAAGCCACTGCACGATTTCACGTGGTACGTCTTTCTTCGTAGATGTTTGTTTAAATGCTGCGCAGTCGGTGATTATGTCAAACGTTATACCCAACATGAAATGCCGCAACTTCTTTGTAGCTAGGTACGCTGCTTTTACTTCAAGTGTTTAGCTATGTAGTTTTTCCTCTTGAACTGACGTCTTCTTACTCCAGAAGCAAACAGGATGCCACTTTCTCTCATAGAGTTGCAATAATGTAGCTCCGAAACCAAACTTTGACGCGTCTACGTGCAATTGCGTTTTAGCATTGCATCTTTAATCAGCGCTGCTTTTAATTCATTTACTGCTTGCTACTGTTCTTCCCCAAACAAAAATTTCTCGTCTTTTTTCAACAGTTGTGTCAACGGTCTTGCTATTAGAGCATAATCTTTAACAAATTTGCGGAAGTAGCCCGTTAATCCAAGAAACGCTTGTATGCCTCTTATATTTTTTGGCGTCGGATAATTTTGAACAGCTATTACCTTTTCATGTCCTAGCCAAACTTGTACGTCTTGAATCGTGTGCCCCACAAATTTTTTTTTTTTTTTTTAAGAAATTGGCATTTTGTCCACTTTATTTCCAAGCCAAAGCACTGAGCTTGTTGTAAAACTGTTCGCACGTTTGATAGACAATCTTCAGCAGTTTTCCCAAAGACAACTATATCGTCAACGTATTGCTCCCTTGCACCTTCGTTTATCAGCTTTCGAAAAATGTAATTGAGATAGCGTACAAACACAGCAGGGGAATTACAAAAGCTCTGTTGATCTCGAAAAATCCCTCGTTTGTAAAAAAGCTGTAAATTTCTTACTTTCTTCTTCGATCGCTACATGGAAAAAACCATTCTTAACATCCATGACTGTAAAGAATTTTGAGCTCTGCATTTTAAGTAAGACATCTTCTATTATCGGTACCGGAAAACGATCTTTGAGCACCATCGAATTCAACTTACGGTAGTCAACGCATACTCTATATGTGCCGTCTTTTTTCTTTGCGAGAACAACTTTGCTTGCAACATATGCGTTTGACTCCCGAATGATGCCTTGCTGTAACCATTCTTCTACTTGGTTTTTAACTACTGTACGTTCTATTAATGATAATCGACTTGGACCTTCACGAAAAGATATGTTATCAACGCTTGGTAAAATTTTTGGTTGAATAGGACATTCGACCTGCACATTTGCTGGATTGTATTCTTGAATCATTTGTTCTACTTTTGCTTTATACTGTGGCAAGACGTCTACTTCAACATCAGTAGTAACAACGTTGTAAACGTTCTTAAAATTTGTTTCTTCAGATTGCATGGAAATATCATCAGATTCAAGAAATAAATAGCCTTTCGCGTTGAGTGGTAAAGTAAATTTTTTTATAAAATCATATCCCATTACTGCGTCGAACTTCAACTTATCATCGGCAACGACTAACATTGTGTGATCTTTACTTAAATTGTCAATTTTAATAGTTACATCAAATGCGCCCTTTACTGGTGTAACAGTATTACCTAACCCATAAAACTTCACAAAAGTTTTCTTCAGTGTATGCTGCCTAAACATTTGCTTGTACAAACTCTCTTTTATTAGCGAAACGTCCGCTTCTGTATCAACCTGTTTGGTTCAACAATTCTGTCGTTGATTTCCATTTGCTTTGTTCTTTTGTTGTTGACATTAATTACGCTTACATTCTGATTTGAACATTGCTTTGCTATGTGCCCACTACCATTACATTTAAAGCATTTCGTTTCTTCTTTACACTCTTTACACGCCCTCTCTCTTTCCTTCCTTTTGCATACCTTTCTCAAAATGCTTACTTGTTGTCGTCTTTGCTTTATCACCGTCGTCCGACTTCATGGCACCAACATCATTTGTTCTTTTGTTGTTCATGCTCTCAATTACTTCGTAGCGCTCTCTCAATTCATTGAATGTTGTTGCTTTCAGGAGAGGGTATTTTAATTCATTACGCATCTTTAATCCATCTACAATATAGCGAATGACCACGGCGTCCTCAACATCACCCAGAGCAGCTACTTTTCTCATTAGTAGCACGTACTCATGAAAACTTTCTGGATCGCGTTTCTTTCTTGCCATCAATTGTTGATGCAACTCGGCACTGTTTAGCCTTCGATCAAATTCCGCGATTAGTGCTTCACTTAATGACTCATAGTTAGTAACAGTCACCGTCTCCAAAAATAGTTTTGCCGTTGCAGCCATTTTATTCCGTGCATTTACATATTTTTGCTTCGCGAAATTGTCAATCCATTTTCTAACTGGAATAGAATTTCCATCAAATTCAGGAACTACCTTTGCAAAACTTTCCACTGAAATGTTGTTTTTTACCACACTTTCTTGTTGTAATTTGAGCGTAAACAATTGGATAAGCTTTTTCATTTCGTTTTTTTCTTCCATTTTTGTGAATGTTTCGTTTTGTACGTTTTCTTCTGTGATTTCTTTTCTTATAATCACCTCTTCACATTCGCTCTCTTCCACATTCACTCTCAAGTCACTGTCTTGCTTATGTGCAATATTCTGCTCTTCACTCTTGTCGTGGCTTTGTTTGTTCTTCTTTGCTGAGCGAGTGATCATTATTCTATTTTTTCAAATTCTTTTTGCGACAGACTTCTTTCTTTTTGTACATTGAAGTACGAGGAGTTGATCTTGTAGTACTTACAGCTTTTAACAACTTTCATATAACTTGACAACGTTCGTTCAACTGCTGACACTTTACAACTTTAGTGTAACTGCTGATATTTAACAACTTCAACAACGTTCGTACAACTGCTGACACTTGACAACTTTAGTGCAACTACTGACGCCATCCACTTTACAACTTTTGTTTCGCCCCGTGCAGACCATCGGCTTTAACGCGAGCCACCTTTATTTTATTGATTTTATTGACTTTAGTCTTTGGCTTTTTTAGTTAGTTCGACGGTTAAGCCCCCAAATGTAAGAATGTTTATTTAATAAGTTTAATAATGTAAAATAATATGAAATAATATAGTTGACCAAATTTAACACTGTGTCTTTCTTCACTGCCTTCTGCTGATTGCCTTCTAACATGGCGTCATCATATCTCCTTCTCTTGTTGGCCGCCTTGCCAACCTTCTGTTATTCATCGATATTACCGATGATCGATATCGCAGGCCAACCGATACCGCTCGACGATCGCCAGAACCCCATCACTTCCTACATACATACATGAATTACAATTTTTGTTGGCAATGTGAACGACAGTTAAAAAAAAAACTATCGATACTATCGATGGTACTATCGATGGTACCTCTACTGTAGGCATGATGAAAGAAAGAGTTGTTATTGCTTTGTACTAGTGGTGAGCTAAACAGTGATTTCACAATCACAGTGAGAACTCTTTTATAATCACAGTGGTTCTAAACTGTGATTGAGTTACAGTTTAGATTCAGTTCAGCTAAATATGATTTGCAACAGTGATCCACTCACAGTTTAGAATCACTAATAAAAGAACATGTTAAAAATCCCTAAAATGTAATCATAATTTTTATATGAATAATTTTTATATAAATCTGGCTAATAAGCAAAGCAACAAATTTGTTTAAAATGAAAGAAAAAAATTAAAGGAATGCGTTAAAGATATTTAATGTTATACTTATTTTAAAGAACTTTTTTTATTTACTTATTTATTTTAATATTACTTATAATACACTTACATACTAAATAATATTATAACTAAATCTTATATATATAAAAGAAAGTCGTGTGTGTTACACCATTTATAACTCAATAAAATTTTGCATAGAAACCCCAGAGGCCTAATTTCGTCTATCGACTAGTCTTTGTCAAATTAGAGAATTATGTCGTTCGTGAGCAAGTTCGTTTTGGTTCATTGTACTCTATTTTTTGTTATCATTTATTTATTTACCTTTGTGGAAAAATTAAATTTTTGTTAGTGATTTTGAAGAAACTTTTCTAAAACATGTATAGACCCATAAAGGTTATTTTATTGGGAAAGAGTAGAAATATTAACGTCATATTTTTACACTGCAGAAGATGGTCATTATCCAATTTTTTTCAATAAAAACTCAAAATTTGAAAATTGTACTAAATTATTATTATTAGTAATAATATACTCAAACATACACCAAACTTGTCAAAAATTACACTGTGTCACAGCGAAAAAAAACTTCTTATCAGACCTAGTGGAGGTTATAGGTCATAAAAAACTAAAAAAGAATGGTATATATTAAATCTCTGATACACCCTCAAAATCTTGTTTTAGAGCCCAAAAACCGTTTTTAAGAGGTTCCTGTACATATTACCTTATAACTTGGACATTTTTTATCGGATTTCAAATTTTTATTTTGTATTTAGAAGCTGAAATGTAGCCCTTTACAACTATGTAAAGTTGCAAAATAAGATAAGGGGCACAAATTAGACTTAAAGTTGCAAAATCGATGGAAAAATCAAAATTTTGGAAAGTTTTTGGTCTGTATCTTCATGAATTTGATGATAACACAATACATGATACATAGTTGTAAAGGGCTACATTTCAGCTTCTAAATACAAAATAAAAATTTGAAATCCGATAAAAAATGTCCAAGTTATAAGGTAATATGTACAGGAACCTCTTAAAAACGGTTTTTGGGCTCTAAATCAAGATTTTGAGGGTGTATCAGAGATTTTTTATCTGCCATTCTTTTTAGTTTTTTATGACCTATAACCTCCACTAGGTCTGATAAGAATTTTTTTCAATTTTTTTTTTTTGTAACACAGTGTTATGAAAGAAATTATCAAAGCGTTCATATACATATACATAACTAGCGTAGCCCGGCGCGCTTTGCTGCGGCCCCGTCGTGATAATCAATAGCCTCAAACACGAAACACAAACACAGCAAAGCACAAACAACAAAACACACTGTCTCCTTCTTGTCCCACTCTCAATGAACATCAAACACAGAAACGAAGAGCGCAAGAAGTGCGTACTAAGACAGAAAAAATAGAAGTATAAGAACAACCAAAGCATTAAAAATGAAAAAACGTACAAAACTTTTTGTTTGGTCTTGCAGTGGTTTTCAAAAAACTTAATACTTAAAAATAGTATATTAAAAGTTAAAAACTGAAAAAAATAAGTATGCAACTCTTTCCATAAGGATTCATTCGTCATTTAAAAAAAAAAAATTTTTTATCTGCTTAGTATAGTGTGCGCTATATAAAAAAATGTTAAAAATTTGGTAATAAAGTGCCTTTATCTGGACACCACCTACCGGATCCAACTGATACATAAACCATCTTGGTGACCCCATAAGTAAAACAAAAAAAGAGTTTATCGAAATTGGTATAGCCGTTTAGAAGCGAAACAGTCTAAGTATAAGGATGGTGTTCTGTAGTGCTCTTTGCACTTGTTGATTATCAATCTCCTTCATGCTTGCATTGCGCTCCTCCGTCAATGCAATCATGCGCATCCAAACCGCCTCCTTGGCGCTTCCTTTTCCGCGAAGTCTACGTGGGACGCAAAACTTTGCTCGCTACCCGCGAAGTCAAGACAGTGGAAGTATCACTTTCTTCAATTAATTCTACTTTTTTTAAGTCTGTTAAATCTGAAAATAAAATTAATCATTGTATATTTCCAGTACAAAAATACTGTTCGTATTTACCTGTTGTTTCTATCATAACTTCGTCCATATTAAACGTTTTGTAACCTCCCAATATTCGGTTTACATGGGTAAAGTGCTCCCATTCCGATGCTGTGCTACAATTTTGTTATGTCTCACCTAATTATTAAATAATTTCATCATTCACTCAAACTTACCGATATTTCCGTGTCAAGTTATGTATTTTATTTTTAACTTCTTGCCCGCCCACTGACTTCAATATTATATGTTTTCAATTGCTCCGCCATTCTTTGGTAAACGTGGGTGTTCTTCACAGACCCACGCAATTCTAGCAAGTTGTTCTCCCACTCTTTGCTGTGTGGTGTAAACCCGCTGATTTTTACTAATTTTCAATAAATTATTAAATATGTTTTATATATTTCAAAACAAAAATTATTATGTTTATTATACTTACATTTCTGTTCCATCGCTCAACTGATTATTCTTTTGGCGCAACACAAAATAAGAAGAAGACTGACAATATCTGTCCGGAAATGACAAAAAACTTTGCAACACCATCAGACATTTCCCAGCCCTCATCAGCATCAGATGTGAAACAATGCGTGACGCGATGCCGATAACAATCAACAACAACAACCCCTGAATGACGTCATTTTCCTTGTTGTTGTAATTGATTGTCATCCGCATCAATGGTCGCACCATGGCTCTTATTAACGCTTCGCTTCTTGACAAGTGGTGATAACTTTCTATCGCTGCAATATTTGTTCCGCATTCCGGCAACTACCAATTCGACCATCATACCAGAAGTATTGGACGTGATCTACAAAGTACTTGTAGATAAACTCCTTCAGGTTTGTGTTTTTATCCATGAGTTTTATTCACCCGTTCCAATGGTATTTTCTCTTCATTACGTTTGCTTTGCAGGTTGAAAAAATTTCCTTAAGATATGGCAATTTCCCAACTGCATCGGTACAATGGATGGAAAGCACGTAGTGATGGCTGCGCCGTCAAATGCTGGCAGCATTTTCTACAATTATAAAGGCACACACAGCATCGTATTAATGGGGTTTTCTGACGCGATATACAAACTGATATATGTTGATGCCGGTCGAAATGGCCGATTTTCTGATGGCTATGTGTTTAATCGCTGAAACTTTGCACAAGCAATGGATGCGAATCAGTTGGGCATGCCACCACCAAAACTGCTACCTTCTCGGGAAATACCAGTTCCGTACGGCTTTGTCGCTGATGATTCGTTCGCTTTATGACCGAATATCATGAAGCTATATTAGTCAACGTGGCCTCACAATGGTGCAGCGCGTTTATGATTACAGATTGAGACGCACAAGAATCATCATGAAAAACGTTCTACGAGCGCCTATTCATTTAAGGGCAGAAAAAACGCTTCCGTTCTGTGTTCTTCACAATTTTTTGCGGTCTACAAATAAAACCAAATATACACCGAATGGCACATTTGACAGGTACAGCGAAAATGGAGACATGATCCCAAGTGAATGGCGGCAGCACGAAATTGAGCCGGATGGAACAGTGTTTCCGCTGAAAAAAGCTGCGAATCCAGATACTCCACGCAGCGCCAAAGATGTCCAAAAGGAATATTCATTGTATTTTGTGGAGGAAAGCAAATTGCGTTTAATACATGTTTACATATGTTAACAAAATAACAGGATACCAATTAATATTTCATTTTACATTATTATTTCATTATTTATTTCAATTTTAATTTAAAAAACGAAAATGTAAGTAAAGTATTCACTTCAATTTAACAGATGAAAAAGCATAATAATAATAATATTATTAAGTACCATTAGTTTTATCCGAACCGGCATCCTTTTTCGACTGTTGTTGTGGTGCAATTGGAGCACATTGTACCTCCTCCATGATGTCAAGGCATGCCCGAAGCAGTTTGCGATTCGCATAAATTGCTTGAAGGCCGGGAACACTGCGCAACTCCACCGCTATGTAATCTCCAAAAGTGGCGATCTCGTCTTTCATAGCTGCATTGCTTATGACATTCAAAGCATGCGCCGCTATTTCTTTTAATTCAGTTGTATTCGAAGTTGTTGGTGACTTTGTCGGTGAAGGACGTTTCATAAAACATCTCTAAAGTGTGCGTTCTGCTATAGAAATAGGTTTCACTCTCAGTAGCCAAGAATTCGAGTTCCGACAAAATGGAAATATCACTGACAGCAGAATCCTGCAAGAATCTTGATTAAATATTGTCTCTTGAGTCTTAGATGTGTAATACAACTTACCAGATGTATTCCACAGATTGGGTCGCTCTTCGACGGCTTAAATGAGCTTCAAAATATCCGATCTGGCCCACTCATTCTGGACATTTGGTCGATATTGTTTTTTATCGGATTCTTCAATTGTGCCAATGGATTTCAATTGGTTCAAAACACATGCCTTCTTCTATTATACCCTCGAAACTTGCCATTTTTATTACAATACGAAAATACAATAAATAATAATTAAAACAAAAAGAACACTTTTAGAAAACGAATATGAAGCCAAAGTTTGAACAATCACCACTCAATATATGTGGGTTTTTACTTACGTATTTATTCCTTAATTTAATAACTATATGTAAATTTATTAATAATGACGATTCGAATGAGTTGTCATTTCTTTGTTTTTCTTTCGTCGTCTTCTTGTTGCTGCTGCTATGCCATCTGTACAACGGGATTCTGTAGCCTTCCCACATATATCTTCTAATATATAAAAATCACGTGTCACGGTGTTTGTGTGTATGAACTCTTCCGAAACGGCTGAACCGATTTTTATGAAAGTTTGTTTGTATATTTTGTTGATATGAGAAAAGGTTGTAAGATATTTTTCGCCACACACAAATCCAAAAAAAAGGGTATACTAAGCCCACAAAAAACAATGCTGCAAAGAAAACACTCATGGATAGTAATTGGTACCAACTACTTGCAGAAAATGATGAAGCCATTACAAATACTGATGGAAACCTAAATCTGCAAAACCTCCCTCAATATATACTCGAGAAAAAAACTCGAACAAATTTGTAGATGGTATTAAAAAATAATAGAAAATAATAACTTCCATATTGTCCTCATTACCAAGGTTAATATTAAGGAAGTTAAAGTTCAAATTTATACGGAAAATAATTACCGTTCTTTAACCAAGTATTTTAATGAAACTAAGATAAACTATTCCACTTATCAGCTCAATAGCTGCAAAGGGCTGGTAGTTATAATTAAAGGCAATCGATTATAAAGACATTAAGAGATCTCAGGAAGAAAACGGATTTGATATCAAAGGACTTATCAATATCATTAATAAAAGTAAAATATCACCACAAAATTGACTTGGCGCCGCAATCGCAGCATTTAAAGCAAAAAAATATTTGCTTCATCGTAGTGGAGGTAGCAGTGGCGACAAACACCAAAACATCAAAAAATTTTGGCACAAATAATTGAATGAAATGAACCAATTACACCAACCAATTCAAAATACGTGTAATGAGCCTGTGTTGAAACTACAAAATTCTAGTGACACCATGTTGGTGAACTTATTTCAGACCCTGAATCAATCAATCTTAATGTTGTACAACTCTTTTCAAGAGATGATGAAAATCCAAATCAAAATTTTGGATTGTGTTCTGCTCCCAGCTGATTAAATTTATTTGCCCACACAACGTTTCCTCTTAGAATAGCTTTGGACAACTTATGAGGTAATCTATCTGCGTTATATAACAGTAAAGTCTTTGTGATGTATTGCATATGCAGATCTAATGTATAAAAGTGACTGTCTTCAGTACCAGTTTCCAATGACAATGCATAGTTTGGGATTCCGTCCGGTAGCCTCAGCACTCTTTTCAAGAAATACTACTGGAACTTGTTTACCTCTTCCGGCATTGTGTATCCTCAAACCTGCGCCGCATACGCTTGTATTGGCCTGCAAACTGCCAAAAATAGCTTCCATTTTGATGCTCAATTCGGTTGTTGATGTGTTTGGCGAAAAACATTTTTGGTGTGAAAATTATACCAAGGTAACAGTACTCTGATGCTATCTTCACTCGTTCTTGCTTGTAAGTCCACTTTTCTTGGGCCGAAAGTCGACCTCCATTTTTGACTTCGTCAGGTTTACTTCCATACTCCATTTTAAACAATATATCACTAATTGGAGTTCACATTCACATCATCAGCTAGTAGTACTATATCATCCGCGTACATTAACACTCTTATATTTGTCCCATCAATATTTAGACCATTGAAATTGTTGTGGATATTATTTAGACATAAAATAAACAGTAACAGCGACAGTAGACAACCTTGTTTTACCCCGTCCATATCGCATCCTTGGTCTAGATATCTTCTATTACTCTTAATATTTTTGTTGAAAGGCCAATCTCATCAGCTTGTATATTAGAGGGTTTCTGGGCACCTTATCAAAAGCAGCCTTGAAGTC